>JBBMKD010000216.1:13529771-13551040 GCA_037834095.1 Argya squamiceps | reverse complement strand
CCCCGCCCCGCCCTCCCGCGGGTCACGTGACCGCGT
The DNA here is from genome assembly GCA_037834095.1 of Argya squamiceps. Lineage (NCBI taxonomy): Eukaryota > Metazoa > Chordata > Aves > Passeriformes > Leiothrichidae > Argya > Argya squamiceps. Next base: position 13,551,004 of record JBBMKD010000216.1, on the reverse strand, counting down.
TGTTTGGAGGCGGCGGCGCAGGGAGCACGGGGAGCGCGGTGAGGGAGCGGCGGCGGGAGGGCGACGGGGGGAGCGGTGTTTCCTGGCCGTACGGCTTCCCCGGGCTGGTAGATGTGCCGTGTCGGGGCTCGGCTCTCGTCCCCTGCCCTGTCCGCGGTTTCTGAAGGGCTTTGGAGGGGCGTTCTTCTGCCCTTGGCGATCCTTCGCCTTGCTCCGCGTACGGGAGATGAAGTCCCACGGTGTCGCGGTTCAGCCCCAGCCGGCTGCTCGGGGCTACAAAGGCGGGATGTGGCAGGGAGCAGGACAGGGCAGAAGTGGCCATTAAGGTTTTTATGACGCTTTGAGAATTTTGAAGAATAACTTTTAGTTTCGTTGGCTACATGTGCCTCTTCCCTTTTCCTAGTGCCTGGTGAGAGTGAGCGTTCGCTTTTCTTTGGAGGAAATGTAAATTTCCCCTGTGACTGGTTTTCTGGGAGGGAGTTCCTGAATTTGTGGGACCGCATACTAAAGGTTACCTAGAAATTTCGGGACATGGCTATGCAGTGTAACAGGTTTGGGGTTTTGTTAAGCAATGCACAGGTTTAGACTTTAAACTCAACAAGAAATTATTTTAAAGTATGTGCTGCTTAGAAAACACATGAGGTTGCGATTTCAGTGGTTATTTAATTCTTGGTTTTCACTCTGTGTTTTCTCTTGAATGTGGGAGAAGACATACTGCGGAGAGAATAGCTTATAATTGTATCAAAATGCACAAATGCAGCTAATTCTAAATTTGGTATAACTTGAGAATAATACTCCTTCAACTTAGTTTTGGGAGAGAATACGATGTAGTTGATGATGCTAAATATGATGTCTTAAGATGATGCTAAATGTTTTCCTTGAGAAAGTTAGCTTCAAATCAACGGTGCATGGTGTGGGGAAAAGTGTGTTTTCCCATAAAACAAGGCATTTTCCATAGCTACATGTTAACTTGTTTCACAGGCAGATGTAAATATAACTACAGTTTAAATATTTCCAGGTGGGCTATCTGATAGGCTAAGTTTTCAAAAATGAACTTGAAAAAAAACTTCTCATAAATGAAGCAGGGGTCTTATTTTCAAGCCCTTGGGCCTCTTTTTGACACACTGAAACCTGATGGGTTTTGAGTAGGAAAACACTTGATGTTTCTTTAAGCACAGAACACCAGCTGTAATAGTAAAAAGTGATCTAATCAAGAGCTTTATTTTTGGCAGGTAGAGCTAAAAGCTGAAGCCATAATGCACCCATGAGTGAGCAGCACTAGTTGTGTGCATCCATGGCCTCTGTGCCAGTAATTCCAGACTCTTACAACCATGTCTTGGCAGAGCTGGAGTGTTTGGATCCGTTGCTTTCTGCACTCAGGCTGGATTCCAGTCGTCTGAAGGTGAGTTTGTGGCGTGTGGCTTTTTTAATTTTTTTTTTTTTAATTCAAGTAATGACCCTGTTTGGCTAATTATTTGATTAAGCTATAGGATTAATCTAATTCTTTTTGGAGTGTGTGCATACCATCTTGGAGGGGAGAGTACTTTGGGAATGAAGTGTGAAGATAATGGCCCCTGTTACTCTGTGTGTGTTTCCTTAATGCAGCTGTGGGTACTTAACAGAGCCTGACACTGCTTACACTCTTTGCTCCAATTGCAAAGTGCTGTTTAATAACCTTCACTGCCAGTGGTTCAAGAGTGGTGCACACAGCTGATAAACAGTGAAGCCTTTAAGAAAACCACCATAATAATACAAGAAAAAGATGCTGTGATCAGAACTTACCAGGTTTTGCATTATGATTTGTATTCCTTCAGTGCACGTGTATAGATGTGTCAAAGAGATGGCTGGCTCTAGGCAGCTCAGGAGGAGGGCTGAACCTTATCCAGAAGGATGGTTGGAAGCAAAGACTCTTTCTCACTCACAAGGTAAGGATAAAAATTTTAAATTAAAATTTCCAGCAATGAGGCTGGGAAAGAAACATTATTTCAAGTTAATGTATTTTAAGAGTCAAAAGGCATCTTCAGGTGGATTGTCCAAAGAAGGTGTCCAAATTGGGCTGCTGTGTTTAAAATAGGTTGTGGTTCTGGAGGATATCCCCAGAGTGTGTGGTATATTAGATTTTGTGAAGTGTGAAAAAAATTACTTCAGAGCGTCAGGCCTTTGTTTTTCAAATTCTTACTTTTTAACAGCAGGAGCAAACTCACCTGAATATTTGAGGATTAGAAGAAAATTTTGAGCAGGAAACCAGAGCAACTCACAAGTAGATAACTCCCAGTGTTTGGATGTCCAAACTGTGCCACACTTGTATAAGAAAAGATAGGCTGACTTGCTGTTGCTGGAATAGATCATGAAACAGGGATTGTTACTTGTACAGACAGGAGCTATTTCCTAGGAGCCACTGCTGCTTCCAGTATAGCATAAATGCAGCCAGTTTTTTAAGGCTGGAAGCACCTCACTTAATTCTGTCCAAACAACTTCCCAAGGTGTGAGGACAGAGGAGTGATTTCTGTGCTTTCCAAATCAGAGAACTCACTGCAGTCCTTGCTCTTGATGTTGTGCTGTTGTCAGCTGCACCTTGGAGTAAACTCAGTGTTTGCAAACAAGCCCCAAACAAACAGTGAAAACCAACCACATCACAGCAGAGTGGTAGCATCTGCTGACGTGAATCTGGTTTATATCTTAAAGATGAAAGCTGCACAGTGGTAGAGGCAGAACAGGAACAACATTCACCTGCTCTTACTCCCGTGCTTGCTTTCAGGAAGGTGCCATTTCCCAGGTGGCCTGTTGTTTGCACGATGAAGACTATGTTGCTGTTGCCACCAGGTGAGCGATCTACTTGCAAACTTGAGCACTGGATTAATATTTTTAAGAAGCTTCAAGTTTCAGACTTGGACAGCTGCTGAGAACTCACAGATTTAACTTACTAGGTTAAGTGCTAGAGGCCACTACAGGATAATTCTCCACACAGTTTGCTTAACTTTTTTTTCTGGAATAGTCATTTAGATTAAGTATTATTTCTGTAACAGAACATCTATGGCAGAGCTCATACATGTGCAATTATGATAAATGTCTTTCTGAGACCTTTCAGCATGAAAAGAAGCATTTTCATTAACCTAGCAGAATGAGATTGATAGTTAATTCTATTTTGTTAAAATCCATTTAGATGTTTTTCCACATCCTCACTGGCAAGTGTAATAAATGTAAGAATAGCCTTACAAAGCTGCTTATATATTGTAGTGCAAAGAAGGACACTTATTCTTGATGAGAACTTGGTGTGACACTTCTTGAAAGCATGCAGCCTCCAACAAAACCAGCTCTGAGGCATGCCACTTCGCTTGGGTTTCTTCTTTCTTTGGGCTTTATTAACTGATAAAACCTTTAGAAGACTTATCTTCTACCTGTATTCTCTTTTTAACTTGTTGTAGCCAAGGCCTTGTAGTGGTCTGGGAGCTGAATCAGGAACGCCGTGGGAAGCCAGAACGGATTTATGTTTCCTCTGAGCACAAGGGCAGAAAAGTCACAGCTCTGTGCTGGGATACAGCTGCCCTTCGAGTTTTTGTAGGAGATCATGTGGGAAAAGTATCAGCCATCAAGATTAACACATCCAAACAAGGAAAGGTAAAATGTTGCATACTTTGATTGAGCTTAATTCACAAGGGTGAGGGTGGAATCCTTTTGTTTATTTTAGCAAAGTGGAACAGAGCAGGGCTTGCCAGCTGATGAAGTTCTGGTAGCTTTAACTATTGGGGTGAAGAACCAGTCTCTTGAGACAGCCATAGAAATCCTGACCCATGAACTCCCCCAATCCTTATTCTGTGTACTTTAGTAATGCAACTTGTAAGTGCTTTCAAATGTTCAGAATTAAAAACTGGTCAATCTCCTGCTTCTTGGAATTTACAAGTATCAAAGTTAAGGGTTTTGTTGTTTCTGAGCCTATTGGATTCCTTAGACTCCAGCTACAGGTTCAGCTGTTTGTTTTAGTCCTCAATTCAGCTGTTGGTCAGAGAAAGAGCAGTCCCAGACTCGGATTTTGCTTGGCTTTGGGTGGATGCTCTTGTTCTTAAACATCTGGATTAGATAAAATAAATGGTAGGTGGTTATCAAACCTACATCCTTTGTATTTTGTGCAAAGGACACACCTGGTAGTGCTAGCATCCTGATATCTAGCCCTTGAGTGTTCTTTAGCTTTTACCACTACTGGGTCCTTACTTTTTAGTTGGTAAAAAGGAGCAGAGCCTGGAAATAGTCTTGGTTCGTCCAGGTCCTTCCTAGCCCTCATGGAAGATTTGGATGGGAGATTGACTAAGGAGTAGCAAGACCATTATTACATTTAAAGAAAGAGGCGGGGGGAAATCAGCTGTGGGAAGGGAAGGACGAGAAAAGGGCAAGGCCCATGGAATCTGTGTCTGTTCATGCCTGTTAAAGGAAAAGGACTGTTGGATTTTTCAGATAATGCACTTTGTCATATTCTTAAGAAGGGAAAAGCAACTCTAAGCTGGCAAAAATAGTGACTGTCTGACAGCAAATTCAAATGCAGTTCCCAGTAGTTTTCTCTCCCATAAGTCTGAGACTGTTCATCACCCATGCAAACTGAGACACTGGTATGGTAAATGGATATGTGGATGGATAATTTGTGGCAGGGTAATAGAGAAGGTGAGTTTGTCAACAACCTAATTCCAATAGAAGTTGTTTTTTGTATCAATTAATCCTCCTGGTCTGTTTCCATAAAACTGCTAGCTCAGCGTACCTGTGGGGGGATTGGAAAAAAGTGCAAAGCTCAGAATAGCAGGGATAAAACACTCTCTTAATGTTACAGGAAAAGAACCCTTTCTAAAGAAATATCAGGGTGCTACAGGGATATGGCTTTTTTTTCTAAAATCTTCAATAGTGGTTTTGGGAAGAGGAGGATTTAGACTCGTGTGCTTCTGAGCATTGAAGCCTTGTTTTCTAAAGACAAAAGAAAGGAGCTGCTCTGTCTTATGCTATGTATTCATAGCACACATGAGCCTTTTCTGAATATTACAATTTTAACATAATGAAACACTCCGCTTTGAACTGAAGACCAGCATGTTTTCTTTTTTTTTTTCTCTTTTTTAACTGTAGGCTGCTGCTACTTTTGTGATGTTTCCTGTCCAGATTATAACCACCGTAGATTCTCGGGTGGTTCAGCTTGATTATTTGGATGGAAGACTGCTCATATCTTCACTTACCCGCACTTATTTATGTGATACTGAGAGGCAAGTTCTGTTTTGTTTCTGAAATGCTGGGCTTCAGAGTCACACACAGCTTCTGAAATGACATCAGTGTCTCTTTACCTAGCCCATGCTTCCTCAGTCTGTTTCTGAAGATGTTGGGAGGGATAGTGTCAAAGTTTTACTGAAATCAAGATAAACAACATCCGCTGTTCTCCCCTCATCTACCCAGCCAGTCACTCTGTTGTGGAGGGCTGTTAACATGATTTCCCTCCCATAAATTCATGCTGACTATTCATAATCTCTGTCTTATTTTTCTTGTGATTGGAAATGATTTCTGGGAATGTTCACACCTTCCCATCACTAGGTTGAACAACTGGTTCTGCTGGAAAACCCCCTTTGATCTGAGCATTAATTTCAACTAATGAATATTTCTGCACCCTGTCTTGTATAAACTTTGGGCAGGCTTTGTAATATTCATTACAGATTTTTTTCTTAAGCAGCAAAACCAATTCAGCAGTTGGGATTAAGTATTTTTTATTATTCAATAAAAACATAAAACTACTTAGGGCTTTTATTGATGCTGCCTTACTTAATAAGTAAATTTTTCCCCCCCTAGAGAGAAGTTCTGGAAGATTGGTAATAAAGAGCGAGATGGAGAATTTGGAGCATGTTTCTTCCCTGTTGGAAAAAACAGTGGGAATCAGCAGCCATTGATATACTGTGCTCGACCTGGCTCGAGGATGTGGGAGGTGAACTTTGATGGGGAAGTGCAAAGCACACATCAGTTCAAGCAGCTGCTCTCCTCACCACCTCTTCCTGTTGTTACTCTCAGGTAGAAACATGAGTGTTATCAGTGACAAACTTGTTTGGGACATCCTTAAGACTGAAAAGACTAAATAAATTCCTGCTTCAGTCAGATGTTAATCCTAGTTGTGATCTTAATACAGTCTCCTCTAAGAGGTGTAACCAGTAATTATCAAAAATGCCAAAACCTTGATTCTGCAGCTGTGTCTGTGTGAGTGCAATGAATACTGCTGTCATGAGACTATATTTATTTAAGCCAGCCATGTATTTACAGGATTAAGAATTTTAGAAAGTAATATTATCATAGTTATGCTTGTACTTTATAATAAGTTTACTTTGCAGGCAGGATCCTCATTATACTGGTTCCAGCTGCTCTCCACAGTCTTTATCTTTCTCCAAGCTGCTGTATTTGACGTGAGTATTTGACAGGATAGCTTCCTGTTGATAAAGTAGGCTTAAAAAATTATATATTCTCCTAATTTGTATTACCAACTTCAGGTTTTTGTGTAAGAATTTCCCAAGTATCATGCCAAGCCTGTCTGACATCTCACTTGCTATACTTAAGCCAATGCTGTCCCTGCATATTTTACAATTTTTTAAAAATTTTTACCTATTTTACCACAATTGACTGTTGCTCCATTAACATTTGCTTTGATTGCAGTGAGCACTGTGTGGTGACCTGGACAGAAAGAGGCATTTATATTTTTCTTCCCCAAAGTGTTCAAGTCTTACTCTGGAGTGAAGTTAAAGGTAGAGTAAAGTTTCTTAAACTTTGCTTTGTGACATTGTCTGTTACACTGGTCATTCCTGAAGTCCTTGCCTAACATAGAAGCTTTTCAAGCTCAATTTCTGCAGCTGGATTGCAGAATATTTATAAAAAATTTGTCATCTGTCTGGTATATCCTTGAATATTAACTATCTCTCTGCCTCCTCCAGGCAACCCCTACTTCCATAGATCTGAAAACATGCTTCTTGAGAAACAAAACCTGGTGTAGAGTGACTTGTAAAATGCAGTAGTTAAAATACAGGTGTTTAGCCTGCAGTATCCTTTCCTCTTTACTCAGGCTCATTGTCAGGTGTTCTGTGAAGGATAATCTGGCTGCTGAAAGTTTAAAACCTAGGGTTTTTTTCCTAAAATGTGTGTAAATTGCATACAGGGAATATATTTATTTGGCAGATGAGTGAACCCTCATCAACGGTTCTGTGTATGCTTATAAGCAGAGTCCTACAGTAGTTATTGTCAGTCAGTCTTTACCACAGAATCACCCTTCTCCCCGTTTTGGTGTTAAGTTTGCAATACCTTTGTTGTGGACTGTTTGCATACAGCATAAGTATTCCATTTCAAAACTTCTGGAAGCCCAAAGTTGTTTTTCTACCAGTGAATATTTTCCTTCTGTTTCAAAGCTAACAATTATGTATTTATCCTCTTTATCAGGCTTTAATTTTTCATCTCAGAGCAAAAGGAAACTTCTTGGTAATTTAGTGTATTGTTTGACTGTTTTCTGGAACTGCAGCTCTGTAAAGTTTTGACACTGTGTTCTGTAGTGATTAGGTTTTAGGTCAGCACTCCTCAGTGTTTGTTTTCCCCATGCCCCTGGTGCTTTGCACTCATTTGCAGTCAGGTGGGAATATGCTTTCATCTTTCAGGGATAGAGAGGAATGTTAATTCATTACTTCAGTCCTTCAGGTATTGCTGTGTGTGTGTTTTTGCAGATATTCAGGATATTGCAGTTCACAAGAGTGAGTTGTTCTGTCTGCACACAAATGGGAAAGTCGTGCACCTCTCCCTTCTGCTGGTCGATCGCTGCGTAGAGCGTCTGATGAGGAGAGGATTCTGGACCCTCGCTGCCAGGGTCTCTTGTCTTTTCCAAAATTCAATTGTTTCTTGCAGGGTAAGTAAATTCCTCTTTGTAAATGTGCAATACAACTTCACTGTCTTTCCTGTTTCCCCTTCCATTGAGTTTCCTGGTTACTGAGATTCATTTTATTGGAGTTTTTAAAGTCACCTAAACGTTATACTTTAAGGATGAAAATCATCCTGCATATATGGTATCTTTCATTTTCACATGTGCATTAGAAATAATAATGGTTCTGTTTCACTGGCTGCTTTTAGGCAAGAAAAAATTTGCCTCTAGACAAGCTGGAGCACTTGAAGTCTCAGCTGGATGCTTCAACCCAGCAAGATCTCACTGTGCAACTGGAGGAGCTGATTTCAAAGTTGGAACCTCTGGATTCTGCATGCAGCAGTAGGAGGAGCAGTATTTCATCTCATGTATGTGTATTGGTGGTACCAGAAATGTTATCTACAGGTTTTGTCTTTGTGGCTTAAAGTCACCTCATTGCTCACTTGGAAGATGAGTCTTTCATTTCTACCCTGTGTACTACAGCTCATAATGCTGCATTCTAAAACTGGGTGGGGTGAAGAGGTGTGAAACACCACTACTTGCATTCTGCATTCTGTAAGCTCTCAGACCTCTGCCTCTTTCCCAGATTATTTTAGGGCTGATGGCCGAGATGTGGAAGGATTGATACGAAGATGGCTTTTTCCACAGCTCTGTTTAATGTTTTAATGTGCTTCAGTAAGGATAGCCTTGTTTATAACTCTAGTTTTATGTGGTGAAATTGAATGGCTGAGTGCTCAGAACTATCTTAGCCCTATTTAAAAAAGTGTCATGCTCTAAGAAGCTTAAGGAGAAAGCTCTAAAATAAAGCATATTTCTAATAGATATACGGCTACTTTTCAAGAAAGGGGAAATATTTCATAGTTAATACAATATCAGCTCCTGCTTTTACTTTAATAGTGTTTAAAAGGAAAGTTTAAAAAGCCAAGTAATGTAAATACCATCTTAATGTGGTAGGCAAGTTTTTCTTCATTAGCCACTGTGGAAGTAAACAGTGTAGACTGACCATGAGCAAAAAAATGTGTGTTGGTCCTGAAATGAAATAGTTTTGCAGGGCCTGTAATTGTGCTGCTGGGTATGGCTGGCCAGCAGAAGGAATACAGATTCTTGGGTATGCAGCTACAAAGTGGTGAAGTGACATTGTTGGCTGCAGGACTAAAGCTGAGGTGGCTTTTGCCTTGCACTGAGTGCACCAGTTGTTCCCCAGGCTGCTTTTCTAAAAGCAATTGCAGCATACACATCTTTTTGAAGTCACTGAACTGCACACTTGCTGGCATCTGTGTCCTTTTCTGTTCTGGATATGGTAAAAGTACGCTGCTAAATAGGAGATTTCCAGGCAGTGAATTATGAAATGCTCTGAAGTTATTTGTGTGGATACAGTTGGTTGAGTTCATTGCAGAAAGTTGAACAAGGAAGTAGAACTGCCATGGTGTCTAACTGCCCTCCCTGGTCTGACAGGAAAGCTTCAGTGTTTTGGACTCTGGGATCTACCGCGTTATCAGTCGAAGGGGCAGTCAGTCCGATGAAGACTCATGTTCCCTCCACAGTCAAACATTCTCAGAAGATGAGAGACTTAAAGAATTTCCTGTACCCCATGAAGATGAGCAACTAGAACTTGGTAATGTTCCTTAATGAGAACATGTTTGTTGAATGTGTTTGTTTATTCTAAAGAATTTAACTGGGTTGGCTCTGTACACTTACTTCCCACTATCAAGTTACTCATTATTAATATATGTAATTTGATCAATTGAAAGTCACCTCACCTTCCAGTCAAAATCCTTCCTGAAGCATTGGGTTGAAAAGCTGGCTCCACAGAAATCCAGGCTTAAAAGCAAACAAAACCCAGAGAAACAAAACAAAACAAAAGGTCCAGAGGGCTTTACCAAGCATGGTCTTCATTCCAGCTTACCCAAGTGTAATTCAACATTAATGCCAAGATTCCTTCAGCTGTCTATGCCAGTGTCAATTGTACTCCAGACAAGATTTGTTTGCTGCCAATATCTTTCTGTAATATTTGTTTCAAAAAAGAATTTCTTAATCTGGATTCTGGTTTATATTTCTTCAGGGAAAGGAGAAGGATTCTGATAAGTGTCCTAACTTTCTTGCAGGGTTTCTTTTGTACAGGGGATCAACTTACACGTGTAAACATTAGTGTAGGGGTGCTAGAAATGTTAATAACTAACATTTAGCCCATCCAGGGAGCTTTTTTATTTCCTGACAAATATCTGTCACTGGACTAAAGCTAGAGTGAGACTGTAATGGGTCATGATCTCTACTCTGGTTGGGATTGGGAGGGGATGCAGAACCTGGGATGATGAGCTGACTTAGTTCTAGGTATGGCAGAGAGGCTTTCCAATTGAAAAGCTGCTTTTTAGCTTTTGTGAGGAGTAGATGCCTGTAGAGGATGGAGAGAATTTGGATGCTTTGGTGAAAACCACAGTGCAGGAGGGAGAGTACAGAAATAGGTATTACTCCCCTGCTTGTCAGTAGAGTTGTCCTGCTGACTAAGCTACATGCTGTTGGTAGCACTTACCTTTACATGTGCCTGTTTTACTTACATCACCATAAAAACAAGTGAGGAAACTCTGAAGTGCATAATTTCCAACATTCAAAGTCAGAAATTCAGGTGACCTAATTTTTGAATGTCAGAATATAGAAAGGTTCTGTCTCTCTCACAAGAGATGATAAATTTGCTGATTATTTCCAAGTAGAGCAGTTCTAGGTGCTTCTTGAAGCACAAGTACCTGATTTGGTATTTGGAAGAAACGGACTTAGTGTTTCCCTGCTCACAATGACATAAGATAGGAGTTTCTAGGTTTCCAGTCTGCATAATGAACAAAAGCAGCCTTATTTACAGCCAGTTGTAAGGTCAGTTGTGACCTTTAGGCACTGTCAAGAGAGATTCTGGTGATAGATTTTCTCTTAACAGCACAACATTATTTCCTCTCAACCCTGTGGTTACTGCTGACTGTTGCAAAATGCAGTGTCATCCTGGTTTAAAATGATCCTTTTTATTTCTTGGCATCACTTAAAGATACAGTGTGTGTTTGTACCAGGAAATGATTACGCAAAACACATTGTAGATACTGTTAGGGATATAGCAGGGAAAAGGAAATAGATTCTGTATTTCCTGTGATTCTTATCAAAACCCAGAGTGCTGTGGGCTCACTTAGATTTTTAATATGTTCAAATAAGAGGGTGATTATACACAAGTTATGGCTTGTGTGTCTCTCTGTTCACATGTGATTTAGATTTTGGAAATCACGCTATGTGATTTGACATATGCCACAATACTTAACTTTCCTAGATGTGTAAATAACTCAGGATTAAGTCAAGGTTTTGTCCCCTAAATGGTCTGTAAGTCTACCTTTAGAAGATAATTTTCATACAGTTGTTGATCGTTATTTGCCTTGCTACAGAGCCAAAGGACTGTGAATAAAGCATACGTACTAGGTTCAAAGTCAGTAGTAAAAACCTGGCTCCACGCATTCTTGAGTATTCAAAAGGAAAATATGGTGGGCAGATTATCCATTAATGAATTAGTGACTTGCAGTTCATTTCACTGTTCCATTTTTTTTGCCAGGCCACTGTTTCATGAATTTTTATTTCAATTCCATTTGTCAGAGAACGTATCTCATGCATCTGTGGTGGTTGAGGCTGACCGGAATGAGACATTTCTCCCATTCAGTATTCCTTTGTCATTCCGTTCCCCATCTCCTCTCGTCTCTCTCCAAGCTGTCAAAGAAAGGTAAAATGTGCAGCAGCTTCACTCATCCATTACATCTTGCCCTCTCCTGTCCCTTGGATTTGTAGCATTTGTGTGGTTTAGTTCATATTCTGTTCTGCAAACGTGTAACACCTGAACTGGAATACCAAAGATGCAGTCAGCTTAGCCAGGCAGTTTAAATCTTCATCTTGGCTCTAGTGAAGATGCAAAGAGCTGCTGGTAACTTCAGTGGAGCCAAGGCTTCAACCTCAGTTTTAAACAGTTAATAATTGTTAAATGTCTAGGAGTGTTTACTGTTACCCTGTAAACTCTGGTTGTGGTTTGTATTCAAAGGAAAACTTACTGAATATTGTTTGGGGATTTTGCCTTTCTGGATCTTAGGGGGAGGACTTCCTGTGTTGCTTGGGGACAAACATTAAAATATTCAAAGCAGATAGATACTGCTAAAACACACTTGCAAAGTGGTCTGTCCTATTCCCACATGAATTTTTCAGTGAATCTAATTGATTTCCCAAACAATTGTGGAATAATGGCAACCTATACCTGCTGCAATTAGATCTGTGTCCATTTTATGTATAAACCATATTGGTATTTTAAAACTTTTTTTTTTAGTGGGGGATGAAGGGGTAGGTGTACAAATACAAAAGAGATGGTGTTAAATACATAACTTAAAAGTTTTACAAAAGTGCTGTATGTTAATTACTTAGCTAAAATGTCTCTGGCCTGGCAATGGTCTGAAAAATTGCACAGCCTTCCCTTGATCACGTCAGTATGTAAATTGTGTCCTGCAACAAAGAATTGCAGCTGCTATCAGCACTGTGAGGATCTCAGAATAAACATGAGAAGTACATGCAATGTTTTGAGTTTTTCTAAACTATAAGCAGCCTTGAGGACTTTACTAGAATAAGTGTTTCTGTTAATAATGAGAGCTATATTTTCAAATATTCACTGCATGCAATTAATCATTAAATAAAATACTATCACAGTTACAGTTAATTTTTAAAAGTTTAGCTTTAATCCTTCTATACATTCAAGTCCAATTGTTCTGCTAAATTTGAATCCTTTCTGCCTTCTGCAGGCTTCATCTTTTGCTATATCTTGTCACAGTAAAAGACGCTAGGTTGGAGTTTTTGGGATTTTTTTTTTTTTCTCTAGAGCAGTAAGTAGGAGGTTTATTTTTCTGTTCAAATCTTGTTGACATAGTTCTCTTTGTGGCAGTGGTAGAAGTAATTGAGTTCTGGTATGTTCATTGAACTTTCTCTTCAAGAAAATACCTGAAGCAATAGGGACTGCTGAGTGAAAAGGATGTTGTTGGTGAGCTTTGTAATCTGAAGAATTAATTTGGAACATTGTAAAGTAGTTTCTTACCACCAAGAGTAACATAATTTCCTAAAGATGTTTTGTGTTTAAAAGCTTTAAAATGCAGTGTAGCCAGTCTGCATTTATTTGCATACAAATTACAAATACATGTCAAAATCTATGGCTAATGTTGGTATGTGATCCTGCTTCTCCAGCAGGAATGCTGAATACTTCAGGTTTCTATTCTGGGATGAAAACATGATCATTACTGGAGTATGAATTTTGAGCAACTTCTTAGTACATTTTGTTCCTGTTGGTCATCACTGCCCTCATCCTTTTCTCAAGAGTTCTTCAGATTATAAAGTCTCTGAAATGATGGTCTGAATGAAAAGAGGGCTTGGTTTGTTTGCTTCTGAACTTGTGATTTTAAATGTTTGAACTTGTGATTCCTAGTGTTTCCAGCTTTGTGCGCAAAACCACGGAAAAGATTGGCACACTTCATATAAGCCCTGAATCTAGAGGGAAGCATGAAGCAAAGGATGATGAGCAGCTCCCGGAACTAACTCTTAGTCCAGTAGCATCTCCCCAGGAAGAAAAAGAGTGAGTGCAAAATCACATTTTCTTAGCAGTTGTGTTTGCTGGATGTCCTGAGGACAGCAACCTAAGGAAAAAACTCTTCCAAGCAGAATGAGGAACTTGGCATTAGGTTTTTCCAGCTGCCTTCATTCCTATGGTGGGTTTCAGTAGTTCTCCCAACTCCTTTCTTAGAGCTGGTGAGGCAATGAACACAGAGTTAAGTAATTTCATATTCCAGTGCTAACTTTCCATTTTGGACTAACTTTCATCAGTGGCATGGTACTGGTTTTTGTTCAGTACCTGCAGAAAGCCACTACAGCTGGAGTAGAAGCAATTATAGAAAGCCACAAGAACAGTATTATTTGTTGCTTGTCATGCCCAATTTATCCATAATTTCTGTTGAGCTGTTCCTTCTTACCAGTGAAAGCTTTGTATTTAATAAAGGAATTAGTGTTGAGGAAATCTTTTCAGGAAATCCTCACTTTAATAATTTAAGTTAATACTTCAGGTAAGACTGAAATAAATGTGCTTTTCTAGGTCAGAGCCCCAGAACTACCAGCATCCTCAGGAGGACAGTCTAAGAGATCTCAAGACTGCAACAGCAGAAACTATGTAAGCCAAGAAACTTTTTACTGTATAGATATGGTAGGCTCTGGCAGAAGAAATGGAGTGTTTTTAATTTTTCTTTTCATTCATTTTACACGCATGTAAGAGTGATGCTCTAAATGTCTATTAACATAACCTGAAAGGGCCTCATTTGGTGAATGATTTGATTCCTCTTTTTAAAACCAAGCAGAACTCATTAAAAGCTCTTCTAGCATTATCCCTTTGTCTTAAGTTCAAGCATAGTTTAAAAAAATCAAAATCACAAAAATTAATTCTGAAAGAAATCCTAGGGAGCTTAAAATGTGCCCAGATCAACTGTAGACAGTGTGAAGTAGCCTAAATTGTGTTTGATGCACTCAAAATCACAAAAAACTCAACAACTGACTCTAGGTCAAGTGTAGTACAGTTACACAAAGCATATTTGAAACTTCACTTGTGGCATCTTACAGAAGTTTGCTAAGTTAAACAATTGTTTTTATGCTGCAGAGCCAAGCTCCAGGATCCCCTGGTTTTGTTAGAACCTCAGTGTATGAGAAGGGTCTTACAGGACTGGCTTGTCTATCTAGAAGAAAAATTCAGCAAGGAGCATTCTGCTTTGTCTGTCAAGAAAAGCAAGACTGTGTGTGCTGAAGAACAGAGGGCAGTCCTGGAGGAAAACCTGCAAGTGGCTCCAGATGACAGAGACCCAGTAGACAAGGAACAGAGTGATATTTTGGAAAACTGCCTTGAAAAGGAAAATGCTGATGAAATCTGTGTGAGCAAACCCACGTGTGAAAATGGTACTGATATGAGGGGGCCTCTGGGCTGCAGCTTTCGGGTGTCTCCTCCGTGTGCCATCGACCCCGATGTTCTGAAGGAGCTCGTGGAGTTGACAACTCTGTGCTTTGAGCTGCAGGTCTTTTCCTGTGGGACTGGTGAGGCTGAGGAGGGCTCTGAGGGAAGTCTGCCATCAGCAGCTTCAGGGACTCTGGCTTGTAGGTTTTTGAGAAGCTACTTCTTCCTTTTGGATTTAAAGAGAGTAAAGCAGTGTATTATAACCACGTGTGCCACCTGCCCTAACGTGTGGGAAACATACATTGCAGGATTGAAAGGTAAATAATGAATGTTGTGTTGCTGCTTAAACTGAAAATAAGACTGTTTGGGAAGAAAAGAAAGGAAAAAAAACCTTGAAGGCTCTCATAATTGTGTCTGGAGATGTTCATTGTGGCAGGAGGAGGATGCTTGGTGTGTGAGAGTTTTTCTTCTGATTTTGGGTTGTTTGGTTGATTGTTTTTCCCCCAAATACTTCCCGTAGGAAGAATGTAGCTCAGCTGGTTAGAGTACAGTGCTAATAATCCCAGCATTGTGGGTTCAAGCCCTGTATGGACCATTCATTTAAGAGCTGGACTTGATCATTGTTGTGGGTCGTATTCAACTCAGAATAACCTGCGATTTCTTAAAAAACAAACTGCTGGCTCCCTGGAGAGATACTGTTCTCCCACTTTGCAGCTTTGAACCTGTTAGTTTGCTTGGACCTTGTTGATTGAGCACTGTAGTGATCCCAGCCTATTTACAAACAAACATATGAGCTTCTAAGTGCAAAAACATCGTAATTAGAGTCACAAGTCTGTAGAAACAAGGCAGAAGAGAGGGGAGGGGGTTCAGCATTTACAATGGAAGATTCAGCTTGTAACAGAATGTGGTTAATATGAAACAAACTGGATGGAGTAGATGGTTCCTTGCAGAGAAGTGGCTTGTGATCACTTCACGTTTCCCTGTTTCACAGAAATACTTTTCTGATCTTTTTGATGCCTCTTTAGTTTTATTGAACCGAAGCATCATGATGATATTGGAGAACAGCTTTTGTGTTCTCTGCACTCAGCTTCTGCCTTATGTATTTCTTTTAAGAGTGAATGAAAGCCTTAGCATTGATTCTGCTCCAGCAGAGAGCAGTTAAACAACAGAATCTTGCCTTGAGGGTTGGTGTTTTTGTTTCTGGGAATCTTTTCACTGTTCAGATTCTGAGAGCCCTAGAATTGAAAGTAGTGTAGGCATTCCCAGTTTGTCCTTAGTTGGACTGCACTTGTGCCTGGAGATTAATACCTGCATTTCCATCAGGATTGAGGTGGGTGTTGAACTTCCCAGGAAAGCAGTGATAGCTGTTTTTCAGCAGAAGGACAAAAGGAGGGGCAGGACATGTTAAGGAAAAAAAATTGCCCAAATCTTGTGACTTGTGCACTGATTTATTTCAGAACTAACTGGTCGCAGTCCAGTGGCTTTAGCAATGGAAGGTGAAGATATGTTGAAAATACTGAAGCTGCTGCATGACCTGGGGCCACGGGATGACAGCCCACTGTTGCTGGCACATGCTCAAAGGTTTGTGCCCAAATCTTCTTTTTCTTAACTTCCTGGCAGGAATTACTTCACTTACCATGTCATGAAGTTTTCTGGAATGTCTTAGATCACCTTCCAGTACTATCTTGAACTTGCAAAAGCTCTTGATAAAAATTATTTTGCTGTTTGGTACTGAAAATAGTTTTTGTTCTCTCTCTTTCTCCAGGCTTTATGAAAAATTTGGGGAAACAGCTCTTCGGCCCTTGATCAAGTTCCACCCCTCTATTTTGCCTTCTGATATTAAACAGCTTTGCAGGAATGATCCAGCTCACTTTCTGGCGTATTTAGATAGTCTGGTGAAATCAAAGCCAGAGGATAAAAGGTGAGGGGAATGTAGAATATTTTTCATCTGTCTGTTTTCTTCATGTGGCTGTGTGGAGGATTTTTTTGATTTGGCTTCTGGGGACTTTTTTTTTTGTGTTTCTGCATCTATCTGCTTGGTTGTTCTTAAGCATTAGGTTCCAATTAATTCTGACAGTTGTAGCTGGCCTCAGACTGGGGTTTTTGTTAGGTTAGTATCTAGTTTTAAAAGGGATTTCCTAAATAATACTTTTAATGGAATTGACTTTTTTTGTTCCTATGTCTGCAGTTCAATGTACCAGAGTTAGATGGCATTTAAAAAAACTCCCATGCAAACAAACAAAAAACCAAAACAAACAAACAAAAACCAACAAAAAACAAAACAACAAAAAACCCCTCCAACCAAACAAAAAACCCAAACAACAACAACAAACTAAAAAAAAGCCTTAAACCAAATCTGGGGGAACTCAACCTGCAAACTTGATTTTCTGTGGTTGCCTCAGTTTCTAGAGACCTAAGTAATTTTAGGCTTTTTCATATTTAATTTCACATACCTCCCCCCCTTTTTTTTTTGTTAATTTGTCCACACACAATCTCTGCTTCTCTATATCTGGTATATTTAAAACTGGTGGGGGGTTTTTTGTGTCTGCTTTGTTTTCCAGGCCATTTCTCCTTAGGTCTCTTCTGCAGCCAGAATCTGTGCGGTTGGATTGGTTGTGCTTGGCAGTTTCTCATGATGCTCCACAAAGGGCAAACACTGTGGATGAGGAAGGGAATCCCAGGTAAAGTGGGTTACACACAAGGTCCTGAGTGCAGAAAGACTTAACAGGTCTGGTTTTGGGTTAAATCTGGTTCTGGTTTCATCTTGTGTGAAAGTTTGGATCACTGACTCCTTGGAGCATTTTGCAGAGTTCAGCAGAAACAACCAAAGGATTGAAAAACTTTTAATTTGCAGTGCTTTCCAGAGTGACTGCTCTGCTGAGACTGCTGAGACTTGCACATGTTTCGTTCATTTTTCCTCCTCTCTTTTCATAAATCTGCCATAATGTTCTGAGGAAAATCGATAATGCTTTAAAACTGAATTTCTCATCTTCTAGGCCACGATCGCATTTGTTTACGTGGGGCTACAGCCAGCTCATTCTGCTCTTGATCAAACTCCCAGCTGATTTTGTTATGAAAGAGAAGATGGCTGACATCTGTAAATCACAGGGGTAAGGAGAAAACTTAGTAACTCTTGATACTTGGGTTAGTGAGTATTCTGACCCTGAGAAGATACAAATGTAAATGACCTATCTGCTTCTTGTTTGGACAGGGGTTTTTTAGAAATCTTTTCTTTTTTGAGGGTGAATATTGAATGTCCAGTTTAATGTACCAAATAGGAGGTATTCCTCATGTCTCTACTCTTGTTTCTGACATTGATTAAATTTAGTTGGTTTTGTCTTTACTGAAACTTAAATGAGCACGTGATTGTTGACTTTGGTTTGAACTGAGTATTTGATTCCTGGAAATTTTTACTCTCTTACTCAAGATTTTGGCCTGGATATCTTTTTCTCTGTCTGGAACTGGATAGAAGAAGAGAAGCCTTTACTAATATTGTTCATTTGGATGATTTGAGCCTGTTGAATGGAGAAGATGGTTAGTGATTCTTAAGCTGTGTAAACATACTTCTGTAATGTAGGAACTGCCCTTATATAATGGTTTGCCCAAAGCTGAATTGAACTTCTGGTTTTTTGAAGTGTTTTTGTAACCCTAACTGTGTGCAGCACAGCATACTTGAAACACATAAATGGGTGTTATACTCTTGTATCTTCATGCTGTGCTTTGTGAAATCAGTTGTGCTAGAAAATGCTTAAAAATTAGAAGAATCTTGACGTGTTTATCAGTTGGGAGTAAAAGCTAACCTTGGTGTTGCAGACAGAGGAATAGGAAGCCTTTTCCTGCATGGCACAAAACCTGCCCACTACATGTGCACACCTCAAAGTCAGGGTGAGCAAAAACATTTTACCACAAGGCAAAACTTGGAAGAAAACTCACTCCAGCCCTAAGATGGACAAAATTTTGTCTCTTGACTTAATCGAAAGCCTTGAATACTGAACTATTGTGAAGCTATGTGTGTTCACCACTAAATCTTTACACTGAGTCAGTCAGGGCAGTACACTTCTGTGCACAATTTGCTTGTTGAAAATGCTTGATTTCCTAAAATCTTCAGAGTAAAACAGAATAGCTAGCTTAAGTACAGATAGAGTGTAAATACTAGTCTTAGAATAACCCTGTTTTTACAAATAATGTAACAAAACTCATTTTACATCTAGGTTCCATTCCAGAGACCATAGAAGAATGGAAATTTGTTCTGCATCTTGCACGGGATCACAGCCCAGCTGCCCACCACCACGGCCCCCAGAACGGGAATGCTGTCAGCAACGGAGGCCCGAGCTGCCCGGACTGCATCACTGTGGAAAACGTCGCTCTGCTGCTGGCCAAGGCCATCGGCCCAAACCGTGCCTTGCCTCTCCTGCAGGAGTGTGGCTTGACACTAGAACTGTCTGAGAGATTTACTGGTGTCTGTGAGATACTGAGAATTGCTGAGAAAAGGCAGAGGTAAGAGATGTGTTGGCAGAAGATCCTCACTGTCCTCAGTGATTTAAACTTCCTTTTCGGTTGACAGATAGAGTGCTTCAAATTTTAACCTCTGGTTTTAGACTCATCTGAAAGCCTTCCTGTTTATTTAGGAACTGTGTGTTTTGCAATATAGGTATTTTAAAATTGAAAATGAGGAAACAGGAAATCATACATTAAAGATGTATGTGAAGGAGACTCACCGAAAGAGATCTGTCCTGCTGAGACCTGTACAGACTCTGATCTCTCCTATTCCTTCCAAAGGTGTGAATGGTGATGTCAGGATGTTACTTCTGAAATGCAGTCATGTTTTTTACAAACTTCCCTTTAAAAAGCAAACCAAAACTCTGTTGTTCTTTCTGTTGTTAGCTTTTTTTACTGTTTGACTTATTTTTCCCTTTTGCTTTACTTGCAGAGCACTGATTCAGTCCATGTTGGAAAGGTGTGACCGGTTTTTGTGGTCTCAGCAAGCATAGAAAACAACTTGGGAGAACTCTGGGAACATTTTATACTATAATGACTGTATATTCAAGTGCCTCTTAAATTTCACAGGCCCTTAAAAATAACAAACTCCAGTCTAAAAGTTCAGTTACACTGAGCCAGCCTCCATCTGGCAGGTATCTGACCTGGAAGTGGTAACAGTTCTTCCTTATTGCTTTGGAGATGACTTTTGAACTGTAGAACATAGATCAAAATAAGCCAGTATTTATCTTGAAATTAAGCCACCGATTTCCAAGATGAAACTTGCTGAATTTATTTTCTGAGTCTATAACTTAAGTGTTTAGGGATATGAGCCCTTAAGTATTAAATTATTGTGTATAAAGTTTTTTTGTTTGTGAACATGAGAAGCCATTCATACCTAAGCCTATACTTGTTTAACTTTCCTGTAAGTGACATTTACCTTTACTGCTGCTGTACAAGTGTCTGTTATGGTACCTGTTGGTTTTTTCCCCTTCTTAAATTATATGGATAGGCCTTGCCTATTTGAAATACATTAACCAAGCCAAGTCTTAAAATGGCAGGGAAATATTTTTAAGTAGTGGATTTATGGTTAAAAATGCTGATTAACAGACAAATGTGTTAAATGAACTCGCTGTTAAACTACAAGCACAATATTTCTAAAGTGCCCATACTCTCTGTGCACTGTGACCATAGACATCATTTGTGATACTCCAACAAACCTCAGGACAGTGGAATTAAAATCAGAGTCATTTAAGTTGCAAAAGACCCTGAAGATCCAACCCTCCAACCATTAGCCTGGCACTGCCAAATCCACCACTGAGGCATGTCCCAAAGTGCCACATCTACATGGCTTTTAAATGCCTCCAGGGATGGTGACTCCACCACTACCCTGGACAGCCTGTTCCAGTACCGGACAATGCTCTTGGTGAAGAAATGTTTCCTGATACCCACTCAGAATGTCTCCTGGAGCAACTTGAGGCCATTCCTTCTTGTTCTGTCCCTTGTTACTTGGGAAAAAGAAACCCACCCCCACCTGGCTGCAGCCCTCTTTCAGGGAGTTGTGGAGAGCGAGGAGGTCCTGCCTGAGCTTCGTTTTCTCCAGGCCAAACACTCCCAAGCTCCCTTAGCTGCTCCTCACAGGACTTGTGCTCCAGACCCATCCAGACCAGTTCCCATTTCCCTTCTCTGGACTCACTCCAGCCCCTCAATGTCTTTTTTGCAGTGAGAGGCCCAAAACTGGACACAGCACTCGAGGTGTGGCCTCAGCAGTGCTGAGGATAGAGGGACAATCACAGCCCTGGTCCTGCTGGCCACACTACTGCTGATCCAGGCCAGGATGTCACTGGCCCTCTTGGCCACCTGGGCACTGCTGGC
>JBBMKD010000216.1:13478855-13529567 GCA_037834095.1 Argya squamiceps | reverse complement strand
ACCCACCCTGGTGTGTCTGCAAACTGAGGGTGCCCTTGATCCCCTCCCCCAGATCACTGATAAAGGGATTGAACAGGACTGAGCCCAGCTCCAAGCCCTAGGGAATGCCACTCTGGGGGCTGGCCATGAGCAGGATTTAACTCCATTTCCCACCACGCTGTGGGCCTGATCATCCAGCCAGTTTTTTGCTTAGTGAACAGTCCACGTTCATGCTCCAAGCCATGAGCAGCCCATTTCTCCAGGAGAACATTGTGGGAAACCGTGTCAAAAGGTTTTCTTGAAGTCCAGGTCAACTTTGGTAATTCCACAACTAATTCTGACATTTTGGGAAGTGAGAGGACTTACTTTCATGTTTTTAAAAGCTGAAGGTTTGCATAAGTATTTTTAGATGGATGCTGTCAAGAAAGAAGTCTTTTTACATATCTGGTTGAATATGAAGTTTCATAAAGTCACTTGGATTTTATATCTCATTTACAGAACTATGCTTTGTACTAGCACTCTTTCTGTGTTTAATACCTCTTTGAACAAGTGTCTTTTTAGGCTTCTATTTTTGACCGTCTTCACTGTCTGACTCACATTTTAAGCAGAAGGCCACAGCATCTGGTCAATATTTGATTTTCACAAACATTTAAATAAAAATTAATGCATTAATTGGAACTAAATTTAATTTAAATTGATAATTTTATTGTAAAATGACATGAAAATACGGCTTTGTAAAGAATCTTTTTATATAGTCTTGCTGCACTTGTAGTGCTGCAAAATAATGCTTTTCATCAAAACAGGACTGTGTATGTTTTGCCTTTTGAGAGATGCAGTCTGCAGATGATTTAATCTTGTCTGCAAGAAAAACTTGGGTGTGGAGGGTTGGTTACTTTGCTAGAGGAAGGGAAATTCCCGGGAGATAATCAGTGTCAGGCTTTCATCACGTGTTGCTTGTGGAAAAGCCAATACAGAACTATTTCTAAAAAAGAGAACTTTAAAGCTTCTGGGGTTTAGAATCTGCCATCAGAAACAGAAGGATCTGTGCCATCAGGAGTACCCCATGCTCTCACAGTAAGACTTGGAATGGGAACCAGGCACCCACCAGATGGTGTTGGTGCCTGTTCTCTTCCCTGCCAGATGAGCTGCTGCTGCCTCAGGGGCTCCCACTGTTACCTACCTCGGGTTCATGCAGTGTGTGGTGTAGCTGAGTGCTCCCCTTGCCATCCTCAGAGGAATTCCTGGATTTCTGAGAATGTGCCTGGCTTACCTCCATGTGGTTCCACTTCATTTGCTTGGTGTATTTCGTGTACACATCAGTCCCTTTCCTACTTCTGTGGGGGTTTTGTACACTTGATTAACTTTGAGAGTTGGGGCTTTTTTTGGTATTTTTATTGTAAATCATAATTCCAGTTAGAGCTTTTTTTTAAAAAAAATATCATGTCAGAAGGGTCATACAGGTAACATAATGAGAAGTGTGTATTCAGATTTTGTGTCTAAAGTGAGCTGGTGTTCATCATTTCAACTGACTTGGCTGTCAATAAAGAGTGAGAGTTTACTCTCTGAGGAAGAGTTGGAAAATGAATGTTTCCTATTCTAGATGAATTTGTTTTCATCTCATACAGGTAGAGTGAAGGGACTGTGACATGAGAGGGTCTTCTCTTCAGAAATTACTGAAACAGAAACTGCCTCAGTTGCACAGAGCAAGACTCCTGTCAACTAGCTGAGCACACACCACTGACCGCTCAGTCACCCTCATGGGGAAGGTGAGCTGCAGCTCAGTTTTGGTTTTTGTGGGTGCCTGGTGAGGGGAGAGACCCTTGAAAAGCAGGGATGAATAAAGGGGGCTTAGCCTGGAGCAGCTTTAAATAGAAACCGGTGTGGTTTTTTTTGGTTTTTTTTCTTTTTTAAGAAAAAAGGTATCAAGCATTATTTCACTATTAGAAACCTATGGGTAAATCAATTTTATTTCAGAGAAATATCTGCATTTTCAATCTGCTGTTTGAAAGGAGACAAGTTTCCAGTCCTTCTCCATGTCTGTAAGCCCAAGCTCACTTGTAGTATATATTCCATACTTGGCAAAACTCCTGAAATGAATTTTTGCACACGTAAACTTAAATAAGGCAGTGTTTTTTCCCAGATTAAGAAATAACTGCAGATATTGTGCCTGAACTGGGAATTTACCTCTTCCACTTTCTCAGTCTGACTTTCTTAGATTGCAAAATTGTGGAATGTTTCTGGAATATACCTTGCATTCATAGATAACTACAGTTAAAGGGCAACCAGTATGGGGTTGCTTTTTATATTAACTGCCTCAGAATGTAGCTGCCAAGAAATGGTCTCCAGGCTCCCCTCAGTGTGTTGTGTTCCCCAGTGTGCACGTGCTGTCAGTGTTTGTTGCCAGGCCAGGAAGAAATTCTCTGCTCAAACCCTCCTCCAAGCTCGGAGGCTGCTTTGCCTCTTTCTGTTGCGAAAGCGCCGGTGTTGGCTGCAGCTCATTTCTGTGAGCCAAGGGTCATGACCTGGAGCGCAGGACAAGAAGGTACGGGAAAGCAGGGCTTGGGCTGTTCCCTGCTGGAGCCCCAAGCTGCAGCTTTATCTCAGTTCCGTGGGGAGCTCCAGCCTTGTTATCACTGCTGCTGCCTTCCTTGCTGGACACCAGGGGATGCACTCTGAGATGTTCTAAAGAATCCCTCCAGCACTTGCCTTCTTGCAATTGTGCTCATGTTTTGCAGAAATGTTGGTCTGGAGAGAATGTGAAACAGCACAAGACTCAAACTATCCTCTATGGCCCAAAGTCTGTGAGCTCTTGTAGGGCAGAAGTTCCTTAGGTCACTTCTGAAAGCAGTGCTTTGTTCTAAGTGCCTGGGCAAAGTGTCACATGCCTGTACCCCAACTTACAGGAGTAATTTTCCCTGTTTTTTAAAAATCAAAAAGGTGGTGGACAGGGCTGCTTGCTCTGGGGAACTGTGGCGACTGCAGGGGGCAGCGGATGGTGGCATGGCGGCCGTCTGAGCAGGTCTTGTCCTCCAGGAATCCCCTGAATGGTGTGGACACTGAGCACAATGTGTCTGGAACTCATAAACTGTGGGCCTGGCGGTGGCTGAACAGTTTTTTTGTAGCAAAGTTGTTTTCCAGACCTGGTGGCTCCACCAGGGCTGGGCCCCTCGGTCAGCGGTTCCCTGCGGAACTCGCAGACTCCAAAATAGAAGAACTTCGGGTGCTTTGTGCTTTTCTAGCATTTTCTATGTTTGTCTTTTGGTATTTTTCCCCTTATGGTGTGCAGTTTTTAGAGTTTGTTTTTTATTGCTTTTTCCCCTCCTCTTTTTCAACTGTAGGTGTTTTAGGTGAGGGAACAGAGGGGCAGCAGTGCAGGATGGTGCTGCAGAATTTTCCTTTCCCTAGTTGGTGGCAGCGGCAGAGCGGGACATCTCAGCCCCCCACCCCTTTTGGGGCAGCAGCTGCCTGTCACTTGGGACCAGATCTGTATTTAATTGCTGTTCACCCAAGAGACCTGCTGTCGATATGGGGCAGCATGGCTTGGCCACTGCAGCTCTGTTCTGGTATGTGTTGTTCTGTTGTTTTTATTGGTTTGGTTTGGTTTTGATTTTTTTGTGAATAAGTTTTAATAAAAATATTTGAACAAGGTAGCTGCTGGAATATCCAGCATTTAAGCCATTCATCCAGGCACAGTTACAAACCACAAAAAAGGTAACAGGTTTTAGACATTGCATGTGTTTTAGGAAGAATCAAATCTCCTCCAAAGTCACTCATAAGATCTGCCTTCAAGGCATCTTATCTTGATTTGGAAAGACAGGTGTCTGCCAGGGAAAAGCCAGAGCTTCCCTTGGGGAGAATGTAAACTTCCTCCCTCCAAATTATTATAGTTTTGCAATGAAGGGGGCTCTCAGGCAAAGATATGAGAATAAGAATAACAGTTCTGTACTAGGAATATTAAAAATCTGAAAGTAGTAGTACAAGAAAAGAAAAAGGCAAACAAAAAAATTCCTAGAAACACTGACAGTGTTAGAATATGCCCTAACACCCTGTTGGTCAGGGTGTTGGGAGCAGTCCAAAGTAAGTCCTTTTGGAGTGACAGATGTGGTTCTGTTGGAGTAGAGATGATCCTGTAGAAGGGTCTGGTGGTGGGAAGATGGGTCCAGTCGTCTTCTGGGAATCCAGTGGAAAACAGACTGCTTTGGTGTTCTGAATCTCAGCTTTTATCCAGGTAGGAATGCTTGGCTCTTCCCACTGGATGGGGCATATCACAATGAAATGATGTAATTTTCTCTGTTATGCAGTGAGGCTCAATGGCCCATTAACAGCAGATACCCCCTGGAGGGAGGATGGGTCATGGAAGAGATAAGGAACATTGCTCCACCTGGTTTTAACAGCTGGCCCAGTAACAGAAGGCACCTGCCCCCTCCCCCCCTGGAGTTATGAGGAATAGGTTATACAAGAGATAAAGAAAACACCTCCCCAACTGGTTTCAACAGATGGCAAATAGAATACACACTTTTTGTTACATATTGCAACCCACGACACACCTCTACACAGGTTCCATGTTATTCTGGTAAACTAAGCAGGTGTAACACTGTAAGTTACTTCTCAGCTTGACAAAGCCCAGCATGAGAAGATGTGCATGCTTACAGTCAGGACAGAGCAGACAGGATGGCAGGAACGCCATGGATTTTCTTCCAGGATTTAGAAGCTCACTGGGTGTAGTTCTCTCTGTAAGAGGCCCCACTGCAGAAACCCTTTCCCAAAATGAGAGCACTGAGGATGGTTGTTAGATGCAGAGACACGTTCACCAAGGTTTAACCTTTTCCAGCACTGTAGTACAAGTCATCCTAGTGGAGAAACCAGAATGATGGTTCGCCTTCTGTGTAACAATGGGGAGCAAAGACACACAGACTCACTTGTGCATGTGAAGGAAATCACTTTATTGTAGAAAACACCTCCCTTATACACCTTTAATTTCCACTGGACATCACTAAAACTTAACAGAAAAAGAGCTGCTCAGCTGCAGTGCTGCTGTCCACGTGTCTCACCACCCAGTCAGCTTCTCACTCACATGCTGTCCATGCATCTCTCCCCACACACCTCTCCCCAGCTGACCTCTCACTGCCCAGCCTGGTGCTGTGCCCTGCCACAGGCCTTTCTGGTAAACATAACCATCAATAACTTTAACAAACACAACCCCATATCCCACACCTGGAACACCACACTGCAATTCCAGTAGTTTGCTCCACATGCTCCAAAGAACTTTCAGAACTAAAACGCATTGCTACCAGAATTTAGGAACCTGTTGCTTTCAGAAGGATTACCCACAAACCAGGACACTGGTGCAATGTTACAATCCTAGAAGTGTCTTTGCCTCCTCGCTCTGTGCCAGGAGGGTTTCACTGGCATACTTCCATTTTCTTTCTTCGCACAAGAACTTCCTCAATCTCCCATTGAGTTGGCACTGGAACATGTGCAATAAATTTCTTTTGGCCATCTTCACCTTCTCTTTCCTTGCCACCTTCCTCATCAGACTCTTCCTCATGGACAGCACAGATGCTTTCTTCCTCCTCCTCCTCTCTTGCAAGTCGTGCTTCTCTCTCCATCTTCCATTTTTCCACTGCTGCTGCTATAACTTTCTTCTCATGTTCCTGTTCCAGGGGCTCCAGAATCCCATCATCCTCATCCCTGTAGCCATAGTACTCAGTGTCTATGTCCTGCATAAGCTCAGCCCAAGCCTTCCGTGGGGGTGGCAGTGGCTCCTTTTCAAAAAGCTCTCTAACTCCTGGCAAATCCTTTGCAGCCCCAAAGTATTTGTAGCCTCTGTTTCCTGGAACTACTTTCCCTTCATAATCTAACGTTTTTAGGCCACTCTTAGCATAATCAGGACCTCCCAGCTCCTTTATTCTGTATTCCCAGTGCCCTTTTTCCCTCAGAAGTTTGTTTATTTCATCATTCAGGTCCTGAATTCTGAATTCACCCAATCCAGCATTTTGGATCTGCGCACTTTCTTGGAAATCTCCCCAATGATCTGTCTCCTCCATTTCTGTGCTTTGGGCAGCTCATTACACTCTGATGCAAGGAAAGGCCTTTGTTCCTTGGCTTTTCCTTCCTCAAGCTGGGCTTGCCGAAATCTTGCCAAGGCAGTCATGGCCTTCTCTGCGTTGCGAGCCATGGTCCTGCCGAAGGCGCCGTGCCCACAGCCGCTCCAAGCTCATGGCTCTCCTCCCAAGATTATTTGCAGCAATTAATTATAAGTTCCTAACTAAGTCCTGTAACCTTGAATTTTATCTGCAGCAGTTCTTTAAAGTTTAGAAATAATTAGCTCACAGAAGAAAATCTTGCTGCTCTAGCAGACAAAGTCAGAATACAACCTGACACCCTGTCGGTCAGGGTGTTGGTAGCAGTCCGAATAAATGGTGGCTGCAGTCTTCCTGGAGTGACAGATGTAGTTCTGTTGAAGCAGTGATCTAGTAAAAAGGTGTAATTTTCCTTTGAAGGTCCAGTGGTGGTGTAGATGGGTCTGGTCTTCCTCTGGGAATGCAGTGGACAAAGGCTGCCTGTGGTGTTCCAAGTCTCAGATGATATCCAGGTAGGAATGCTTGGCTCCTCCCCCTGGGTGGAGCATCTCCCAATGGAACGATGCAATTTTATCTGTTATGCAGTGAGGCTCAATGGCCCATTACCAGAAGATACCTCCTGGAGGGAGGATAGGTCGTGGAAGAGATAAGGAACACTACCCCACCTGGTTTTAACTGATGGTGATACAATATGTATTTCTGGTTACATCTTGCATTGCAATCTAAGACAGTTAAATATTATTTTTCTATATTGTAAGATATCATATATATGTTTTCTTTTAAGAGATAAGACTTCTCCAACTAAAACAGCTGTGATGAAACCCTGATAAACAAAACACGTTTGTGGATAAAGAAGATGCAGTGTGTTCACCTTTGACTTTGTTGAAGAGTCTTGTTACAATCTCTGCTGTTTTATCTTCTGTAGATAACACAGAAGAGTTAGTGACGATTCTACATTGTGGTTGTTATTGATTGTAAGGTGCTGTTTTACTGTTTTCTTTTGTTTAATTTTACTGTCATAGTTACATGACTGTTTAGAAAGGTGTTACCTCAACTTCCTAAGACAGTTACCTCTAATATATTGTTTACATGATGTGCATTTACTGGTTTTATAATAGGCATTGTTCATAAGATGTTATTACTGTATTTATAGCCAGCTTCTTATATGTAATTATCTAAAAGACATGTGTCATTTCTTCTTTTTTGTTCCCTAGCTGCTTATGCATCTCTTAGACCAGGTTAGCTCTCTGGCTAGTTCCTGCACTGGCTCTACAGTTTGACCCAATGCTGTCTCATAATTTTAAGTATTTTTCAGAGTTCAAAAAAAAACGATATCTGAGATTTGTTGAAAGCCTCCTCTGAACTGCTAGTCTTGTGGTTTTTCCCAGTTATTATTACAGAAGCATCCAGTAGTTTGCTGTGTTTGAAGCATCTCTATCCTGAAGGAAACTTTGGAGGGATCCAACTACTAGATGGTTTGATTAGTCTTTAACCCCAAGGCTTTACTTGTAACTATTCTATTCTTAAGAGCCTTGACTTAAAATGTGTTTAGGGAATTCCCTCCCAGTTGGAGTTTGGGTGGTGGCCAGGCCTTGGGTCTACCTGGATGGAGAATTTGCCAATAAACCCAGATGTTTTCTGCATCAAAACTAGATTCAAGTCACTTTGACTTGGCAATTTGACCCTTTATATATGACAGCTGAACCTATTTTTAGTGTGAGCTTGGGAATTATTATCTGGAAATAATTATCCAAGCCCCAATGAGGTCTGTCAGCTGTTTCCAGACTCTGGGATGATGGTACAGTATTTCAGAGATTCCTAATTACCTAATTTCACATGTATTATTAATGATGTGTATTATCTGAAATATTCTTAATTGTTGTACCTGACTTATTCCTGACTGCTGTCAGTTTCTTGTTCGCTGCATGTATTGTTTTGCCTTGATGTTTCTTCACATTCGTAACCAAAGACATGCATCTCATTTAAAAAAAATAATTCAGTGCCTTAAGAAGAACATCCAAATAATGTAATATGTACATTAGAAATTTAGACAACAAATCGTTTTGAATAATACTTACATTAGAAATTTGGAAAATAGATCATCAAATCTAAATCCCAACTGAGTGTGCAACAGCAAAGCCTAGTTGATTCACTGGCTTGAAGAGAGGGCATGCTTGTGTTTTATCATCAGTAGGTTTGAAGCAGTCACCTGTTTGTTCCATCATATTGCCCCCGAGAAAATGAGGCCCAGTGGAAAGAGAAATAACCTAATCACCATGCAGCCTTCATGGCCAGAACAGGAACAGAAGTAGGACTGACAAGACAGAGCTGTGTCTGCAAACTACAGAGGAAATTGGCCAACAAAAGCCTTATGTGATCATCATGGTATAGTGTTCCTACTAACCTTTTTCAGCTATTCCCTGTTCCAGAATCCAAAAGGACATTTGGTGACGTCAAAGATCAACATTTCCAGCTAATGAACTTTCTCCTGAGTCTCAACTATTTGGACTTTAAAACAATGGTCGTTTATTTCCATTTCCCTAAGAGACATTGGACATTATTCTTTTGTTTTTCATGCTGAGAAACCCTGTGTCAATGACATGATAGAATTTGATAAGTTTTGTTGATTGTAATCTGTCTTTTATGTATCTTATCCCATATCTAACAGATAACCAGTGATAACCTTAATGAGATAATACCATCACAAGAGTGAGCTGTTTTAACATCAGAACATATGAGCCTTTTTTAAAATTAATGAAAAGGGTAAGATGTCATAGACAGGTAGAAGATTTATAAAAGAAAGGCCTTATGAAATCAGGCCTCTCTCTTCTAAAATTGCCAAAGCTGGCCTGTCATTTCTTCTAAGTGCAGCTAACAGCAATTTTTAAGTTCCCATGTGAAGCTATTTTGAGAATGAGAAGTTCATGTAACACAACCATCTATTCTGAGGGTGAAAAACAAATGCACCTATGTAAACAATAAGATTTGTCCCATGTGAACCCACAAAGGAAAAATGTAAACATATCTAGAGAGAGAAAATTTGATAGACATATACAATAGCCCTTACTGACCAATGAACTGAGTTTCACTGTATTGCTGACCAGTTATGTTTAACACAGTGCCTTCTGATATTTCCTATAAATATGAGCTTTGTGAATAAAGAATTGGATTTCTGCATGAAGAAAATGGAGTCTCAGCCGATTTATTCCAACAGTTTGCAGCCAGCAGAGAAAGCACTTGAGCTGCCATGTACTGCAAGGATGTAGATCATCAGGATGTGAACAGAGTTGCAGCAAAAGACAGCAACACTCCAGTCCCTGCAAGTAGCTGAGCCCCACACTCACTGTTACACTGTGAAGTATCAGGTTCAGGAGTGCCAGAGGACAAAAATCTGTGGCTGCTCCCTGCTTTTTGCAAGGTTTTCTTGTCCATTGGTTAAGGGTTTAGATTCTTGTTGCAAATTGTTCCATTCTGAGATATATCACACTACAGCGTATCTGTCCTGCTGCTCCAGGCCTGTCTATGGAAAATGGCTCCTCTCCCCTTAAGCAAATTTTTTGATAGAAGTCCAGTGATGCCCAAGGAAGTTACTATTGACAATTTATTAGCTTTATTGCACCTCTTTGAAGTCCTGCCTCTGCCCTGCAGCTCCAGGAGCGAGTTGTTTACAGTGGCAGAGTTGTGAGTGGGGCAGTTACCCTTAACTCTTCTCAGGGGAATGAAAAGTGTTCTCCTAGACCTCCTAATTCATGTACAAGGCCACACAATGGGGATACTTCCTGCACACTCATTCTCCAGTGCAACTGCACTCAAGCCTGGAGTTTTCTGCAGGGGAAAGGGTTGTGTCAAGTTGTTAACGAAGGGAGGAGAGCAGGCTTTAAGCAGGGAGAGCACAATGGGGTTTTAAACAGTGAACCATGCCAACAAGGCCAGATAGTTGATTTAAAATCTAGCAGAATTGTGGCTGTATGGACCTGAATTTCCCCTTAGGTAAAATGTTTACTGCAGTGTCCAAAACTTTCCACCTGAGCCCCATGGAGCTGCTGTTGCAGCCAATGGCTGGAGTCCCTCGAGAGGGGTCTGTGAGAGCAAGCCAAGGCAAAATGAACCATTCAGAACCTCTTGATGGTCTGTGTGTGTGCTATCTTAGAGCATTATCAGCAGGGATGTAGGTGTATGCAGTTTGTTTTGCAATGGAATTGAGCAACACTTCACATTTTCCATTTCATTAACTCTGGGATTCATCTGGCAAACCCAGCATGCATGGAAATTTCACTTAGCAGTTCCTGCAGCTGTTCTGGTAATGCAGCTCACCATTCCTTGTGCACAGACACAGACCTGGCCCTGTGTTTCAATGTGCAGACAGCCAGGTACCTTTCCCTCTGAGCTCTGTTCAGTCCAAGATCCAAACAGAAGTGTCACCCTTAAGACAACAGTAACATTTCAAGCACATGAAACTCTTCAGCCTTCATGGCAGTTTTTCAGTCTGGTTGTTAGGAGGAGCAAATAGTCCCAAGAACAGCTGAAGAAACGCCATATACTCTCTAAAAAATTGTGTAACAGCAGCTATGAACTTTCAGTAAGGACAAGGACAGGTTTCCAGTAATGATTTCTGTGTTGGGAGTGCTAGTGGGGATTTCCCAACCATGGGTATCCTTTCCAGTTTCCTCTTTTGAGGGGTTTGAATTGCTTATAAATACCCTCTCTGAGTCTGAAAACACACGAGACGATCTCCATCTCCTTTGGCTTTGCTGTTCTGCAGTGGTGAGTGACATTCTGAATTTGTGAGCTGTGTGCAGTGTTTTGAGCTGCTATTTGGGAGCTTTAGCATGTGGGGCTTCTTTATACTCATGACAGGAGCAGCAGGGAGTGCTAAAATGTGGGTTTCTCATATGCATCTGCTTTTGCTGTGGAGCTTGTGGTTGCACAGAGAGCACCACTCCTTGCAGGGGAGAAGGGGGTCCTGGGCAAGCCCTCAGCGCTGGGGCAGCAGCCTGGGCACAGCTGGGGGTGTGGTGGGTTCTCAAAGGCGTTCCAGAACTGCTCATCTCTCACTGTCTCCCAGCTCCCTGCCAGGCTTGGCCAGGAACCATGAGGCTCTGGGTCTGCATTGCGTTGCTCTCCACTGTTCTGTGTGCAAGTGCTGACAGACCAAGGATATTCCAAGGAGCGATCCGAGCTGGACAATTTGTCCGGGATGCAGCAAGAGGTAAACTGCTGTTACCAGGGGCCTTTCCCTCAGGAACCCCTCCCCAGGCACAGGTTACCAGCAGTCAATGGTGCAGCCCTCAGAGCTGGGAAATCACAGCTCCATGTTACAGACTCCACTGGTTCCTGCTGCTGGATGAGGGCCTTGATCAGCCCCCACAGGTGTTTTCTGTGGGCACAGCCCTGGGGAAAGGCTGATGTGGAGCACTGCCTCACTCTGTTCCGGCTCCTTGGGCCTTTCAGCTCCTGGCTGAAAAGGTACTGAACTGTTTCTGGTGTGACTCTTTCAAGTCAACATCATCTCCAAATCTCTTTTTTTCTTCAGGGTCATGGGATATGTACAGAGCCTACCGGGACATGCGTGAGGCAAATTACAGAGGTGCTGACAAGTATTTCCATGCCCGTGGGAATTATGATGCTGCCCGGAGAGGACCTGGTGGTGCTTGGGCAGCGAGAGTGATCAGGTAATGGAGCATGCTTGGCTTGTTAACAGTGAGTTATTAGGGATCCAGGCACTTCAGCTGGAGTGAGGTCCCTTTTGATTTGTACTCAGCTTTGCACCTAGAAGGACAGCAGAGGGGAGGGGAAGTAGTCCCCACCTGGACAGCCGGTCTCTATAGGAATGCTCTCTATAGGTGCCACATGAGAGTGAGCCTTTCTTCTTGTCCTCCCGAGAAGACAGATTCCTCTCTCTGCATTTCTGATAAGGAACTCCATTGCTGGTTCATTTCCCGACATAACAGATATGGATTCCACCGCGGGCTCTCAGACAAAGGCCGAGTGTGTGCTTGCATCTCACCTTGCGAAGCGCTAGGGAAAAGCAGTTTAACATGAGTGAGGGAACCAGCACAAGACTGACTTAAATGCAGCATGTTCAGGTGGCCTTTTCTCTTTTCCCACAGCGACGCCCGGGAGACCTGGCAGGGCAGAGTGAGCGGCAGAGGCGCCGAGGATACCCGGCTGGACCAGGAGGCGAACGCGTGGGGCCGGAACGGCGGGGACCCGAACCGCTACCGGCCCAAGGGGCTGCCCAAAAAGTACTAGCACAGTACTCCGCTCCTGTCACACCTCCCTTTGTACAGCCTAATAAAGAAATCCTCCTGAGAACTGTTCCCTTCTCTGCGAGCATCGATCCTCCCGGAGCGCGGGACTGCTGGGCGGGGGCGGCGGTGTCGGTGTCGGGGCATCACGGGGGCTGCCAAAAAATTCCCCTTGGGACCGGCTGCTCCGGGAGAGCGGATGCCGCTTACGGCGGAGGGGCGGCTCTGGGTGGGAGGGTCCCGGCACGGTCCCGTTGCGATCCTGGCACGGTCCCGGTGCGATCCCAGCGCGATCCCGGCACGATCCCGGCACGATCCCACCGCGATCCCGGCACGGTCCAGGTGCGATCCCGGCGCGGTCCAGGTGCGATCCCGGAGCGATCCCGGCACGGTCCCGTTGCCATCCCGGCACGGTCCCGCTGCGATCCCGGCGTTATCCCGGGCGCGGCAGCGGCCGCCGGTGGGCAGAGGGCGCTGTGGTGCCGCGGACGGCGCTCTGGCCGCGCCGCCGCCTCGCTGTCCCCGCACGCCTGTGGGGCCACCATGGACCGCAACCCATCTCCGCCGTGCAGCGATGCGGAGGAGGAGGAGGGGGACGCGGTGGGGAACACGGTGTACAGCAAGCACTGGCTCTTCAGCGTCCTCACCCGTCTCATCGAGGTGCGCGGCCTCCGGGAGGGAGCGGGCGGCGGGCCCGGTGTCGGTCAGCGCCGGTTGGGTGCGACGCGATGGCTCCCAGGGCCGGGGGGGACACCCGGGGGCACAGCGGGGACTCACAGGGGACAAATCCGGGGGCCGAGCGGGGACACAGTGGGAAAACACCGGGGAACCCAGCGGGACCCAGCGGCTCAGGGTGGTGCCGGGGGTTCAGCCAGGTCGTTTTCCCCCCGCCCCGCTGTGTCCCAGGTCATCGCCCCCGCGGAGCCGGATCCCGCCGCCAGCCCCGAGGGAGCCCGGACGGAGCTGGACGAGGAGATGGAGAATGACATTTGCAAGGTGTGGGACATGTCGATGGACGAGGTAGGAGCCTTGTGCGGCACCTCGGGGCGCGTCTGCCCCGGGTGTTCCGTCAAAATCGTGGTGGCGGTGGGAGAAGGCACGAAATGAGCCAGCGCGCTGGTCCAGCTGGTGTTGCTCACGCCCTGGTGTGTTGGGCAGGGTGAGGCAGGACAGCCGGGCTGGGGCG
The DNA here is from genome assembly GCA_037834095.1 of Argya squamiceps. Taxonomy (NCBI): domain Eukaryota; kingdom Metazoa; phylum Chordata; class Aves; order Passeriformes; family Leiothrichidae; genus Argya; species Argya squamiceps. The sequence goes on along the minus strand of JBBMKD010000216.1, from coordinate 13,516,071 downwards.
GCACCGAGCAGCCTCAGCACGGAGCCTGCGCTGGGAGAGGGGCAGGACAGCGGCTGGAATTAACCCGGGAGCACAGCCTGTGTCTTCAGCGTTTGGATTATGGGGATAATATTGATGCCATCTCGAAACAGGCATATTTTCCTCTAGCAATTGTCATACATGCTGCTGGTGAGCATAGCTTTCTCTGAAAGATAAACAGCCTTTCATAGTTTAGTTGTGGACTTGCAGTGTCAGTGTAACACAGCTCCTTGGTCTTAGCTTCTTGGTCTTTTTCTCAGCATTCTCAAATCCTGGAACAAATTTTCAAGATCGATCGATCTATCTATCTATATATATATCTTAGTTTAAGTATTATTATTTTATTCTCTACCTTGTTGCTTAGATTTTTTTAAATAAACGTGGGACGTGGGTCTTTTATTCCCCAATAGAGAGATAATACTGTGTTTTAATGTGGTAAAATGAGGAGGAGATTTCCTCTTTTGTGTGTTTTGTGTAGCAATCCTTTCGCTTGCTTCTTTTTTATGTGTCATGGTGATGGTATGCCTTAACATGTGATATTTACTGAATTCTGGTTGTGTGTCTGTTTCCGCTGAGATAGGGAGCAGTTTGCATTTTCTTGGAAATGTGACTTCTAGATCCATTCTACAGCAAGTCACTGGCATGCTGAATCACCAGAGGGGCTTGCTGACCTTCTCTCATTGAAAAACAAGGATTATTGGTATTAACTATTGGCAAATAACAGATTTCTTGTAGCGGGTTTGTCATCTCTTTGATCCAGTCCTTGTGCTGTGGGAACATGTTTGATTTTGCATTTGGAAATTGCAGAGGTCCATTTACTTCTCCATTCACTTTCTCCACAGGATGTTGCTTTATTTCTTCAGGAGTTCAATGCCCCTGATATATTCATGGGAGTTTTTGCCAAGTCCAAATGCCCTCGCCTGACTGTAAGTATGGGCTGTCAAAAAGCTGTCCTGTGTTAATAGCAATAATAAATAGCTCTGTACATGCCTGTACATTTATATCCCTTCTCCCATTGCATGTGTAATGTATAAGGAGAAAACACAAAATCAAATTTTAAAATGCCTTTTCACTGTTTTTAACATGGTCTAATCAGTAAGAATTTTGGTGATGCTGAAGCTGGCACATGTCTGCTCACACATCCTCATCTAGATGCACTGGTAAAGGACTGAGTTTACCAAACATAAGAACTGTTATAAAACCCTGCAGTCTGGCCATTTTTTCCTTTTGACTTGTTTCATGATTAGTGAACAGAGATGGTGATGAATTTGTTTAGTCAGACCTGTGGAAGTGTGGTGGTTTGACCCTGTCTGGAGGCCAGGTGCCCACCAAAGCTGCTCTACCCACTCCCCTCCTCAGCTGGGCAGGGGAGAGGAAATACAACAAAATAAAACAAAAGGCTCATGGATCAAGATAAGGGCAGGGAGAGATCACTCACCATTTGCTGTGATTTGTCATGGAGTAAACAGGCTCCACTTGGGGAAATTAATTTATTACCAATCAAATCAGAACAAGATAATGAGAAATAAACACAAAAATATTACAAGAGGTAATCTTTGGAATTGCTAAGACATCAATACTTTAATTTTTTAAAAAATTTTCCACTTGTTTTGATATCACTGATTTCATGCACTTGTGCTACACAGTGCATTGCAGGACTCAAGATTTTCAAAGGTATTCAGTATTGATGTAAATCCTCTTTCTCAAAAGTTACCAGATGCTTTACTCCAGGAGATGAGTAGAGACAAACAGAGCTTTGAAAGTTTAGTACTTTGTCTTTGGGAATACAACCCAAATTTGCAAGTGAGTGCAAATTGGCAGTCACAGCTGCTTTGATGAAATAATGTTTGCTGGAGTGCCTGCTGTAATTTAGCAGAGGTAATAGCATGTTAATAATTAAGAAGACAATCTTAGTGTAGAAAGTTGATTTCTGACTTTAAATTGCTGCAAACTAATGACTCACTTTGTTTTAGCACCAGTCACCTGCAGGTATTTCAGAGCTCTCATGGTCCCCTTTACACAAATGTGCATCCTCTTAATGATTATCTTGGCCTGAATGTCCTATGGGATGCACTGCTTTGGGATTTGTTTTTTTATTTTATTTTATTTTAGATCTCTTTAATCAGAAAATGGACTTTGCTGGAAGCTTGTATTAAGATCCCTTTCTTTTGTGAGCAAGTGTATATGAGTGAGGGTCACTTTTATGTAGTGATATTTTTGTTTTAGGACTCCTTCTTGCTTTAATAACAGGACTATCAAATTAGCTTCAAAACAGTATAGAAAGAATATGCAAGCAGAGCTGATTTCAAGATACATTTGCTTTTATGGAACACCCTAACACCTAAATATCTGCATAGTACCTGAGTGTATTTTAGGCTGGTCTGAGAGAACAGAAAGATCTGTATAGAATCTGTGGAAAAATCTGTATCTTTGTCATGAAATCAGTGGGTTGTACAAGCTTGGAAATCAAACTGGAAAACATCTTTGACCCTGTAAGTGAAATTGTAGACTTGCAGTTATCTCATTATATTGTGTTTTGACTTTCCAGGAAATCTGTGTGGGAATATTAGGGAATATGGCCTGTTTCCAGGACATCTGCATGTCCATTAGCAAAGATGAGAATCTTGGGTAAGTGTCTGTGTGTTTGTACATGAACAGGTACTGTTTGTCTGGGCTCATGATCAGGAAATTCATGTTAGAGAAGGATCTAAGCTTTTTTTTTCATCACTAGTCAAGTTAGTTTCTAAGTTTGGTGGTCCTGAGACACTGGGAGTACATGCACAGTTAGGAAAAGCTGGCTTTAATCTCAGAACATGGCTGCAGTTGGTAAATTAACCTTTTTATACCTTTTTTAAAAATAAAGATGAATTTATTAACTTTTTTCCCTGCATTTTCTCCTTAAAGCCAAGTGTTACTGCAACGTTTGTGTGATTCAGACTCCCCAACTCTTCTGGAAACAAGCAGGTAGGACATCTCAGAAATTAATGCATCATTATGTAGTTCTGCAATGCTCTGAGGCCTGACAAGTGGTCTCACTGTTTTATTATCCTCTCATCCTTTCCTTTCATTGTTTCTGCATTGTTGTGGAATCACTTTGCTGTGAGTTGGATTCCTGTTTCTGTTTCCACTGTCATTATTTTGGATTTAACGCTTGTACAGCTAAAAGGAGTGAGCTGGCTTCTGGTTTGTTAAATGGGGGATTCTTGCCTAGGTTGTTGTTAACTTGCCTCTCCCAGCCTGAGGTGGCCAATGTCTGGGTGGAGAGGATCCGAGAGAATCCTTCTGTGTACGACTGTGTTTGCTTCATCATGTCCAGCTCTACAAACGGTAGGTTGCCAAAACAAGCTGGGATTTTAGTGGGTGTTTGCAGAAGAAAAACAACAACTGAAGTTTGCAATTTCAAAAGGACAAATATTTTCAGTTGGGTTAATTTCTTTAAAATAAAGGAAACCTCGTGAGTTTAAAGGACACCGAAACAAACTTGCCCTGCCTTTGTAGGTTTATAAATATATATTTATAAATATATAAATAGATTTATAAATATATTTATATATTTATAAATATATAAATAGATTTATAAATATATATAAAACCAGCCAGAAAAGCACTCATAGAGAAAGAGGAAAGCTCAGTGGGGGGTCAAAATATGTTTAATTGAAGAAATTGTTATTTTCCACAATAAAAGAAAGGACATAGTCCTCATTCAGGGATATACATATGTCATTTTTGAGCCTTGAAACAAGACCTCATTTAATATATATTTTCAAGTCAGATATGGGTTTTCTGTTTTTAAAACTACAATATCTGTGGGAATGGGAACTGTAGGAACAATTCAGTATCTGGCAGCTGAATACTCTGCAGGCTTTGGGTATGCAGACAGTGTGCTACACAAATCTCTCTTAGCACTAATATAGCAAAAACCACACCAATCACCTAAAAATGGAAATATTTTGAATAGCATTTATGTTTAACATCCAGCTCAGCTGTAACAGCAGTAATCATTTTTCGGGGAATCCTAGTAATACAGCTTTTTCAATTTATCAGTTTTTAAAATTCCAATTCTCAGAAATCCTGCTCCATCCAATTGAAATAACAGATCTGTTTAAGTAAAATGCAGATTGGCAGGTGGATGATTAGCATAAAACTGCATATCTAGGAACAAATCTTGAAAAGTTTTACTTCAGAAGCAGAAGTTAGGACTTTTCAGGAACATGGAGTCCCTGTGCAGAATAGTTACTGCCTCACATATGGCATGACAAGGTAGAAGGTGTTAGTGGGCTTTCCAACAATCCCTGTGTATCAAACTCTTTACCTGCTCTATGCCACATAAAAGAATTAAACAAAGCAGTAGGTCACAAAGAAAATGAATTTATTTCAGTCCTGAATTTACTCTGAATACCTGTATATGCTAGCATTTTGTGAGCTAATTTTTGCTCTTCACTCTTAGTCCTGTTGAAATAACAGTACCATTCTCTCTTGTGCAGTTGAGTTGCTGGTGAAGGTGGGTGAAGTGGTGGACAAGCTCTTTGATCTGGATGAGGAGCTGATGCTGAGCTGGATCAAGAGCGGCACGTGTCGCTCTGTGGGACCGTCTGTGGATGATTCCCCTGAAGAGCTCCCAGACTTTAAGATTGTGCCTTGTATACTTGAAGCAGCCAAGCAAGTCCGGTAAGGGAGATTTCCTTTTGGTTTTGTGGCTGGGGAGATTCCTTATAATCTTGTAAGGCCTGTGCCCAAACATCTTGCTTTTAGTGGGAACAGCAGAGTTTGACAGATCACTGGGATGTGTTTTCCTGGACTCGTGGTTTGAAATGAGTCAGCTTGTTTGTTTGCAAAGGGAATGGCAGCAGTTGCTGATGGGCTTCTCTGTGAGCAAAACACAAAATATAAGGTCAGTAAGCAGCACTAATTTGTCTTTTTGATGTTTGTTCTGTGCAGATCAGATAACCCAGAAGGACTGGATGTTTATATGCATATCCTGCAGCTCCTGACCACGGTGGATGAGGGTATCCAGGCTATTGGTAAGAACCTGGAATTGCTACATGTGGGGGGACCAAGAGAAGCCATAACTTCTGGGGAAACTTCTTGGGGAGAACAGGAATTCACGTACCTGGATTAAATTTGTTGGGTTGGTGGGTTCTCTTTCTTTCTCAAGTGCAGGCTCCTGATGGAGGAAAAGATACTTGGAGTTTGCTTTATGACCTCGTTTGCCAGGAGCTTTGCCAGCCAGATGATCCACCCATCATTGTGCAGGAGCAGAAGACTGTGCTGGCCTCTATTTTGTCTGTGCTGTCTGCCATGTTTGCTTCTCAGACAGAGCAGGAATACACCAGGATGAGGAAAAGCAAGTTTTCCGTTCTTTTTTTGGTTGTTTTTTTTTTCAAAAGTTAATATTCACAATTGGCTTTATGTGGATGTGGAAGGTGGTTCAATTCAGTGACATTGCATGCAGTAAAATTCTTCCCTGGTTACTCAAAATCACAGCTAGCTGAAAGTTCAGTTGCTGGGTGGGCTGTAAATTCTGAGGAGTTACTGTACCAGAATCTACAGATTCTGCTCAGTCTTCTCCATTGGGTAAATTAGTGAAAATTGCAGAATTTATTTTTGTTAAAATATAGTAATACATTATTACATTATTATTTTATATATAATATATACTATATATATTTTTATGTAGTAATTTATTTTTTTTAGTAGGGGGAGATTCTGCACTTACTTAAATCTCTCTATCATATCTTACTTTTCAATCCATGGACAAATCTTTAGAATTAAAAGTCTGTGTTAAGAATGTCAGGGTCACCTGCAGCAGAAGGAAGCTGTGCAGTTTTGTTTGTCAGATAGGATTATCTGGATGCAAATTTAACATACTGCCCTCACTGGGTACTACTAAAGACAATTTTCTGCTCATGCTCCTTACACTGGAATATAGTTTATATAGATACAGGTCAGCTTGCAGGAAAAATGATTTGGGTTTTCTAATACATTTCCACTTGCTTCTTTAAAACTGTCATTGAGTAACAAAGCACAACACAGTCAGAATATACATTCCTATAGCTTTTGTGTAAAATCTGATGGTGTGTTTCAAAATTCTAATACCTTGAAAGGATGGACAAGAATTTTCAGTGTTACAAGTTCACTGTTGTTGTTACTTTGTGTTAAGATATGCCACTGATTGGGAGCTTGATTCGTATTTTACAATACATGGAGGGCTGTGGGAAGAGAGCTGCTGATAACTCCAAGGAGTCTGAGCAAGAGGAGACTGGAAGGACTGATGTAAATGAGGAGGATTTCCATTTAAAAATTTTGAAGGATATTTGCTGTGAATTACTTTCCAATATGCTTCAAGAACTAACCAAGGTAAGAATAAACAAAATTATAGTAAGGATTTCTGCAGGGTAGGTAAGATAAAATTATTTACTGTTAATGTGGACATTTTTCTGTGCAAGTGCAGTTGCTTACTGGGAATTCATTAGAGATTCAACCAGATGTAGCAACATGTGTGGGAGATGGGAGGAGCACAGATTTTCTGAGGTGTGTGCCGAGGTTCTGTATGATAAATTCTCTAGATATATATTGCCCTTTCTTTTGAATGAAAGTCAGTTTATTTAAGAAAAAGAAAATACTGTCAATACATAATCTCACTTTCTCAGCTGGACCTTTTTAATTATGGAAGCATTCAGATTAAGAGACTTGTGATGTGTGAGCTTTCACAGCTTTTTGTATCAGCTGTGTCTGGCTTTCTCTGAGAACTGTAAGTTCTGGTTGTTTTACCCATTCATGAGAACAAGGCACATTCTGTAGATGCTGTGCACAGTTTTGAGTTTGTTCTTTTCAACAACTGTTCATGACATGCTGGTTGTATTTCTGATTTTCCAGGAGAATACCTTAGAAGGACTGCACCAGGGACACCTGAATGAGCAGACATGTTCCTGTGCTTTTCAGAACCTCTTACCTCTGTATTTTGCTTCGGTGAGTCTGAGACACAGCTGAAAAAATGCTCCTTGGGTGGCAGGACCTTTCCAAACCTGATGTACAAACAGGACAGAATTGCTCAGGCACAGGTGAAACACCATCCTGTGCTTGTGGTGTTTTAACCCCTCTGTCTGTTCTGCCTCACATCAGCCAGAGCTTTGCTGGAATCATCAGCTGATGCCAGGGCCAAACTGTGCTGATGTGAATGCATGTCTGAAAATTTATCCTGGCTGAAAATTTGTCCTGTATATTTTTATAGCAGAATTATTCTAAGTATTTTTCATAGGGAGCTTTTCTCTGGGTGAGAAAAGTTTCTGTGTTTCTTTTAAACAAGAAGGTAAGGGTTTGAGGGAAGTGGTACCGTTTCAAAATTTAGACCTACTGGAATTGTGGGGTTTAGGGGGAAGGTAGCCACGGTGGGGCATTTTCCATTATTCATTGCAGTGGCTGCTGCTGGCTGCTCTTATTTAGAAGGTACAGAAGTAGAAAGAGCCCCTCTGCCAGTATAAGAATTCTGTGTTCCATGCAAGTTGGTTTTGTTGGTTTTTTTTCTCCTTGTATGTGTTTTTTATTTGAAGGTGGAGAGTTTCCTTGAAGTCCTGCGTGAGGCTGATCAGACACTTGCTGACAATCTAGAAAAACGTTTCCCAAGCCTGAAGGTTCACACCTAAGAGTGTACATGAAATATTTTCCTTCTTTGGAATGAAGATTTTCGACTGTTTCATTACAGTGTTTCAGAAATCAAGTTTTCAGTAAATGCAGGAGAATGAGGCAACCTCTTTACCAGCAGGTGGCTTTTAAGAAATGTTCTGGGTAGCCAGGATTAACCTGGTCTGCAAGGGGAAGGAAATGACTGTAAATCACTTCTGCATCTTCCATCCTGTCTGCTCTGATAATGACAGACTGTTGATTTCTAATTGCTCTCCTGCAGAGAAGGGTTTTTTTTAATAACTCTGAGTTCTGTGCTTTTCAACTGAAGTTGAAACAGCAAAATGAATGAAATACACTGAGTAGTTCTTTAACATGGTGCTGGTTTCTTTCAAGTTGCTGTTGACAAAAGGAGGATTGCTCAATAGAAAACCCCCTTCAAGCACCTGATAAAAACAGTTAAATTATAGTTGTTTGGGGATTTTTTAGATCATATCAATACCTTGAGCAGGTACTGTAACAGAAATGTTTCATCCTGCTCCTTTCTAATCTTCACACTTCTACTGAAGCCCCATGTTCACTGCAGCTCTGAGCTGTGGTGTCTCAGTCCTCTGCAGTTCAAAGGATTTGAGAATATCATTACCAATGGTCTGTGCTGCACCTTCCAGCCATTCAGGTAACTACCCACAGTTAAGAGATGCAGGGCAGCTTTGGACTCAATCCCTGGAACACTTGCAGACCTTTTGGGGTTTTTGCAGCAGTCTGTGCTTCAGTTTAGAAGTGTAACATGTATCAGTTCTTTCCTTCTTCCATTTGTTGTATGAATTATCTCAGAATGGCATGAGAAATGCCATGTTTTCCATGGGAGAGCTTAGGCTGTTGGGTTACTTGCAGGAAGTTCAGTGTACAATCTCCTAAAACTCCCACTTCAATTACATGATATTTTAACTGCGTTGCATTTTTAGATCCTGTGTCTGCATGCAGTGCACCTGGCACGTTCTGAGTCTGAAGAGACAGAACATCAGCACATCAGCTTCACTGGTCCTGTAAACGAGAGTGGAAAACAGTTGGCCTTTATTAGGTTTGAGATGTGAAAGCAAATGGGAACCAGAGCATAGAGAATAACTTAGTGTCATTACCATACACACATTCCCTGGCTCTGCAGGTTTTACAGACTTTAGTCTTGTGCTGGGCCATGTTGTGTTACCAGAGTTACCTGGACATGTGGTAAAATACAGTATATTTGTATATATATATATATATATAACCTTTCCATCCCAACCTCCAGTTTTCAAAACCAGTGCAATTCATTCATCCTCCTGCCAGCAGCATCTTAGTTGTCAGTGGGGAATTTGGAATTGCAAATACCTGTTTTGTGTCGCCAAAAAGAACTGCTGTGGTTTATATAAATTTTTGTATGCTATCTTTGTTGGAGAAAACTGGTGACTGTGAATCAGATGGCAGCATTTTTCATACTACTTTGACAGTTTTGGGATATTTTCTTAAACCTACAGATTTGTAATAAAGCTGCTTTTTTAAAAAAAAACCTGTATGTTTTCCTTCATTATAGTGTCAATTAAATTTGTCTTCTGAGCTACTGGAAATGTCTGTTACTCTTAAGTGTGTCAGTTTTAAGAGGAAAATTGAACCTCTTCATAATGTTTGTGTGCTGTAAAAGATGTTTTCTTACATTGAATATTTTTTTTAACTCTTGGGTTTTTTTGCATAGTCATTTTTATGGTCTGGAAGTTAACATGTGTTTCATTCCATAAACATTTTTTGAGCTTAGTTCATCCCCAGCTGTATCATAAGTGTGTTCCACCATAGTGTAGAATTATTACTGGTGTGCATCTGCTGAAATTTGTCATAGTTGAAATTCTACAGCAGCCATGTAATGTAATATAGAAAAAAACCAAGCTGAGACAAGATCTATTTTATTTTGTTCCTTCTCCTTTTCAATACACCAGTACTCAGTGTTGGCAGATGAACTGTTAAGTGTCACTGATATCTGGTGCGTGTCATGCACCAGAAAAATGACAGAAAAAATGTCTTGTGAGAACCCAGGTGAGTTCCTGCTCATCTGCAACAGAAGGAGCTGCAGGAATGGTCAATCAGCCTTGCTCCAGCAGAATGATAATTCAGGGGTGCTGGGAGTTTTTATAACCACAGTGAATTGAAGACTGGGATTCCCTCCTTGCCCAGCCCTTGTGCAGTGGATGTGGCACTGCCTTGGGGAGTGAGAGGCTGGTGCAGGGTGAATGCAAGGGAACTGTGCCGTGTTTGTGGGGTTCAGAGAGGGAAGAAATTATTCCTGGGAGTCGGTGGATGATGTGTTTGGAACTGGAGCACGTGTGTTTCATCATCCTGCCAGCAGGGACCGCCCTCGGCCTGTGCTTCATGAGCAGCATGTGTCTGGGGTTTTGGTGGGGTTGGGGTTTTTCTGGGGAGGGGCAGGGAGAGTTTGGGAGGTGTTTGGGTTTTGAGTTTGGTAATTTTTTAAATTCTCTTTTCTAGACCTGTTTTGACACCTACTGGCAAGCCTGAGCTCTCTGGGCCCATTGGTTCAGAATCTGTCTGTGTACGAGCAGGTGAGCAGCTTTCTTCTAGACCAAAGATCTAACTCCAGGGCATCCTCCTTTGGGGAGAAATGAGAAGTGTTTGTCACTGCTCTCTGCAGAAGTCTGAACAAAAGTGGGTATCTGAAGCATTGAACTAAAGCAGCAGGAACTCAATCCTGCTTGGACAGAGCTGGATGTGATTTGTGGCATGAGAACAGTCACAGTAAATTGATGCAGAAAGCAGACTGGAAGGCCTCATTTTAAATTAGTCTTAATAGATCCATATAATAATTTGATTCAAAGATAGGATTCTGACATTTGGCATCTTCATCCCACATTGTGACTTTTTCCTGGTGGGACAAAGCACCACAAAACCAAAGAAATTTGGGATGTGAGAAAAAAACCCCAGTGGCATTGGAATGCTTTATCTGCTCCTTTGGCAGTGCAAGGAGGTGGTTACTGATATCCTAATGCTTGCCCAATATTCATGATGCAAATTTGTCCTTTCTGGTAGGCTAAACCATGAAACTTAAAAAGCTCTTTTCTGTGCTTCTCCATATCCATGGCACTCTGCTTAATTTTCTGTCACTACTCTTTTAGTTCATATTTTGGATAAGTGCCTTGCTGAGTCCTTTCTAAGATGAAACTACCCTATTATAAACACCTGTCACTGAAACTAAGCTGAATCCAAAAGAAATAACAAGATAAAACCTTTATTTCTAAGTGAAGTATCTTCATGGTTTATTATATTGGCACTAAAAGGTATGGAAGTGTTACTGTGGCTTTGTTTGCCTGGAAAATCTGTGTTCTTTCTCATTACCTTTATTGTGGCTGCTACTGGGAGTTACAAAAGCAGCAGTCTCTCTTTTATTTTTCACTGAAGAATTTGCTTTTTTTTTTTTCCTAGAGCAGAATCTTTTGGTCACAGCCATTCCCTAGTGTATCCTTTTATTTCCCCCTCAAAATTAAATGTCCTTTTTTCAGTGCTCACTGTTTGCTTTTCATTTTGTTGGCAATGATGATGAAATTCACGTGCCCTGCCAAAGTCGGTGGGAAAGGAAGGAGCTGACACACCTGGGGCAAGGACCAGCCTGCTGTGATGTTACACAATTCCCCAAAACCCCTCCAGGTGAAGGCAAGCCCAGGCAGCCACGTGCCTCAGCCCTGCAGTGAGCGAAGCCCCTCAGTCAGAGCCGATGGGGCGTGAGCTGAGCCAACCTGACATCACCAGCACGGCAAAACAAACCAGGCTATTGCCAACAGCTGTCCACAGAGGCTTTGCAGTGAGAAATACTGCTCCTACACCTCATTTTCTTCCCCTCCCTGATTCACTTTTGCAAAGAGAAACCCAGTTTTATAATGCAAGGAGCAGACATCTAAGATGGGTAAGAGAACAGGTTTGCTTCTGAGTTGTTACCGTGGAGAAGATGAATGAACACAGGGAAAACCCAGTGGGGCTCTCTTTTTCTTTCTCCCAGGTCATTGCATGTGAGTTGCACGTCTTAGTGATGGCTCAGTAAAGTCTGAGAGCTGAATTTCATCCAAAGGCTACTGTGAAAGAGCTGGCAAAGGAAAGGTAACAGGGGTAGGAGGCTGTGAAGACAAGACTGTAGCAGTAGAGAAAGAAAAAAGATTAAGAGATACTGGAGAAAGAAGGAAAACAGGGAAAAACCTGGAAGAATCCTGACAAAGAGAATAAATAATAAGTGTGATGTTGAAGGAGAAAGGTATTACATATCAGTAATTATGTTAGCATTCTAGAGCTGTCCAGGTGGAATAGCTGATGTGCAGTCACCTATCAAAAGTCTAACACTGATTACGTTTTCAAAGCTGAATTTCTTTTGCAGCTTCTCCTGCTCTTGTGGAAATGAGACAAGCTTAAGGTGAACATGAGGCCTTAAAAACCACAGCAGGTGGTCTAATAAGTACTGCTGGATTTTAAAAAATTTCTCTTTTTAATTAACCCACTCTCCCCCCTCGATTTTTGCTGGCTGGGTGAGGCATCAGGGTGCCAAATCATGATGGAGGTGAGGCAGAATCAGGTGTTGCAAGCCCTTGCCTGACATAGGTCTTGAGCATGACAGAGGCAAGATGTGAAAGCAGAGTCCTGCAGGGTTGGTGCTTGTGCTGCCCACTGGTCTGCAGCAGCCTGCAGCCTGCTCCTGGCACAGGCACAGTCACTGCCTGCATCTTTGTGCCCATGGTAACTCAAGTCCCATGTTGACACTTCCCCAGTTTATGTCCCTTCATCCAGTTTCCAAGGAAATCTTAGAAAAGCAAATGCACCTTGGTATTCTGTGTTGCAGTAGTGGCAGTTATTTATTCTGTGCTTTAGGTTATGCAAACTTCATTTTAATTTTGCAGTGAGTTTGTATCAATATTATTTTTGTTGTCATGTATATAATTTTTGGTGACAGTTCTGTTTAAAGAAGATGTAACTTTAACAAGCCATCTGTTAACCCTACCTAGAAAGGAAATTCTTTTGTCAATTATTCCAATGAAATCAGAAAAATAATTTCCTGGCTTCTAGTAGTAGACCAGTTGCCCTATCTTCTGTCAATAGAAGGATATTGAAACACACAGGAAATACGTGCACACTTTTATCCTGCCCTGCAATACAGCCACAGTGCTGCATTATAATTAGCCAGTGATGTCAGGAGGTTTCATTTTCCATTAAAACTTCTTTGTAGTGCACAAACTCTTTTATTCAACATCAGAGAGTTTCCTCATTAGTCAGGTGGGAAGGCTGGACACTGGAACCATGGGAACATATTCTGAGTTTATGCCAGCCTGATTAGTAAAGATTTTGATTTAATAACTTAAGAGAGTAGAAAAGAAGGACAAACATTTCAGATTAGGTGGGAATAAAAGAACCTGCAAAGTTACTCCTTTTTGCCATTTGGGGTGAAGCCATTACAGTGGCTGAATGGAAGGAAGAGCAGTAGTGGACAGAAAAGGCTGGAATAATAGAAAAGAGAAAAATTAATGGAGAAAACACGGAAGAGCAAGGGAGGAGTCTTGTTTTGTGAACTTAGTAGATAGAAGACATTTATGAGTAGACAGAAAGAAACACAGGAAATTGCCTAGGACCTGACAAATAATGTAGGTCCAAGGAAAGTGTCTGAGAGACATAAATGTGTTGGCACTGTGTAGTGTGAACTGCTCTCGTGGGAAAGTCCCAAGCCCAAATGAAGGAAAGATTTGTCCTTTTCTTTCTTCCCTTCTTGGAGAGGTCCTCACAACTCTTAAAAGAAGATGGAAGATAGATGCAAAATATACTGGCATTGAGTTGCTCTGGAGAGGGGTTGGAGTTGTCCAGGCCAATTCCTGCACAGTCCGTGTGTTTATGGACACAAGCAAGAGCAGCCAGGGGTAACCCTCAGAGCCAAACTTCTTGCAGCTTTCCTACAAACTTCTTGCAGCTTTCCTGCTTCTCTAGTCTTTCTGGGCACCAGAGCAGGTGGGTAAGGACAGCATCCAGCAGTGTGTCTGTGCACATGTGCATTTGAGCCCACCCTGCTCTTGTCCAGCACTCAGTGATGAACATAAGCATCAGCACCAGATCTGTTATTGCAGCGTTATCAGTAACTTTAACCAACAGATCTGGAGTCAACCCCCACGATGGAAGTATTGGAAATAACCACAGTGCTACTCCACAGCTCTCAGCTTTTGCATTAGAAGAGCTCTTAATACTGCAGAGCCATCTGGGAGACAGGCTTGATTTCTTGTCCACAATGTAAATGTTGAGGGTGCTTTGCTGGAAGAACCTGCTGAATGTGACACAGCATGATCTGATTGTCCACACAGGGTAAAGGAAATGCTGTCATGATTTAATTAACCAGTTCTGATCTGCTGATCCCCAAGTTTACATAGACTTGAAAGAAGTAAATATAATTAAATGAAACAAAGGTCTTTCCTTCCCACACATGCTCTGGGCCCTTTTGCTTCTTCCATGAGATAACAAAAAGCTTATGAATAACAGGCACAGAGGTCTTTGTTGTTGTTGTTGTTGACTTAATGCAGAAGGCTGGCAGGAGGAATATTATGTACAGGTGCAGTATGCATGGCATCAGAAGGAGATGACACATGGGTGTTTGAAATGAGTTTTTTAACATTTGAATTCCAGTGTTAGGTTGCAAAGGGATAAAAACATCATTTCAGTGTTGCCTGTTGCAGGTCAGGGTAATTTTGACAAAAAGTGGTAATGTTTGACTCGAAACCTTATTGTAACAGAGGAAAGAGGTAAAAGAGGTTCGAATTCAGTTCTTGGTTTATCCAAAGACTTTTTGTGTGTAACTGTCTAAAGCTGTGCAGGCCCTTGGTGTCTCAATGCGATTCCACGGCAGTTCTGGATGGTTTTCCACCAGCCAGAAGTGGTGCCTGTTCATCTGTACTGCTCAGTGCCTGCCTGGGTGGCTTTGAGAACACACTCACAAATTTCCAGTGGTTTCCTTGGCCATAGACATTGTGTAAAAGCGTGTTCCTTGTCCAGTCATGGGCTTCATGCCTCCTCTCACACGGAGCTGTTTCTGCCAGCAGCTGGGACCTGCCCTCTCCAAGCACATCTTCATTCCTAGTCTTGTGTCTGTGCCGGGGAGGTTTCTGGAAAGAGATGTCACTTTGGAGAAGTTCCCTTATATTCTACTGCATGTGCTTATGTCGTGTTTGTCATTCACAGATGACCCAGCATGAGGTTGTGCAGATGTCATTTATGGTGTGCTATGCCCAATTTACTGGAAGATCTCTGATAACGACATTTACTATATGTTTTTTTCAGAATTTTCCCCTGTCTTTCGGGAAGTTAATTCTGGATTGTATTTTTTTAATGGTTTGTATTAATGGGGTAAGAGAAAGTGGGTGGGGAAAAGAAGCTTAACAAAAATGAGGAATACCCAATTTATTTAACCCCCTTTGTTCTCTAGAGTAATTCTCACATCAATCAAAGCCAACATTGATTAACACAACTTGTTCTTGACTAAAATCAGATTTAAAATAAGCAAATATTTTGTCCAGGTAGTTTGCCAGATATTAAAGATTAGTTTGACTCATCCAGAATGAACTTTTTTTCCCATATTTTCTTTCTAAAAATTGGTATGGTCTTTTCCAATCCGTAACTCTTTTCCATTTAGTCCCTACAAACATGTGAATAGGTGAAAAGAATTGTGAATAGATGGGAGGCACAATGTCAGTTCACTAAATATATTGTTGTGAATTGCACTTAGCTCTGCTTGCAGCTCTTTGACAAATCCTCATTAGCCTGTTTTGGTCTACACTTGCATCCTCTTGTCACTTGTAAGTCTGCTCAGTTTGCCACCCTAATCTTTTATCCATGATCCTGGTTACTGTTTAGCTAATGCTTTCAACCTTAAATAATCTTATAAGGTTTTATTTCTGTGAAATAAAATTTTGTACCTAGTGTTCCTAAAAGCAAAGCTCTCTAATCAGGCAGATGAGACTCATTAGTGTTACATTTCAAGGAGCCTTACTTTGATCCAAACTAATTAATTTTGCCCCAATACAAAATTGTTCTAACTATAATGGGAGCTAAAATCTAATAAGATAAAAAAAATTCAGAGAGGAGCAAACATCTGTCATGAGAACACAGCAAGATGAACAGCTTTTGCCAGTCTTGGAAATGATGATGTGTTTCACAGCTCTGAGGCTGGCCATTTTACAATTGTCAGTGTGTTTAAAGTTGCTGCTGTGAATTGATGGGTTTACATTGCTGGTTTTCATCCCTGGAGCAAAAAGTGACTGTGATTTAATTTATATTGCTCATGCTGGTCAATGGCCAGTGTCTAGACCAGAGGCTGCCCTCTGTCATGTTTCACTGTGTGATTTCAGGATGTCAGTGGACGGGGGTGTCTGAAATCTGTGAACAGAGAACGGTCCTCTGAGATCACTTTGTTGTGAAGCCCTGAGGGCTTTAACAGAGTGGCTAGGAATGAACAATCTGACCATGTCCTCTGTTTCAGAAAGGCTGAAAAGCACAGGGGTGAAACACACCAAAAACCTGCTGTAACAGGTAAACCCAATGTCTTCCATGATTATTTGGGCCTTGGAGTCATCTCTTGATTTCCCTTGGCCTGGCCATGTTTAGGGTGTGTGGAACACATGGCATACAGTCTGCCTGCTTCTTACATTCAGCAAATCTAATATTGGCTACACTTTCTAAATGAATGGGAATACGGTAGGGGATGGTTACCGGTGCAAGCCCACGGTGAGGCTGTGTCAGAAGTACCTGGAGAGCTCTTGTTCTCTTTCCTGGGTGGATCAAAGTCTGCTGAATCTCTTTCTGAGCTTTGCTTACTCATATCATTAGCGAGTACAAAGCTGTGTCCTTTGTTTGCTCCTCCACCTTACTCTGAATACACAATATGCTGCTGTTCTACTAATTAGGCCAGCAGGCTGAGGTTAACAAACTCTGTGACTGCTCTTATCAGCAGGCTTATTTATGCATTTGACTATTTTGCTTTGTGTTTCTCTGTGATGTGAAAGCACTGGATAATTCCTGAGGTTTTGTAATGATAATGTAGTAGAAATAATGGTACCAGGATAGTTTCCTCAATAAATGGAGTCCACTTCTACTACAATTTTTGCTTAAGGGATGGAGAAGTATCAGGACTTGGTCAGACGTAATCCCTGAATGCCACGAGGGGCTGTTTTCACTGGTGGTGACTGAGGTTGCCTTAGGCTCTCACACACTCTTCTCTTTTTGGATGCATTTTCAGGTTGGGCATTTTGTACCTGGTGCCAGAGCCATCAGCACAAAGCAGCTCCTGAGCCTCCCCACCCTTGCCAGGGCTGTGGGGGCCAGGACTGGTGCAGGGCAGAGTTGTGACCTCGCTCAGACTGCTGTGGAACCAGCTGTGAGCCCCCCCCTCAGCCATGCAGGGACTGAAGTACAAGCCTGAGCAGAGCAGTGTCTGCAAGGCTCAATGCAATATTTCCTTGTCCTCTCCAGGCTCTACTGTATTTCCAGGCAGCAGGTAGATCAGTTTGTTGAGCTTTCCCACTTGGTTTTCCCCATCCCTGGTTGATAGTTCTGCCTGGACTAAATCCTGTTTGCTCTAGTAACACAGGGAATCTTTGCTGGCTGGTGGGGGACCACGTTTAACCTGAGGTGACTTGACCAACCCTGAACAGATAAGGAAATAAAAGAAAGTTGTAATTGACACTTCTGTACCCAGTGACTCCAGAGTAACTGGAGCAAAGAGCTCTTTGAGGACTTTGGTTCCCAGCCAGACTACACTTTGGTTTGAAATGTAGCTGACTGATATTAATTTTGTGATATTATCTTTACTAGAAAAACAAATCAGAGCCTGGTTTGTCCATTGTCCCAGCAGCATCTAAACTACCCTTTTGTAAAGAGTTTACAAAGGTGTTGTTAGGAAAAACTACACCTTGTTTGCTTAGAGCAGCAAGTAACTCATGTCACTCGTGATTTTATTTAGCTTTTATGAAATGAAAAATATTTCCTGTCTCAGATGAAAGGGCTAATATTACTTCTTTAAACAGTCCAAAGCAAATATACAAACAGTGAATGGTTTGTTGGCTGGATGTGCTTCAGTAGGTTTACACAGCAGCTCTGGCTTTTCAAAATAAGTGTGCTTGAAAGCTGTTGATACTACAGCTGGCTGAGTCACTATGAGAGGGTAATTTACCTCATTGGTTCCTGCACTTTTCATTGGAAAAAGATATTTGTAAATGTTTGAAATAATTGCATAATTTAAATCCCACTTTTCCTTTTGTCGTATGTTAACTGGTTATTAATTAAATGTTTTATTAATTGACAATTATTCAGTAGCATGAATTGTTAACTGATTGCTAAACCATCCTCATGGGATGTGCTTCTCTTCCCAGGGACTGAGACATCCAAGCATTTCTCAGAGGTTACTTTGAGTTCAGGGTGTGACACTGTCACAGTCTCATGCTGGTGAAAGGCTGGGTGAATTGCTCTAGAAAATGTTTGTTGGGAGATGGTGGTTCACAGAAGAAGGGAGAAAATGAAAGAATTCCCTGTAGAAAGACAGGGATTTCATATCCATACATTTCTTTGAAAATTTGAGAAGTTTTGGATTTGGAGCTTTTTAACTCTCTGCATTTAGGTAAATGTCACAATGACAGGTTACCTCATTTAGGTGAGGTAGTCAAAGGCTGAGAGAATGAAGGTTAGAAAGTGACTGGAAGTGAATGGAAGGTTAGAAAGTTATTGGAAGTGAATGCTGTTGCTTAGGTGTTGTGACAATAAATGCTTTATAAATATTAAAAATCAGTAGAAGAAAATGTGCCAGACTTTAAGACCAGCAGTTTTTTGGGCATCAGTATAAAAGGGCACTGAAAAAATTCAATCAGAATATGAGGCAGGTTCATAAAACCTATACTGGACAAAAAACTGTGCAGAGGGCTGCATGATGTTCATCTTCACTCTTCCCTGTAACTTCCACAGTGCTTGTCTAAGTGCCATGAGATTCTTAAGGCATGACTTGTCTGCAGCAGTTAATTAAAGGCAGAGGGCTGTGATTAGAATTTTCAGTTATGCGCTCTGGAGAAAGTAATTATGACTAGAGCAGACTTGGTACTAAGTCGTATTAAACCTGTTCTGTTCAGGGAGTTACAACTTCATACTTTTTCCTGGAAAAGTTTCAAGTGGCCCCGTTGCCTCAGAGAAATGGTCCTGCTTGGAAAGGCAGATGCCTGGGCCAAATGAAGTCCAAGGGGGTTTATACCTCAGAAGTGATGTTGTGCTATTGCCTTATTGGAGATTAGAGCACTTTCTCCTATGACATGGGGAGATCAGTTAATTCCCACTGATGACCTTGATGGGATTGAGAAGACTTTAGGGTTGACTGATTCTCTCCTTCAGTCTTGTTGCAGTCAGGTAGATAATCTTGTATTTCAGCAGAAGATTAATATCCTTACAGAATGTTCTCAACCTGCTTTTCCATGGTTCTTGCCTCACCAGTTCAACAAAAGCATCCCGACTCTCTCTCTCCCTCAGTGCAGAACTCCTGTACTATGCTGATTTTTCTTTTCCCCTCCCAGACCAGCTTCCTCAGAGTGTTGGTAAACACAAGACTTGTGGCATGTCTGGAAAGATGTGCCAGGTTAGTTGAGTCCCTATGTATTTGACCCACGGAAAGCAAATTTTCTCAGAGTGGGAGGAAGAGAAGTAGGGCAGAATGTTATGCTGTGTTTCAGAGAGGAAAAAGCATCCCTTTACTGTGTGGCTCTCTAGGGAGGGGAAGATCTGCAGCTTGGTTTTAATCTGACACCTTGGTTTTAATACTTCTCAGCCTAAAAATCACCAGAGCATTTATCTAAAAATGCGTACCCCCAAGTGTCAGAACCACTGCTTGATTGCAAACTCTGCTGTCGAGTTTCTGCTTTGAAGAACAAAACAGAAACTCTCTGAAAACTAGAGCAGAGCCACCTCTGAGCTTGCAGATGGGAAGGAGGAATAGACTCGGTCTCTTCTGGAGCTGCTTGATGTTCCTGGAGCTACTCCAGCAAAGGACTGAGAAAACATTGGACTTCAGTCTGACACCACTGTCACTTGGATCTGAGTGCAGCGGAAGAGAATTCATTTAATGAGGAATTATGAGGGAAAACGTAATTGAATGCCACTCTGGTAGCCCTCATGGTGAATGCTACCATGGTTCTTCTGTGCCAGTGAGAGAGGTTTTGTGGCAGCTGCACATGGCAAAGCCCTGTCCTGCAAAATGTGATCAGCTTGACCCACTTTTGAGCAGGGTCAGACCTGTGCTCCATCCTCAGGTGCTGATTATCTCTCTGGAGGGCTTTGTCTGCATGAGAGGCTAAATGTGAGAAATCTCCTGCAGGCCTTAGAGAAAAATTAATCACTGTATTGCCTTATCTCCCGTGGCATTAGGGGGAGACCTCTCTCCCCATGATTTTGATGCCTCAGTTGTCTCTGTCCTTCACAGTTCCTTTCCACCTCAGGGTGTGTGTGGATTTCTGACATCCCACTGAAAACTTTTGTCCCCTCTTTGCCTCGGTGCTCCTGCAGACCAGTGAGACCACATTTCAGATCTTTTCTGGGTCAGTGTTTGCTTGTGCCACTTCCTGCCAGGATGAGCAGGGTAGCTCCTGTGCATTTTGGGCCCTGTTTGTGTTGTGCTCCATGCCTACCTGCTGTGCCATACTGCTCTCTTCTGTGGTGAGGGGCCCAAGCCACTGTTCTTAAATGGTAGAACATGCTACCAGCTTTTGGGAAAAGGTAAAAGTTTTTGTCTATGTGTGAAAACACAAAGCAGCAGTTGTGCTAGTGACAGAGTCAGGGTTTTCCAAAATTCTGCAACCCTAGAACTGTGAAGATTCAGCTTTTAGATAAAACCTTTTAAGTAGTTCCCCTATAAAGCCATCTGCAGATTCCTGGGAGCTGGAAACCCTGTGGGGAGAGGAGCAGGGCAGGCTCCAGCAAGCAGCCAGTGGAAACAGGCTGTGATTGAGTCCGTTCATGCTTTGTGGTTCTGCCCTTTCAGACCACAGAGCATTGGTTCTGGTGAACAAGCAGTTCTTACTAAACCAGTGAATCAGCTTTAATCTGCTCCCCAAAACTCTGGGCACCTCAGTTATCTGGTTATGTAACTACTTAGTTTCATATTAGGTTAAATTTCCTTGGCCATTCCTGACCTCATTCCCTTTGTTTCAGCAGTTATAGGTCAAGCTGCCCGTGGATTCCCCCTTATTATTGCTTCATTTGAGCCAGGGAAAATTGACAGATTAGTCATATTCTATCATAAGTGTCTTACTGTGCTCATGTTTACAGATTTATCATTAACACCAGGCTCTCACACACTTAGGAGTTTGGGTAAAGATCCTACAAATTGTTTGCTTTCTGAGTCAGCTCATTTGATGGCGAGATCTATTCTCCAGGAAGGAAGTGAAATGCCTGTTATAGAGTTAAGACATATATTGATAAATGCTGCTTTTTCTTTATGAAGGGAAAATTGAAGCACCTGGTGACGAAATATGTCCCATTAGCAAAATGGAAAAAAAAAAAGGTTTTTCCAGCTATGTCATCATTCACAGCTGTGTTCTTTCAATCCTGTGCTGTGTCTGAAGGGCTGAGATAGTCACCCTCAGCCCTCTTAGAAACAGGATTGTTTGAAGTTCAGTGCCTTCTAGGAAGAAGGGAGACCCTGATATCACTGCAGATGTTGGTGCAAGTGTGACTGTGCCTGCCTGGATTAGGTGTCAGCGTGTATATTGGCTTCATCAATATGATTTACCAGGTGTGTTACACTGTGTCTAAGGGATACAGCTGAAATCAACATTTCAGGCTTGGAACCCTTTTAGGCACTGAAGAGAAAGATATCGGGGATTTTTTCAGACACTTGAGTATATTAGAGTAAAACTAGTTGCTGTTGATTTTGAGCATTTCTTTGAAAGGTTCATTCAAAAAAACCATAAAAAAAGGATCAGGGTCTTAGGTTTTGGACAGCTCAATTAGAAAATATTCAATCTCCCCTCCCCAAGAGACCCCTAATGCCTCCAAGAGATTATGTTCCTAGGGAACATTTTGGCTTCTCCTGCTGTGGATCAAAATCCCCTTATCTTAATGTTGCCAAGCCTGACCTGAGAGGAGACAGTGAGGACTGGGATTATTGGAGTCTAAAAACCTGTCAGTTTTTATACTTATAAACACTTCTAGATGTATGCAGAAAATAAATTACAGCATAAATTATATGAGCAGATGCCATTTTCTGCTATGTGGTTATTCTTTCTGTTTATGCAGGAGATTTTGAGAAAAGAAGTAATATGCTGCAATTTATTTTCACAGCAGAAATGCACTGCTGTTTTTAGTGAAGAGCTCAATACATCTGCTCACTGTGTTCTTCTCTGAGACTACAACCTGCACTATGTGCTGTCGAGAATTTAAGGGTGTCCATCACTGCTGAGCCCCCCGCAGCCTTGGAGACCACTTTGCTCAGAGCCCCTCTGCTACAGGCCCAGCAATCCCCACCTCTCACTTCTGATGCAGTTTGCCCTCCCTTTCCCACAGGCAGCATACAGAGCATTTTGCAGGGAGTGCACAAGGGTTGGAAAGCACCTGTATGGACACGATGGAGGAAGACCCCCTCCATCCAAATGCTCGCTCCCCTCAGCCCCGTGGTGTGCAAATTTATCTTAACTGCAAAACCCCTAGAGTTACCCACAAAAAGCCAGTCTCCTGTGACCCCTCTTGAGTGCCCCTGCCCGGGTGACCGAGGAGGTGTAACTCATGAGGCAAAGGGCTTCTTCTTGTGCGGGTTTTTCCGGGGTGCAGTGACGGGGCAGGTGGTGGCTGCCTGCGATTATCGCTGCTCTGCAAACTGAGCGCACACTGTGGAGAGGGTCAAGGCGCCCCTTTCCCAGCTGGGCCGGGCAGCGCTTCCCCCGCCTCCCTGCATCCCTCCCCTCGGTCAGGGGCGGCCCTCGCCCCTGCATAAAGCTGGTGGGGCAGGGCGCTGCCCTGAGCCTGCCCCGGCCATGCACCCCGCGCCCCGCCGCGGCGCATCCCTGGAGGCGGCGCCGAGCCCGCGGGACCCCGCCGGGCAGGTGAGGAGCGGGACGGGCACGGGAGGAGCGGGGTGCGCACAGGTGAGGGGAGAGCGATGGGCACGGGAGGAACGGGATGGGCACAGGTGAGGGGAGCGGGATAAGCATGGGAGAAACGGGATGGGCACGGGAGGAACAGGATGCGCACAGGTGAGAGGAGAGGGATAGGCACGGGAGGAACGGGATGAGCACAGGTGAGGAGCAGGACGGGCACGGAAGGAAAGGGATGCGCACAGGTGAGGAGTGGGGTGGGCACGGGAGGAGCGGGGTGCGCACAGGTGAGGGGAGCAGGATGAGCACGGGAAGAGCAGGATGGCATCCTCGCTGCCCGGCCCCGGGATCGGTCCTGGTTTGCGGAGTAAACGCCGCTTTTGTGGAGTCACAGCTCGGGAGCTTCGCTGTTGCAGTTCTCGAACCGGGATTTGGGAAAAACGGGAACTTTCTGGCCCGGGTTACTTGGAGAGCGGTAATTGGAGAGACCTGGGATGAGGCTCCTCTGGCGTCGGTGGCAGCGTTCAATGCCGCTGGGATTGGGATGGAACTGCTCTTTCTGGATAAAAGAGGTGGGGGGGGAAATCTCTAAGTGAGCACATGAAATTAAGGTAGAGCAAAAGTAACTTTTGGTGTATCATTGTTTAGGAGAGAGAGGGTGTGATATAGCCCAGAAAAACTCACTCCTGGGTTATTCCAGTGTTATAGTGGGAACTTAGTGCATCAGAGAAGACCAGATAAAAGCAGCACATGCACATTGGCTGCAGTTACTGATACTGTGCAGTTGATAAAGTCTGTAAAATTCCTTGTGAAGACAAGAATGCTGACAGCAACAGAGTAAAGTTTCACAAAAATATTGCTTTGCTGTATCCCTCAGATACTTGGAAGCCAAGTAAGCTGCTCAGCACAGCTTTTGGTTTGGTGTCTGAGCACTTTGAGTCTTAGGAAGAACTTTGGCGTGGCTGGAAAATGTAATGTGATATCTAGTTGTGGTCACTCCTAACATCGCGGCTTCATTCTTCCCTAGAAGTGTGTCAAAAGGACAATGACAAAGTAGGCAGGTATTTAAAGGGGAGAGATAATATAAAATGCTCATTGACATTTTTTATTAATCATGATTAATGTCAATCAGTATTGATGCCTTTTCAAATCTTGTGAAAAGAATTTTTCATCTTCAGTTTATGATTCTGATATGCAATTTTTTTTAAGGTAAATATGTTTGGATGATTTTAAATCCTGGTTATCCATTAATATAAAGAATTAAAGCACAAAATATGTGCCCTTGTATATCTTTCTCTCTGTGAGCATCCTTTGGGGAGAGGGAGAAAGGGAAGATAATTGCTGTGGATCCCAAAAAGTGCAATCTTTAACCGGACAGCACCTAATTATCTATCTAAATAAAGGTCTTACAATATCCCTGTGTTTGTGTATTTTCATCAAGGCTGAGTCAGGCTGGTGGAAAATCAGTTAATGATTTGCATCATTAATAAAAAAACAACAATGCAACATTAATTCCCCCTTCACTCTCCAAAAAGCTCAAATGTATTACCATGCAAAGGAGAAGTGTCAGATTTTATTAGACCTGGGTTGCTGAGTTACTGATAGAGAATAAAATATAAGTGAATTGCAGCCACTGGAGGAGAGGGATTGTTTCTGCATTACCATTTTCTCCTGTTGCCTTGCACCCCAGTGGTTGCTGCATTACTGTCTTCAGTTCAGTTTTTAATTAAAGCAAAAGATCAGCTCTGGTGTAGGGTTAAATATGTAAATGGTGTGCATTTGGCATTGTAAGCATCTAAATTTCTCTTGTCCAACTTGTAATGTGTAAGTTAGAGGTCATTTCTAGAGCTTAATATAAGAATGTTCTCTGTTTTGTTGTATTTTCTGCATTGATCTCTTAAACACATTGTTTTGTAGATGTTGTCACCTGATCCTAGACACAGTGTAAGTTGCAGCAGGAAAACACAAAAGAAGAGCATTAGTTCTTGGTGCAGGCAGTCTGTCCCAGCTGTGCACCTCGTAACTTTGCATGCAGCTGTGCCAGATCTCATAAAGGCTGATCCAGGCTGAAGTCAATGATCCTAAATGTGGAGTCAAGCCAACATGCTCCATGTTTGCCTCTTCAATAAACCAGCCCTACCCTTATTGCCTTCAAAGACCACCACCCAACTCTACTTGTAGTGGAGACTTCTTTGCCTCTCCTACAGCAGGATCATCTGAACAGGATTTGGCTCACACAAATGGCCTCTCTGCACTTGAGAAAACAACCAATGACCTGTATGTAATCGGGGTGTTTGTAGCTTTTCATTTTCTGCCTGAAGTGCCTTTGCTCAGTGCCTGTTCCTGGCTCTGGTAATCGTGATCTGACACTGAAGTGAGCTGGGAAACCTGCAGGCTGCTCAGCTCAACCCGGACTGGGCTTGCCACACACTTTCAGCAGAAAATTTGATGTCTGCACTCAAGCTGAGGGAGATCATCGGCTTTGGTGGATCAGAAACAGTGTGATGGTCTGACACTGTTGTCCAGGCTCATCATATGGTAGCAGCTCATTAGAGGAGGGAACCCAGACAGAAATCCAAATATTTCTATTACATCATTAAATTTGGAGAGACTGCATAAGGGAATCAATGGAAGTGGTGAATTTTGATTGCATTTTGTTTTGCTCTTTTTATTTCTGAAAATGTCTCAAGATAGTGAGACAAGCTGTGTCAGATCAAAAAATAATTCCAAATAGCAATAATGTGCCTTCATTGTTCCTCTCCTCTTTCCCACTGACTCATTCAGAAATTTTATTGTTCTTTTATTCACCTTTTATTTTTTCTTTTTTTGCAAGGTTTGAAGACATGAGGGACAGCCTCTGCTTATAAGCCTTGTATTTTTTCTTTACTTTGCCTTTTCCCCATTCTTTACTGTTTCATTATTATCTCTATTTATGGCCTGGCTACATGTAGCTAAGAATATGGTCTGTGATAGCTGCTGATTTCCACACAGTGAGGAGTGTGATTCCTGGGAAGGTACAAAACCACACAGTCTTGACAGTGTGGGATGTCTGAACTTCTAGTGTGTGATTTGGGTGATTATACCAAGGTTTTGGCACACAAATTAGGGGATGTGGCAGATGAAACTGCTTGGCTGTGGTTGATCAGAGTGGGACTGTCTGGTTCTGGTCAGCAAAACATTTTACCTCCTTAGCTTTGTCTCCTTGCCCCATGAAAACAGTGTTTTACAGTTATGTAACAAGAGAGAGGCAGTGATTTTTCATTTCTGATCTCCTGAATCCTGATTCATCTTTTTTTACCTATGTCCTGCGGGTTTTGGATTATTCTCTTTGCCAGTGTTCATTGAACTTGCTAACAAGAGTTTTGTTGAATGTACTATTTCTGCTGACATCTTATTGCTCCCCTTCCTCCCAGTAGCAAAGCTAATTATAAACTATACATTGGAAACATTTTCTGCATCCTAGAAAATGACTGAAGATGTCCATAAAATCATTCAACTAAAAGAAAGGTATCTCGGTATTTCCATCTCTCACAAATTCTAACTCTAAGTGCTCAACTTTATTTCTATTGCTGTGATTTAATTCATAATTTTCATTTTGTTGTTGATCAGTCAAAGCACAGCATTACCCCAGGACAACTTGAAATGTAAAAACTTACACTTTTTGCACTTCTACCCATTCAAATAAATTTTTTTGTTTCTTTGCATCTAGTCAAATAAGTCAGCTTACATGATGATTGAAGATAACAAAGAGAATGAAGACCACGCATCTGAAAGGGGAAGGACAGCCATCATTTTTTCCTTGAAGAATGAAGTTGGAGGACTTGTAAAAGCATTAAAACTCTTTCAGGTGTGTATGTTATAATCACATAATCATCGCAGCAGTTCTGCATTTTTAAATTGCAAGGGTAGTTTTGGAACACACAAGAACTGACTACATCCATTTATTAAGGATGTGATTCTTAACCTGGCTCCCACTTTGGACCCAAAATTACCAGTGAAGGCAGATGTATGCCTCAGAAATTAGATGATAGCTGGTTAAAAATCTTATCTGCACTGACTAAACACTGGGAGAGGTTTGTCTTTTCCCCTCACAACAAGAGGACTGGCACTCGATGGTTTTGCTGGGAATAAGAGGTGGTCTGAAGCCCGTGCTGATGGCAGGTAGTCACTTGGGGTGTTGATCTGTACTGTGTTGAGTGTGCTGCCCTTGTCACACTGCCCAGCAAGACTGAAGGTGGCAGAGGAGCTGCAATTGCACAGCTGCTGGGCAGGTGTTGTGTGAGGAATATGTGCAGTGCCACTGTGCTCTGTGTGGCCCTGCATGTTTTAGCCTGGGGTTTTCTCAGTGTCCCTAATATAAACCACATGATTAAATAATTTTTCAGATTAAAGAAAAGTGAAACTAATGCCCTGAAAACTGCTGCTTTTAAATCCCTTGCTTGCTTGTGAGATAATTATATGGTGACTTGATTGGCATTTTGGTGAGTTTTGCTAATCAGCTTCCTAAAGGAAGGATGAAAGAAAAAAGTCTATGAGTTTAAACCTCCTGACTGTGTCTTTATGTGCTTCCTGAATGTAAATAAAACTGGAAGAACACAGGTTTCCTTTCATTTTCTTCTGAATAGAAAATCAAACCTTTTTACCCCTTCAATTAGCAAACTGCTATCAAGAGATCCAATTAACTAAAATAGCTTCATAGAGTGAAGTGAATAGTTCATGGTAGTGGAATATTAGTTTGAAAAACTATTTTAACTTTTAGTCAGTTGTTTTTAGCCTATCTCTTTGAGAACATTACTTCTTACTAAACAGGAGAAGCATGTAAATCTGGTACACATTGAGTCAAGGAAGTCCAAGAGACGAAATTCTGAGTTTGAGATCTTCGTGGACTGTGACAGTAACAGGGAACAACTGAACGAGATCTTCCAGCTCCTGAAATCCCACGTCAACGTTGTCTCTGTGAGCCCAACAGAGCATTTCCATGTCCAGGAAGATGGTAGGTACAAAAGGCAGCTCTGATGAAAATGCACTTCCAGTTGTGTTGGTTTGAAATCCTTTTATGGTTGTGCACACCTACACTTGTGGAGTGTCTTCAGGCACCTGCTGCCAGGTACCTGTTTCTGTATTATGTTTGAGTGTAGTCTGGCTGTCACCTGGGAGTTCAGGCTGTGTCAGGCTGCTACAAATTGTGTGTCTGCTGTCTGTGCTCCTGTCCCTTCCCAGCACAGCCCAGCTGGTGCCAGTGGGAGTCCTGCAACTGTGCAGGTCAAAGCAGGCAAAGTCTGAGTGCAGGGCTCGAGTACACCATGATGGCAGAGGGGTAATACTGACAGATCCCAGTTCAGTTCAGACACTGGGGAGAGCAGCAGATGGATTCTGGAATTTCCTCATTTAGTTCTTGATTTTGTTGGGTTTTTTAACCCACTTTTAATCATAACTGGCTATTTGTATTAGCATAACAGAGGTGCCTTTTACCTTTACATACTACATGTTGTGTTTACCTTTACTTTTAATTAAAGAGATAGCCAAAGTTCAGGGCAGCAGGAAGCTGTTCCCATGTATTTCTCAGTCATTGTGCTTGGGAAGGAGAGATCTGGAGTTCTTGGATAAAATGACTTGCTTTAGCCCAAAGTAAGGGGAAATTCAATCTAAACAGTGTCCTGACCTTTTTAAGTAAACTGAAGAGCATTGAGGCAGAAAAATAGTCTATTAACTGCTCTGCCATGAGCTTGGCAAAAAACTCTCTTAGGCTAAAAATAACCCCAAAGTAGTTGGTAGCAAAACTATAATGATGTACCTCTCTCAGGCAGTAGGGCCTCCTGTTTCTCTTCCCCCCCAGACCCCTCAAGGCAAAGCTGGATGTTTCCCACGTATATAACCATGGCAAAACATCCATTTCCCATGGTCAGTAAAGCAGGATGAGAGGATTGTAATCTGCTCCCACTCTGCCCAGGGACCACAGGCAAATAGCTTCTGCTCTCCTTTGTACTCTTCAAGATTCCCAGGAACTATACACAGGGACACCTTGTCTCCATGGGATCCTCTAGATGCTACTCTAACTACAGCAGAGAAACATACATTAACTTTCCTTCCCAGAGGCTCTGGAGCTGGCTGTGGTCTGCAGACAGACCGTGGCAGTGACGGAGGAGGAAGTGTGAGCTGGAGGCTGGTGCCAGATAGGCAAAGGGCTCCCTTGTCTTATTCATGCCCCTTTAATTTATAGAGTGAGCTGTAA
Source organism: Argya squamiceps (assembly GCA_037834095.1). Taxonomy (NCBI): domain Eukaryota; kingdom Metazoa; phylum Chordata; class Aves; order Passeriformes; family Leiothrichidae; genus Argya; species Argya squamiceps. The sequence goes on along the minus strand of JBBMKD010000216.1, from coordinate 13,487,088 downwards.
CCACCATAGACATAATTGAAAGTAACGTTTCCTCCCTCGGTGTGCTCGGCGTTATTAATAACCTTGTGGATTCCATGCCTTCCCTAGACATGGAGAACGTTCCCTGGTTTCCCAAGAAGATCTCAGATTTGGATAAATGTGCAAACCGGGTGCTGATGTACGGCTCTGACTTGGATGCCGACCATCCCGTAAGTACTCTTCCCTCCCTACACTCACTCCATAGCTGGAAACGTACTTTGTGGAGCTGACTTAAAAAAATTGCAGCTTTTCCTCCTCCCTCTCCTCTCCCTCAATGGTGTCTCTGGGGGTCTGAGCACCTTCTCTTGGGGATTTCATGTCTCTTTCTTTGTTCACGGAAGACTGACTGAATACAGTTCCTCTGCTTTTCTGCAGGGCTCACTTGTGCAAGAACTCCAGGTCTGGGCCTTGAGTGGTCACGTACAAACTAGAGAAGCTAAAAAAAGCTATTTTTATGCAGGCTTTCTTCCTCCTCTTTCTTTCTCCCTTAGCAGAGAAACCAAACTGATATTTGGGCAGTGAAAATGGGCAATTTGTTCTGTAATTTTGAATAAACATGCAAGTAACAAACTTTGTATAAATACTGACACGACTAAAATGAATCCTTCTCTACAGAATATATAGTTGCATAAACCAGCTGATTCCTACTTTGGAGTATTTGCTTAGTTCACATCTATCAAACATTTCAGACTACAGCTATGAGTTTCCTGCCCTCTCCTTTCATTCTTACACCTCATACTTTTCTATTCTCCAACTGAAGAAATGTCAAGTCTCCTGTTTTAAATTGATTTATTTATTATGGTTTGGAAACTCATTGAACTGTGTTTTCCTTTCTCCCTACCAGGGTTTCAAAGACAATGTTTATCGCAAGAGGCGAAAGTATTTTGCAGACCTGGCTATGAACTACAAACAGTAAGCTTGAATTCTTCCAGAAAAAGCCTTCTGGGTGCTTTGAAATAATAGTAGAGTGGACTGTGAGGAGCTCACCTTCCTGGGCTCAGATCAGGCTGAGGCATGCAGGTTCAGCTCAGGAATCAGAGCCAAGGAGGTGAAAGGAAGGGAGATGAAAGGCAAGATGAGGAGGTAGATCGAGGCACCTCTGGTCAGTCTGAGGCTGTGTGGCTTGGCCAGCTGCTCTGCTAAGGAGAGGCAGGGGAGGAAAATCCCAATATACAGCCCAGTGACCACTGAGAGTAAACTCTCTGAGCAAATGTTAATACTTGAATTTTCTTTCCTGGTTCAAATTAGCATGTGTGATGTGTAGATAAGAAGTTTTCTGTGAAAAAGATTTCTAAGAGCTTCTGTCTTAGAGCTGCTTCTTGGCAGGGGGTGAAGCTCTTAAAGCAGTAAGAGTTTCATAACTCAGTGCTGTAAATTCTTTCTAAACGTGATTTTCATGTGGCCTGATTGAATTTAGGTGCCAAGTTCCTCAACTGAAAATGACCTAGAAAAGGTCTGTATTTAGAGTTCTATTGTACTGTGTTTAATGCAATTGGTTACTGCAGTCCCGAGCTGATTACTGTTAATGTGTTGTTGACAGAGATTCCCTTGGGAAAGCATTTTCCATGCCAGTTCCCTGGCTGGCAGTGGAAATGCAGCGTGACACTGGCCTTGCCATAATCCACTTTATTCAAGGTCCTGAGGACTATATAGGAAAGAGAGACTAAAATTAATATGCTCAGACAGGCACTTGTCTCCTCTGCACAGAAGCATGATTTTTACCTGATATATATATATATTTAGCTGCTGTCACACCATGTGTTGATAATTTAGGGAATTCTCCTAAAACAAATTAAAAGAGCAACAAAAAATAATTGCAGACCTAGAAATCCAACGTGGAAAAGGAGGTGTTATCAGGTCCTGAAGCTGTGAAGAGATTATGTAGATATTTTAAACCTTACTCTTGGCATTAAACAATTAAGAAAATGTTTGCAGAACCAACGCTTTAAGTGAGGTCAATGCAAAGATTCCTGACAGCTGGTTAAAGTGAAAAAAAGGCAAGTCCTTAGACTAAAAGCTTTCCAGGACATAGACCAGATCTCACTGTGTATTTGACAGGGTCTAATGCCAGGTGTCACAGTCATACAGGTGTCGGATACTAATAGTAGGTACAAGAGTCACCTCTTATTAGCCATTCACTAAGGAATGTTCTTTCTTCCTCTCCTCCTTGCAGTGGTGACCCAATTCCCAAGATTGAATTCACTGAGGAGGAGATCAAGACTTGGGGCACTGTGTACCGAGAGCTTAACAATCTTTACCCAACTTATGCCTGCAGAGAGTACCTTAAAAACCTACCCTTGCTCACCAAACACTGTGGGTACAGGGAAGACAATATCCCCCAGCTGGAAGATGTGTCCCGCTTCCTGAAAGGTAACGTGCTGGTTTTCTAAAACTTTTTAATTTTCAAAATAAATTGAGGTCCACTGCAAATCCCATTATTTTGTGGGCACAAGGAAACATCCTTGGTGACTTGTATTAATTCTGGTCCTTTAAGAGGCCTTTTGGCCATTTGTGGTTTAATATATTGTGTCTTCAATGCATGCAGTGACATTTGAGGGGCAGTGTCTGAAAAGATTGTTAGGATTGGCTAAGGACATGCCTGGCTGTATTGTTGACTCTAGGTATGGAATCCTAGGAAATCCATTGGCACAGAGGTAGGACCATTTAAAAAAACTGTTGCTCATTCGCAAGCCTATGCCTAATTTTTCTAATTGTGCCTCATTTTCCCACGTGTTTTTGAGGCAAGGTAGTGCCGTGGCTGTCACCTCAGTTCCGGCAGGAAAGCTGACAGGTTGTGCATCCTGTGCTAAACTGATACACAGTTTCTCTGTTCACTTTCAGAGCGCACAGGCTTCACCATTCGCCCCGTTGCTGGATATCTGTCACCCAGGGACTTCTTGGCAGGATTAGCATTCCGAGTTTTTCACTGCACTCAGTATGTCAGACACAGCTCGGACCCTCTCTATACACCAGAGCCGTGAGTCATTTCACCTTGTGGTAGAATTTGAGAGAAAGTTTTCAATCTTGCTTGCCCAGAGCCAAGTTACTTAAAAGCTGTTCAAGAACACCAGCATAAAACTTATTTTTAAGGTGCTGAAGACTCAGCCTTCATGCTGAATGTAATGAAGTTACAGCATGCTGAACTGCCACCTTCATAAGTGCAGGATTTTCAAAAGTACAGCATGTTATTGGTGATCTCTTACTGATATCACTGTGTGCAGTTAGTTCAATATCCAGTTGCTTTACAAATGGGGAGCTCAGACTTTAATTTTAGGCACCTGCCTTTGAAAATCTGGTTTTACGCACTTTATATAGGGTTGGTATCATCTGCTCAGGTGCTTTCAGAGAAATGGGTGACACTTTTCTGTCTTCTGGGTAATAAAGTTTAATGGAAGACATATCTATTCAGTGGTGCTGCTTTTCCACTTTGCCACAAAGACAAATAATGAGATTTCTTGTTTTGTTTCTTTTTCCAGTGACACCTGCCATGAGCTCCTAGGCCATGTCCCTCTTTTGGCTGAACCCAGTTTTGCTCAGTTCTCCCAGGAAATTGGTCTTGCATCACTTGGGGCATCAGATGAGGCTGTCCAAAAACTGGCAACAGTGAGTATTTGAGTGCCTGGGGATTGCATCAAAAGCTTTGTGCTTTACTGGGCTGATCTCACACCATCGAATAAATTGGAAGCTTCATGTCAACATTAACCACACCAGCTGCTAGATCTGTGTGTTTCACTGGTCCCTGGATTTTAAAGCATGAAAAAATTTTCCATGCTAAAAAAAAAAAACACTTCAAGGTTGATATGACTGATATTTTTCTTCACTTTACTGTCATGTAATTGTTCAGCTTCTAGTGGTAGATTACCAAAATTTTATGGTCTGTTTCTTTCAGACAAAGTCTTCTTTCTTCTAGAAAAATGACTCAATGATTTGAAAGTGTTCTATTTCTTTAATGTGTAGAATGAATTGAAATTATATGGTATTGAATGTGGGGAGTGCTAGCATTAGATACTTTTCAGTCAAGAAATTAAAATAATATAAACTAAACTAATTTTCTGGATATCAGTCTCTGGATGCCTGGGCAAGAGTAATTTAAGATTAAAAGTAAATTTAGATGAAAAATAATTGTTGCCAGTTATGCAAGAACTAGCTTGCTGATTTTTAAAATTTCTTTTCCCATCTCTTGTAGCTAGTGGTAAAACTTGTACTACCTTCAGTGGGAGCAGAACTAAGCCATCTATGAAAACAGTGTTTCTTCCTGTATAGCTGCAGAAATCCTGAAATTCAGCAAACTGAACGTCTTTAATCTAACAGCACACTAAGCAAATGAGAAACAAACTGCAGTGGGCTGTTCTCACTCACTCAGAGATCCTCTCTATCCAGTGCTTGTTTTAAGCTGAGGCTGTGATTTCATGTCAGTATTTCTCAAACAGATTTGCACCTCAATGTTTGCACTGGCATTACCATCTTCCAGCCCAGCTGGGTGATCTAAAACATCCACCTTTCTTATGAGAAACTTGCAACCCTGTGGTTCTTCATCCTTCCATTCTGGCTTTCCTCCTCTTTAAATATCTGAAGATAACTATCTGATATTTGCAACTATTTGATGCTACCTACCAATAGAAATGCTCCCATCTATTTCACCACAGCATCTTTGATGAAGATTGAATTGTTTTACTTCCTTCTCTGTTCCAGTGCTACTTCTTCACAATAGAGTTTGGCTTGTGCAAGCAGGAGGGACAGCTACGAGTTTATGGGGCTGGCTTGCTCTCTTCAATTAGTGAGCTCAAGGTAAGAATGTAAGAATGGCTATTGCTTGTTTACCTCTTTTCTTTTACCTCATTATTATTGCCACTGTTTCCCCCTGCTTTTTATGAAGTCTAATTTCTTGATGTTATAGTCCAGGTAAATATTTTCAGATTAAAGCTTTGTTGGTTTAACCAGATTCTGCAAATATTGCTCTTCAAGCCTCATGTCTGTGGAGTCCCTTTTCTCACCCAGACTGGCAGAATGACTGTTCAGAATAACTCAGTTTGTTAGGCTTTAATCACTGCTCATCTGCAGATAAAAATTTTAAGATGTGATGCATTAAAATCATCTCACATAATCCTTTTTATTCACTTTATCACATGTCATCTTCCTCCTGGATTCTTTGGATGGTGATGTTCCTCTGACCCATCATAACACGTTACCAGCACTCACTCTCTGACAGTGCCAAAGTCAAGCCTTTTGATCCAAAGGTCACTTGCAAGCAAGAATGTCTCATCACAACTTTCCAGGAGGTTTACTTTGTTTCTGAAAGTTTTGAAGAAGCAAAGGAAAAGATGAGGTACAGATTCCATCCCCTTCCAGCCCTGCCTGCCCCCGCTCCTTCTTTTTATAAAAGCAGATTTGGTTTTATACATCTCTCTGTAGCAGCACCAAACCCTTTTAGCCTTATCACAGTGCTGTAACTATTTTTCACAGTATTGAAATTTTGGTTAGTATTTTCTTGGTCTTCCAGGTACTGGGAGATATATAACAATTAGGACTATTTTTAAGTAGTTTAGAAAAGTGAGTATTGATACTGGCTGCATACGGAGAATGCATTTGAGGTTTGTGTCTTGCTTATAACACCCTGTTTTGGTTATAACACCCTCTTTTTTCTTTTTTTTTTTCCACCTCAATAGAGAGTTTGCAAAAACCATCAAGCGCCCCTTTGGGGTGAAGTACAATCCCTACACTCAGAGTGTGCAGATCCTGAAAGACACGAAAAGCATCGCCAGCGTGGTGAACGAGCTGCGCCATGAGCTGGACATTGTCAGCGATGCCCTCAGCAAGATGGGCAAGCAGCTGGGAGTTTAACACCCTGCCAGCACTGTGGTGCAAGCCAATTCTTCCCTTTTCCCCACTGGTTTCTTTCTAGGCATATAATGTGTTGCATGCAGAACTCACCCCATTAAACATGAAAGAGTGAATGGCCCATAGGAACATAATGATTTTATCTTGTTTCTCTCCATAAATTTCCTCACATAAATGCATTCCTCCATCCCCCTTAGGTAAAAAAGGTCCAGAGTTGCCTTTTAGAACTTGTAGGGGAGGAGAGAAATTGTTAGACTGGAGAAAAAGTGTAGTCTGTGGATCAGATGCTGCAGGAGGTGGCTTATGAGGCAAAAACTGAGTAATTCACTCTAGGGAGAATTCAATTTCTGACTCCAGCAGTCTATGCTACTGATTGCATAGTGCTGAAGACTTGACAGCGTAGAAGCTGTGCTAATTCAGTGTTTCTAAGTCTGTGTTACTAAGTTTGAAACTTGAATGATTACAATGCAGGCATCAGGACACAAATAGCTGGAGGTTCAACATGAAAAAAGGGAAGGGTCAAATTTTGCTTTCAAAGGGTTTATTTTTCCCACAAAGAGTTGCAAATGTGCTGTTTGGCATGTTTCTAGTATAAGGTTGAGATATAGCTGTTGCATGAAATCCTAATTACATTTATTTTAAGTGATTTGCTACTGGGTAGGAGTCAGGATTTTTGTTGCTGTCCTTGATACTGCACCTGAGGGAAGACCTTTCCTTACAGAGATAGCATTTGCCTTTTTCCCTGACTGAATTAATTTAACAAAAAATACAGTAACCCATCAAGCATTGACTTAGCATAAAGCCTAAAACCATTTCCAAACTGCAATTTCGTATTCAAAATTGGCTCTAAAATAACATCAACGTTTAAAATAACACCCAAAACTCATAGACCAGTGTGCTTTATGTAGTAACAAATATCCTGCTGATTGCCCAGTCACTTTTTTGACCTGCACAAGCTGCACAAATATATGTTTAGTTTCTTCTTTACCTGACCTGAACACCTTCATTCCCTATCAATCAAACTATAAGTGAAACTGAACAGCCCAAGCAATAGGAATTCTGTGGCTGTGAAGGCAACAAACTACCTTGTAGTGTAAAGTATACCTGATTCCAAAGAGCACTTTGGAAATGTTGGGAAGCAGTGTCCTGCTGAATTGTCTGCATTGCACCATAGCAAACGTGCCTGTGTTGAGGGTGCCACAGTTCCAAGCACCCTGCAGAGCTGTGCAAAGCTTCTGCTGCTCCTGTTCTGGCCTGGCCATGTCTGCAGGATGTGAGATATTTGAGTGGAGGATCTGAGATGTGCAGGTTGTATTTAATAGTACCCTAGGCACTGGGTTTTTTTCATATGTAGATCTCATCAGGAAATCCAGAAAGCATGCTGAAAGACTGGTCTGAAATCTTAAATACAGTGGAGATGCTAGAACTTGGAAGGATTTTCATGAAACCTCTGTGCTTCAAAATTAGCTTGAGTTTCATATGCTTTCTAGTAGGACACCTCTGCTCCATAAGCAATTGCCAGGCCAACCTTTCCAAGAATACTCACTTTTCAAATCAAGACTAGATAGTTTCTTCTGTGGCTATTAACCCACTATAATTTTGCTTTAAAGAGCATTTCAGATGTAGAATTATGGTCTACAACATTTATGGCTTACATTACACTTTATTTAAAAATAGATTTTAGGAACTTTGTCTTTCTGAAGAAGAAACCTTCTTCTACATGAGTAAAGGAGGATCTGTTTTGTCTTCTTCTGTGGTAACAGTTAATATTCAGCTATAGTTTTAACAACATTGGATTTATGATGTTGTTGAAATATACATAGGTCTGTGTTACTTCAAGCCTTGTCTGAACTATGTAAACATTTCAAGTAGAAGTTCTTAAACTTGTTAAATTAGCACCTACTTTCAAGTACTTTGTAAAAACAGCAGTTGTATCTTTATTTGCATTTGTGTAGCAAAAGAAAAAGTAAACTGCTAGAAGTAATACCGAGAAGATGTACTTCCAGGCACTAACAACGTGTATGTTTGGCTTCACCCATCCAAACCTTCTGTAGAACGGTGATAATTTCAGTAATTTAAATCATTGTGGAAGCTTAAATGTCAACGGAATAAAGGAGTTGCTGGTAATTATCAGAATCTCCAAAGCCCTTTACTTCGGCACCGTAGCAATAATCATGAGAGGAAAACTCATGTCTTTACAAACAATTTGATGGGTTGTCCTGGTTTAGGGCAAATTTGGGAGGAAACCTCCGAATGGTGTTCCTCTGGAAAGCAAATACAAACAGCCCCTCCCCCCAGCCGGTCCAGGAAAAGAACTCCCTCAGAGAAAAGTGGAAAAAACTATTTATTTAACAAACAAAATGCCCACAAGCATAAA
>JBBMKD010000216.1:13421869-13475248 GCA_037834095.1 Argya squamiceps | reverse complement strand
GGTGAGGCTGGACATGACCCAGCCATGGCACTCACAGCCCAGAGAGCCAAATGTGTCCTGGGCTGCATCCAGAGCCCCATGGGCAGCAGGGCAGGGGGAGGGGATTCTGCCCCTCTGCTCTGCTCTGGTGAGACCCAGCTGCAGTGCTGCATCCAGCTCTGGGGGCTCAGCACAGGAAGGACATGGACTCTGGGTGAGTCCAGAGCAGGCCACCAAGGAGATCAGAGGGATGGAGCACCTCTCCTATGAGGAAAGGGTGAGAAAGCTGGTGCTGTTCAGCTTGGAGAAGGTCCTAACCCTGGACAAATTCTCTTAACCTTATGTGGAATTTGGTTTAGCAATGAATTCAGGATTTAGCCATTCTCTGAAACATGGCATATTTGAAAGATGGCTTTCACTTTATAGCAAATGCTACTGATGATCACATTCAAAAATTCTCTAAGAGTAATGGATTCAGAACTTGTTTGGAGCTCATTAACAAGTACCCAGTCATGACGTCCATAATCAATCTTAGTAGTGCCTTACTTGAGTAGTCCCATCCACATGAGAAATCACTCTGACATCTGTGGAGCAGAGTGAACAGTAAGGTACTACCTACTTTGATTAAAAATGGCATAACTGAGGCCATGGTCTTCTGTGTTTTGCACATCAGACATAGATTTAGCAAGGGCACTACCAGCCCTGTAATTACACTGCCTTGTATTGTATGAGGCATTGTGCTCACAAAGTAGCACAGCCCCATCAGAAACTTAAGGCTGCCCCTGCCCTGGGACATCTGTGACAGGAGTGACATTGTAGCAACTTTTCAGAACCTTAAAGGAGCCACAGGAAAGCTGCAGAGGAGCTTGTTACTAGGGCTTATAGTGATAGGACAAAGGGCAAAGGCTTTAAACTGAAAAAAGATGGGTTTAAATTAGTTATTAGGAGGAATCTCTTTCCTGGGAGGATGGTGGGGCACTGGCACAGGTTGTCTGAGAAGCTGTGGGTGCCCCATCCCTGACAGTGTTCAATGCCAGGCTGGATGGGGCTCTGAGCAGCCTGGTCTAGTGGAAGATGTTCCTGCCCATGGCAGGGGGTTGGAACTGGACTTTAGGTCCCTCCCAACCCAAACTGTTGTATGACTCTATTTGCTGGCACTCACAGGTTTTAAGCTACTTGCCTTGCAAGCTAAATTACTCTCTGTTCCTTGTGTCCCAGTGAACTTGAGACCTTTCCTGGATGTGGTGGGTAAGACCAGATGCCCTTGGCCTCAGGGGCTTTGTAATGGGAGGTGTTAGGTCATTGCTTGAGCTACTTGGCTATGTTTTTGTGCTTGTTGTAATGTTACAGTGCTATTGCTCATGGGTTTACTGATCCTCCTCTAACACCTCATTTTTTGCAGGATCTGGCCTAGTGCTGTCCTGTGGGTCAAACTCTTTTGGACAATTGGGAATTCCTCAAATTTCAGGCTCATGCTTGATTCCACAAAAGATTGAGGTAAAGATTTAGGTGTTGTGCTTTGTATTACTTCCAGCAGCTCACAGAGGTCATCTGACCTCAATGGGCTTTAAGCCAGACTCTTTAACTAATTTTTATAGTGTCTATCTGCTACAGATAAGCTTACAAAGCAAAGGCCCAAAGGTGAATTGAAAGGCTAAGGCTGCTTTTCTTGCTGTATTAAGAAGTTCCCCACTTCTAACAAAAAGTTGACTCTTTCACTTCTTAGACAAGAAGTTATTTAGCATCATGGCTCATGCCAGATATTCCTTTGTTGCTTTTTTAATGTAGGAGAAGGAGGGCAGCTGATCCCTTAGGTGACCTCTGGTGAGTAGGAGTTAGTTCACTTGATGTTTTTGTGCCCTTGATGTTTCCTGAGAGCATCTATTGCAGTGTGGTGCCTTAAAATTTGGTAGTATTGACCGTGCTGATGTGAATCTTTCTCATCCCTCACTAAACAAACTATTCATGCCAAATATTTGCTCTTTTGGTTGGTATCCCTTAAATTCTTGGGCTTTGTGCCACCTATTTTAAATATGCCTGCTGCTTTTTCACCAAGGGTAAAAAGCAAAACCCTCTAGGAGCAAGACAGGATGGGATGGGAGGTAGCAGAAGAGGGAAACTTCCATGTGATTCCTGAGATCTGTTGCTGTGGAGGGAAACTTTCAAGTTTCTATCTAGTGGAAAACAAAATTCCATCAGTAACTTGGCAGCTTAATGCAACGTAGTATTGCCTGTCACCAGTATTTATTGTGGAGGTTTTGTTGTAATTCTTGAGGAACACTGAGTTAAAATTAAGAAATAAATATATTTGTATCACCAACATTTCTTCTTTCATGTGAATATTTTGACTGTGGTTTTTTTTATTTATTGGCACAATGCTGTGCATCCAATTGCTTTGATGATTTATATTTTTTGTTTCTTGAAGATGTTCCCACTAACTTTTATTGGTCAAAACTTACTTACTTTGTGATACAAAATGTTGATATGCATTGGGACACGCAGGCTGGAATTGTGAGCACTGTTTTCATAGTGTTCCACTTCTGTTTGGTCTGTTCTGTTTTTAGAGGCACTAAATGCAAAAAGCTACTAAATTATAATTTTCTTTTATTTGCTTAGTCTCTCAAAGAGAAGGTGGTGAATGTTGCTGCTGGACTGAGACATGCCCTTGCTGCTACAGGTAAGTGTGTCATAATTTTAATATCTTTTCAGTAACAACTGAAATGGGATTTTAATGGCTTGGAGGAGGAGAGGGAGGAAAAGAGGATGAAATTTATCTAGTCTACTATTTATTTTAAGTATCATGGGGAAAATACACCTTGAAGTCATGGACTGTAAGATTTTGGGACAAAATAACATGAATAGTAAACATTCTAGAACCACCTTCGTGGAAAATCATGGGGAAAAACTTTTTCCAAGAATTCAGAGTGATGGTTTGTTAATAAGTTAATCTTCTGGAAACATACTGATTTCTTTCTTATTCTGAAACAAAACACAAAAGTTTTTTTCAGGAAAAGGTTTCTGGTCAAAGTATCTTAAGATTTGAACTCATTATAGTATGCAAAGTAATTCAAGTTTGTATATGATGCTTTAAAATGGAACTGCATATAAATAGTGGATTTTTAAGTGATGTAATTGACAAGAATGAAAATATTTCTCCTGCTGTTACTAGAGACTCTGAGTTTGTTCATGGTGTAACAGTAGAAATCAAACCTTTCCTTTTGGTGTGGTTGTGTTAAAACTGAGGAAAAACAAACTATACTCTTGTGTTTGGTTTAGTTTTGCATGAACTTCAGTATGGATTCCAGGTAGTGGAGCTGAAGGTACACAGGAGATGCTTGGAAGAATAGTGAGATATCTGGTGCTTGTATGAACAATGGGAATTGAGGTTCCCTGTGCTGCACTGCACAAACAAATTGACATCAAGAGAGGGAAAGGGAAAATACAGAAACTTTGTATCCATGCCTGAGGTACTGCAACCAGGGGGATTTCTGTTACTGAGTCTCCAATAGCTTCCCACTTTCTTAGTTTTGTTACCTATATACTGAGACTACAGCTGTTTGTTGCTTGTTGACTTCACCAGGGTTTTCTGAATGTTTTTTGGTATAAAGGTCTTTTATTGTGTAATTTGAATCGGTGAAAATGAAGGAATGACTGTTCTTCAATGTGTGAAGTGATTTTTGTTGGTGGTTGATGTGTTTTAATCTCTTTTATTTGTGTGGTCTCTGAAAAGACAGTGGCTTGGTGCTGCAGTGGGGAACTGGGATGGCATCTCGGGCAAAGCGTGCAAGCCAAGGAAAGGCCCTCCCTCCATTCTTGACAGCAAAGGAGCCCTGTGAAGTTGCAGGTAGTCCAGGAATCTGCTTCCTTTGTGTGGGTGGATAGAGCAGAAATGTAATTTGGAGTGGTATGTATCTTCCTTTTTGTAAGGACTTGTGGTATTGTAAACCTGTCGTGGAGTACTTGAATGATAAGAATGGACATAGAAAATCATGATCTGTGGGGAAAATGAGAGTCCTGCCAAAGGCAGGGCCTTTTGTTGTAAAAGTCATCACCATCCTGTTACACTTGTCTGCATGTTTGTGTGTGCATTGATATGTGCTGCAGGAATTTTATGTGAGTACATTTTTTCTAGGCCTGGAGGACGTGAAGGTGAAGACAGTTGCTGCAGGCTCGTATCATTCAGTGTCCCTCACAGGTAGGCCTCAGGTACAGAGGTGAAAGTCCTCATCTCACCCTTCAAAGGTTTCTCTGCTTTTGAAATGTTGTCAGTTTTGGTAAAATTGGTGAAATTTGACCTAGCCTAGTTAGTGCTGGTAGTTTTGTAATAGTTTTGCACTCTGGGAACTTCCTTTTGTTTTAAGAGCTGGATTTATGTTTCAAGTTCTCTTAATTTTTTCTTGGGATCAGGTGTGACCTTAGCCTTTGTGTAGTTCAGGGTCTGGGCTCTTAATGGCTAGAAACTGTGAAAGGATTTGCAAGTCTCTGCAGGTGCAGCAGGATGCCCTCTTGGGTGCCTGGTTACTGCTGGAACCAGTGCAATCCTTTGCCCATGGAGAAGAGGTGTGCTGGGTGGTTTTCCCAGGAAAGGCAGCAGGAGCAGGGTGGTCACAGCAGTGTGAGCTGATGCCTCTGTGTGGGGCAGTGCAGGGGTGTGAGAAGGCCTGGAGCTGTCTGACGTGCCTCAGGCTCCACTGTGACAGTGTGCTGATCTGTGGTGTAAGAGCACAAAGCTTATTTGAAGAGTAGGAAATTGCTTTAAGTGGTTAGGCACCTCCATAATATCTGCCATTTGTTCTTTGATCCTTAGGCAGTGCTCCCATGCTGGAGTACTGAGTATCCAGTAATGAATGTCTAATAAAGATTTCTTTTTATTTTGACAGATTGTGAGAAGGGGAAACAGAATAGCTTTCATGCTGTAATCTTACAGTTTTGAAGTGTGTAAAATATATTGAACCTTATGAAGACAAGTCTTTGCCAAACTTCACAGGAACAAGTTCTTAGCAAATCTGCAGCCATCTGGTACCTCTGTCATCATTAAAGGAGGACTGGAGTATTTGCTTATGCAGATCTATAGAGATTTAGTTGTATATGGGGAGATGTTCCAAGATGTAAATTGTATTGAATTCAGAGATGCAGAGTGTATGCAAGATTAGTGAAGACAAACTGTAAGAACAAATAAAATCTACTCTAGATAATTGGCACTCTCTATTTAGACAGTGAGCAGATTATTCTTTCATGCTTTTGCTTTTTATATGAGAGAGTGGTCTATTTGGCAGCAGGGGGACGAAGATTGACAAAGTGAGTGCCAAAGACTTTTATAATGTGACGCTGTTGCTGCCCTTCATCCTGCAAGATAGTTATTACTTAAAATATTTTGCATTTTAAAGATGCTTGATATAGTAAAGGTACTACTGCAGGGTGTAATATTTAAATGGGTCTTTTTTTTTCTAGGAATGCCTTGCACTGTGGTGCAGTTTTCTCTGCTCTGTTCCATGGGTCAGCTGCTGATGGGATTTCAAATGCCTGCAGCCAGGCAGGTCTGGGGCACAACTGTGGATGTGGGTTTTTATAAACATGAATGAGGGTTCTTGGAAAAAAGGATGGTAGAGTTTACTGGTATCCAAACTGGCCTGAACCCTCCAGGGATGAGAATATGGTGCTAAGTCTCAGTGTCCAAGTCTTTGTTCAAACCTACTCAAGAAATGAGGGTTGAGCATGTGACTTTTCCCAGGATAAAGCAAATACACCTTCTGTAAAAGGAGGTGACAGAGGCAGTGCATGTTAATTTGGAACATGAATGGCCACTGTGGTTTTCTTTGTTGTGTTTCTGTCACCTTTTTTTTTTTTTCTCTCTCCAGAAGGTGTGTGTACTTCGTGCTGGGAAGGATTTTATCAATTTTAGTGGAGAATTCATATATTTGAATGAAACAATTACTTGACTTTTTTTTCCTTTTCATTTCAGTTGTGTTGTTTTAAGGAGAAACATGGGAAGTCCTGCAGATGACTGTCAATACTTCTCCCCCCACTTTCATTCCTTGCATGTTTTTTACCAGGAGTAGGATAGTGGAATTCTCCTGGCTTATTCTTTCTGTTGCTGTTACCAAATTGAGATTATTAAATATATTGTAGCCTCAGTTCTGCTTTATTTTTTTCTTTTCCCTCTGCAAGATTTACTTCTGCCATGGTGGTTGTAATGGATTCAGTGCAGACCTGAGACATTCTGATGCCTTGAGTGTTTTGGATGTGTGCTCCAAAGAATTCCATGTTGGAACTTACATGGCTTCCAGTCTTTCTGGGCCCACAGTAATGTACAAATCATGTGTGTAAGATTTATTCCTTACACTTTCAGCTTGTGCAGGCTGGCAAAGATTTCAGGGAGGCCTGACAGCTTAAGTGTTTTTTGTGGATTTCTTTATTTCACTGTGGAGGTCTAGGACCTAGGAGGGATGGTTTGTCCTGAAAAGATGGAACCAATGATATGTCATGTCTGCAGAAGGACTGATCTGAGCAGTGTTGGTGTCCATTGATTGTTAGGCTGTGAGCAACTCCAGCTTGCACTGATATAAAGTACTTGTGGGTGTTTCTGTAAAAAGATTTATTCCTGTGGTTGGAATCCTGGAGTGTGCATTTGAAGAAATCTTGTTCTAGAAAAGGAGAGGAGAAGGCACAGGAGTGTTCACAGAAGTCTCTTAAGTGTTGCATGATGATATTTTAATTTTGCCTTGTGAAGGGTGATGCCTGCTTTAGTGTGTGTTCATAGCTGCGTGTCCAATTTCTTTGGGAAGTGACTGTGCAAGGTGAATCAAGGAGCACTGGACTGTCCCTGCTTTGGGGGATTTACTGAATTTGCTCAAGCTGAAGGAGGCAGAATTGGTATGAACAGAGCTGGGAGCCTGGCTCTTGTAGAGAGACTGTAAAGCAGAGCAGGAGCAGCCAGCCAGGCTTTGAATTATTTGCTGCAGTCCAGAAAGTTATTTACTGGATGTAATTAAAGCTCTGGAGTGGAAATAATAGCTGGTCTGCAAGGACAGGGTGAACAGAGAGGGACTGCTCAGTGACTGTCTCCAAGATGCTTTAATTTTCTTTTACTCAGAGAAGCTGACTACTGTGGTTGGTTTTTTAATAAAAATTAGTCTTTGCTATAAACATCTAGGCAGTTTGACCTGAAAGCTCTTGTTGTTTCAGGGAGTCTGTGTAGCCCTCAGAAAATAGGCTGTGTTGTTAAGACTCTTGCAGATATTTCTGATATCCCAGTTACAATGGTAGAGTGCAGTAGGCAAAAGCATACAGTGAGAACACAAACTGAATGAAATGTTCTTTCCTCAGCATCACTGAACTGAGACAGAGCCTGAATTTGGAGGTATTAGATCTATATCCCTTTAAACAGATTTTACTTCTCTGTTTGTTGTAGATGAAGGACACCTATATGTCTGGGGCAGCAACAAACACGGGCAGCTGGTGAGCAGAGACATCTTCCTGGCTGAGCCCAAGAAGATTGACATTCAGTGCTTCTCACATGAAAAGGTTGGAGCAGTCTGGAGTGGCTGGACCCACCTGGTGGCACGGACAGGTAGGATATTTAAAAAGCAGTAACATATGGCACCCAAACAGTAAACTGTGAGTTGTCTTTGTTGCAGGCAAGCAGTGTTCTTTCTCACTGATACAGTGGCTGCACACACAGTGTTGCAGTTTCACCCAAGTTCAGCTGTCTCTTGAAAAATGATGGGGACAAAAATCCTTTGGCTGCTCTTTTAGTAGGGTGTTGAGGACAAAGAAATAATATATTCAGAATAAACTCAGTAAACGAAAATAAGCTGCCTTATGTGTGTATTTGTGGTGAAATCCAGAAAATATTTGAAAAAGACAGGTAAAAAGAGGCATCATTACACTTGAAGAGCAAGCATTCCCTGAAGGTGAAAACGAAAACAGGTTTCATGTTGAAGCTGTACTTTCCTGGGAATCTTTGTGCTGAGAACAGTGTGAAGGCTGCCACGTGTGGAGGGCTGTAGGGTTAGATTCTTACCTAGGAGCAGATGAGAGGAGGGTTATGTAACAGTGACATTCATGTGTAAAGGGATGGTTGATCTGGTGAAGCTCATCAGAGTGTGAAATGCAAAGGCAGGAGGGAGAGGTAGATGAGGTGGAAAGGCAAGACAGGCATCTGAAGCTGTTTTGTGGTGTTTGTGTTCTTTGCTTCTCCTGTAGCACAGTGTGTGGTGCCATAGTTAAGGCTAACAAGAGGGTGGAAGTCTTCCATAGAGGAAAAGGAACAGCCAGGGCTGTTAATGTGTGACTGGAAAAACAAATTGGTTGTTTTCTGTTTCATAGCATTCATTGTTTGACATCAAAGTATGTGAGAGAAATGTGTAAAAAAACCTTCTTAGCTATTTGTAAGAAATGTCTGAACTCCAATTTTTAGAGGATTCTATACTGAAAATTTCAAAGCTGCAATCAATGCCGTGAGCTGCTTGGAAACCTTTCAGGTGGAATAAAAGAATTCATCTCAAAATGAATTAAGTGCTTGATGTCATCCTCACTGAACAGAAATGGTAGAAAGAAGCCATTAGTCAGGATAACCTGATTTTTGAAAAGTGAGTCTTGACAACTTGGTTTTCTTTCCTTCACTATTTCTTAATAGAGCATACCCCCTAAATAAAATTTCCCCAGAGTTTAGTAACTTCAGTGTTTCACTCACTTGATTCTTATCTGTGGGTATTACAGACATGGAGTATTTCAGTAGGTGTTTTTATACAACAACAAAAAGTGTGTCAAGTGACTAGCAAGGGTGTTTAGCTGGTGAATGTTTAAAAGAATTTATATAAAAATAGGCTGACCTTCTACATCTGCATTAGAAAACTGGCCAAGTGATGCAGTGGCACAAGTTATTGCTGAAACCGTATTTTATGTATTTAGAATTTTAAATCTCTTGGAAGAGCAATGGACCTGAACCTAAATCATCTGGAATAAGATTTTGAATGGCCTTTGGCAGCCTCCAGACACCAGTCAGGATCCCGTGGGAATTTCAAGGGTTGTTCAGCTACTGGATGTAGTGTGAGCTGAAGCACTTAACTCTTTCTGGAAAATCATTTGCTGCATTAAACTTGCAGCTGAAAAGCTGAAAAATGCAGCCCACTTGAGAAGTGTCCTCTGTATGCAGTTCTTCCCAGCAGTATTTTTACCTCCTCCTAGTAAAGGAGGAAATGTTGCTTCAGTTTTCTGGTGCTGAAATCATAAACCAGTTATCCCCAGATGTTATCAGTAAAGTTTTTTTTTGACCATGCAGCCGTGAATATATTTGTACTTATTTATTTATAAATTATAGACCTATAATGCTGTAATATGCAAATTGTAAAATATGTACAATAGAAATTTTACAAAGGATGAGATAAAAATAAACACTACTTAAAATATATTCCTTTATTAACTTAATTAATTAAAACTGTTAATAATTTATTAATAAATTAAAATATTTATGTGTAATTTTCATCCTGCCCTCCAGTGGATTGTCTTGTGAATCCACATGGCTGCATGCACTTCACTTTAAGGATACTGATACAAACATTTTCTGCTTGCTTTACTCTGGGGAGTTCCCCAGTTAGTGGAAAGGAGGCAAAATAGAGTGGTTTTTGGGCACAGGAAAATGGAAGGAAGGGACTCTATGGTATGATGCTTCTCTGCTCATTGTGGAAGATGAAAATATACTGTGGAAAGACATTGCAGTGTACAGGGATTTTTGCTACATGAAAGAATAAGTTCTTTCTAATTAATAATCTCTCCATAATGCAAAATTTAGTGGTCTGAAGTTTGTTACTGTATCTTAATTCTCATGTGGTGTTTTCCACAGAAGGTGGTTGAATTTTAAGAGGCTGTTACAAATACTTAGAGTTCTGTTTGAATTCTTTTTTCCAGAACATTAATCCTGGTCAGAATTGTAATAATAAAAACTTGTTATTGCAGCTGTCTTGACAGTAACTAAAAACTCTTCTCATTGGGAAGACTCAGGGAGGAACTGGGTGGATAAACACTCGACACACAATGCATAAATTCACAAATTCTGCCATTTCAAAATGACATTTTGATCTTTCTCTGCCAGGTGAGCAGTGCTTGGCTGCAGAATTAATTGAAGAGTGAAAAGTAAATGAGAGAGTGATGTTGTTAAAAGCAACCATCTGGAGGAATAGTTGGCAGTTTTTTGGTTGCAGTGGTTTGACAATTTTAAAGTGAGTCCAAGCAAGTTATCAAGTTTGTTATCAGAAAAAAGGAATGCAGTATAAATATTTTTGTCTTCTGTCTTTCCCTCTTATGTAAGCTGGCCTGTTTCAAGACTTGCTTTGTTTTTCCTTCATGCTCCTGGCAAAATTTTGTACTGTAACATAAAGCAAAATGCACAACTCATTTTAATTTCTTCCCCATTCTCTCTTTACAAGGGGTTTTAATTGCACCTGAAATCACTTTAATACCTGCATCTCTTTCATATCCTGTGTTCTAGCTCTTTCAGCAGAGGTTTCCTGTAATTTCTTTTTACTGTTTGATCAACTCCTTTTTAATTTGCTGTTGTTTATATCATAAAGCAATTTGGATTCAAGACATTAATTCCTGAGAAATGAATTCCTTGACTTAAAGGTGTTAAGGAATGTTTTAATGAGATGTTGTGTTTTTATTCCTTACCTTTACACTGATCCTCATCAGCTTCAATTCCTTATTCTTTCTATTACAGAGGTATCTTTTGGGGCCATTTCCACTGTACACACTCTTACTGTAAAATAACTCAGAGAGCCCTTCAAGAGAGGAGTGCTTTCTTTTCCTGCCTTGATTACTGTTTCCTGCAGAGGAGGGGAGCACAGTTAGACTTGATGGCATCACCAGTACTCTTTCCAAGTGAGTTATATTATTCTGATAGTAGAGGTGGTCCTAGCTGATGATGGTTTGTCCAAAAAGGTGAAGCTTGAGAAGCCCTGGCTGCTCTTTGATCAGGTCTCTGATGATGAGATGTGAACTTGCTGGTGTCTTTGGTTTATTTTCTGTTTTCTGTGTGAATGCTTGTGTCAAGTGACTCTCAGGAATGCTTTTCACTGATGTCAGGCCAGTGCTGTTGCTGCTCCATGTGAAGGACAGAACCAGGTGCCTTCTTGTGGCCTTGGACTCCGAGTACAAGTGCTGTTCTCTTCAGACAACCACTCTGGGCAAGGTTTGCTTCCTATCCAGAGCTCTGCTTAATGGCACAGGGGGCACCACTGCAGTGTAGGTGATGTTACTTGTGAATCATGAGCAGCTGTCTTGCATTGCTCTCCCTAACAACGTCAGCTTTAATTTGTGGACCCTCTCAAGTTAATGCAAACACTTTGAGGGCAGCTGCTGAAAGAGAGGTCATTGCTTAGGTCATTTAAAAGAGAGCTAAGCTGTGGCCTGTACATTGAAGATGTAAATTAGTCTACTTTGGGGAATGATAGAACCAGTCTGACTTGAAGGCAAACCTAAATATAGCAAGATAGGTGTTTTAAAGACTTAGAGGTGAATCATCAACTTCCCTTCAAAAAAAGATATTTTCTTTTTAACTGGGATGCCTAATAAATAACCTTCCTTAGTCTGGCCTGGTTTATTATCTGTGTATTCTCCTGAATACATTCCCTAATCTATTTGTCACATAGTGTCACATGAAGTTATGCTTTGTTTGAGCTCAGATAAAGAATTCCAAGCTCTTTCACTCAGAAAGTTACTTCAAAAATGCAGTTAAAATTGTGTTTCTGCTGCCTGTGCAAAACTGCCTACAGCTAAAAAGTCTCGGAAGAACAAAATCCCGTGACAGAGTCTGAATAATATTCTGAATCCTCATTCCAAATGTGCATCTTTGAATGTCCCTTGATATGTCATGTCATTTAGGCCACATAAAACCACTCTGAAGGGGTCTGACATGTTAGTGACCTACCCAGTAAAATAGAAACCATCTCCTGGTTTTTTCTGAAGCAAATGACAGTGTGTCCCTCCAAGCACCGAGAGCAGAATGAGAGAATATTTCTAATGATCTTGTTTGAGTCATTAACCTTTAGCATTTCAGCCTTTCACAGAGGCTGTAGTTGCACTTTTAGGTGCCTTTTCTGATGGCAGTCACATGGCAAAGCTGTTGGGCTTTGCTGGCATGTTGTGCAGCTGCAGGGAGGTGAAGGGGAAGGACGTGTCTGGCACCCGAGCAGCACAGCCTCAGCCCACTAGAGGTCCTTTCCAGTTTGCTCTTGAATCCAGGCTCTGCAGCCTTCCTCTGGAAAGCAGACTTTCCCTACCTTGGATTTTTCAGCAGCTCCCTAGGACAGCAAATACTAATTTGTGTGTATGCATATATATAATATACATTTTTTGTTTTAATGCTTGTCTATTTTTAGACATGGCGGCTGAGAGCTTGAAACTGGAGCCCTACATGAGGCAGCTCTGTTTCATTGGAAGGATGCTAGGTTTTGAAATTTTAGGTATTTCAGGTGAAATAGTGAAAAATAGCTTAATCAAAACCTCCAAATTGATAGGTACCCCTGAACCTCTTTGGAGCAGAACCTGAGTTCAAGAAATGAGTTTTCAAAAAAGAAAAGCCTTTGTCCACCTGCCTCAGGGGTCAGTTTTGAAGTTTCAGGATCTATCTTTTTGTGTGTGTGTGTTGTAACCTCTTCTACTAGTGGGAGCAGTGTTGTGGGCTTAAGTAATGCAACTGTCCCAGTTTGACAGAATTTTCATCTTTAAAAGCATTCAGAAAAAAATATAGCTTTAAAATGTGCATCTGGTATAGATTTTGTTCAGGTCCTTAGTGGGTGAGATAAAGAATTCATTACTTTCTCTAACTTTCCTCTTTTTTTTCCCCTTTGGTTTCTGTGGTTGGATTGCTGCATTTTATGGCTACCCATCTATTTAGCAAATGTAATAAACAAGGTCAGATACATTAATAAGTGTGTGCTTGTGTGCAGGACATCTGTAAATGTGGTGTTTGTTCTGTTTTCAGTATCCTCCAGCACCAGAGCAACTGTGCAAGGGGAGCTTGTGGGCTGAGAAGAGCACCTTGTTGGCTCTGAGCTATTCCTTGGGGGTTTATTTGTTCTTATTTTTTTTCTCTGAAAGCAAATGAAACTCTTGCAATGGTAATGATGGTAATTGCATTGAAAACACCTCCCCTCTCACAACTATTGTGAAACCAGGGTACAAAGCTGATACAAATTTCCTTAAATGAAGAATAGTTTGGCCATAATTGTCCCCCTCTTTCTAGTTTTTCTGACTACTTGCAGCTGGAACTGCTGGCACTATCTAAGCCACTTGCTCTACTGTTTGACTGTTTCTGCTTTGTTATATGTGAAACCCTTTCTCCTGAACCATACTGAAATCTTTCACATTGTACTCGTGTCTCTGTCAGTGCATCTATTTGAAGCTGAAAAGAAGCAAAAGTAAAGGCAAGAGAAAATTCTGTCATAAGCTTCCTCCAATCTCCATATTCATAGGTATTAATAGAGAAAGACCCAAATGTGGAAGTCACAAGACCACTGTTGTTTGATTGCTGCTATGACAGATGGGCCAGACACTACATAACTCACTTCCTTTTTTGCCTCTCAGCTTTTATTTCAGCTTGGTGGCTCCCATATGCTGTGGGTCCCAGCAGCTATCCACAGTGATGCATCTGTATCAGGCCTGTTATCCAGCAAAAAGAGGAAGGGCTGGAAGACTGGGTTGGTGGGTTTTTCCCTGCACCTTCTTCCACTTGGGAGATCTGAGTGGAGGGCAAAAAAATGGACAATTTCCTTTTGGGTGTTATCATGTCATATGACAATTTGCATGTAGTAAAAGGATGATGGGATTGATTGAAATTTTGGCAACTCAAAGCTCTTGGTGTAGAGAATTGATGTGAAGCACACAACAAACAGTGAGAATTTGCATTTCAGAATTTCTGCAGTTATGCAAAGTGGATATAACATGGTCTCAGACAAACAGTTGGGATCCTTAGTAAGGTAGACATGCTTTGCACTCACTTTGTATAGAACAAGAAACAGGAACCAATCATTCATTACTTGATGGTTGAATTAATGTGCATGGTAATTAATTGCCAAGAACAAGGTATATGTACTCTGCCCTCTGCCTCTCAAGTTTTATTGACCTTTGAGAGGTGGCTACTGCATTTTCAAATAACTTCATTTAAAGCTATGCATTTACTAAGCTGAGCATTTCTAAGCTCAGCTTCTGAAAGCAGCTGTCTGTGTGTGCACAACCTATGCATGTAAGTGCATTGATCTTATTTAACCTTAGGAGCATTTTAAGCCCATTAAATACTTGCTTTCATAATCTTTAAGCGACATTTCCTGTTTAGTAATTAATTATTCAGGTTTAATGCTCACTAATGAGTCTTACTATTTAAACATAGGTAGTGGGGCTTTTTAAGAGCTTAGTGGCAGTTGAGTACTTCTGAAAAACAGTACTTCTCAGGAACTTTTTTTTTCTTAAGGACCTAAATACAAACAGGAAAAATATCCATAAAGCCTACCTAGATTGTTCCTTTCATGATTACCTTGAGGTAACTTTGAAATAAGTAATTTGATGTGAGGTACTGTGGGATACACAAGAGGTATCAACAGCTGTAAATTTTCAGTAACGAGTCTGTAGTCTTGTAGAATGGCTCTGATACTTGGGTAGTATAATGAGATCTGCCAAGAGTGTGTGGCTTTTAAAGTATTCCACTTGTGAGGAGCCACAGTTTGTGGTGTGGTAGTTGAAACTGAGGGTGAGCTCCCTCTTTTTTGTGGTTCCTATTTGGACTTCACTGTCTCTCAGTGTAGCTACATATGTTCTGTATGGATCCCAAACAGCTGAGCTTGAGCTCTGCAGGTGAAGGGGAGCTACATTTTCTATGTTGCTTAGGATACACTTCAGGTTTTTGGGATGTTCTGCTGGATTTAAGAGTCTGTGTGGTTCAGGTCTGCTTTCTTCTCTGTCTGGTGTTATGGGCCCCACAGTATGTAATAATAAAATAATCACAATGGTTTACTTTTTAGGGATGAAGACCTGGATGAATAGAAGGTGTTAGCAGCTGATTCATGCAGGGGAGAAACCCTAGGAGGGGTGGGATTTCCTTAAGTGACTCATTCTGTTTTACTCGGTATCTAACTAAAAGAAAAAATCTGAAAAACACTGCGTAGTCAAAGATCTATTCAGGGACAGTGCTTTATGTCAGCTTTGCTAAGTTCTTTTTATTCTGAATATAGGAAATCTTACTTTTCTAGAATATTCAAAAATTTACCTTTACAGAGCTGCCCAAAATACACATACAGAAACTCCTTTAGGAGTATCTTTTCCTGTTTGTCCTTTCCACCCCAAAATAGAAAGCAAACTGAAAATCAGTTTGGCATTTCTCATCTTGAATTTCAGATCTTGCAGCTGATGGATATTTTGTAGGAATTTGCCTGTACACACATTTCAGGCTTGTTCCTGCTAATGACACAGCTGCCTGGAGCTGTTCATTGAGGAGAAAATGGACACTAAAACATCCAGAAGTTAAGGTCAGGCTGTGGGGACAATGAAAGGGTGGCAGTGTGGATTATTAGATGTTCATGTGGGTTGAAGAATCAGCCTGACAAGTCACGCAGTACAAAGGAGGGTGTTAAATCCTGTCTTGTTTGTCTCCTCTTGCTTGTTCACTCTGCCAGAGATAAACAGAACACACAACACCAAAAAAACCCCAAAATACTGTGGCCATGCACACAGGTAGAAGCTGATAGTTAAAATACAACAAACTTCTGCTGTGTGTGGTTTAAAAATCTGGGTAGTTATTTAAAATTCCTCTAGTTCATCAGAGCAGTGTTCAAACAAAGTTCATGAAAACCTGTTAAAGCACAGGAGAAAACTCATGGTTTCTTTAGAGGCTGCCCTATCTCATTGTATTGTGTGAAGCATGAATAGGAGGATACTGCTTCTTTTGATCAATATCCATTGTAACATCAGAGAAAAGAAGGTATTGAAAAAACAGGAGCTTTTTGTTCTTCATTGGTGTCTCCTTACTCCTAATGAGAAAAGTTCCCTTATTTCTCCCCTCTCTCACTTTAAAACCTCAGCCCTGCCTAGTAACAGGCTGCATAGCACATCAATACTTACATTACAACCCTGTTCATATACACACTTAGGTAAACCTGAAACATAGATGTGCTGGCACTGCAAGCAGATACAGATGTTGTAGCTGTATAGACGTAGTTGTAGGCAGCTGTTGCTTCACTGGGTAAGCATCAGAAGTAAATCTCACTAGCATCATTCCCTCTTGGCTGGGAATTTCAGATTCTTTTACAGGATGGACTTGCACCATTTCTAAAATGTTCCTAAATTTTGAGACTTGCCCCATGCTCTGTGCCTGTAGCTCTGAAATGCAGAAAACACCTCACTATGTTAAGAGGCAGACACAGGAAGTCACGAGTCAGAGGGAACTCTGCCAACTGGATAGTGTTCCCTTGTAAAAGATGTTTTTTAGTTTTTTTTTTAGGGCATAAGTGGCATTTGATTGCTTTCAGCATTATGCAACCATTTACACCTTTGTCCACTCTCTTCCTGCAGTCTCCTTGATGTTAAGCACCTTGCCATACCCAGGTGGAATCTCGTGTTGTGCTTTTATTTCTTCCTCCACCCCCTTGCCTAACTCTTAAACTTTCTTGTGGGTGGAGGGAGAAATTGGGATATTCCAGAGAGAATACATCACCTTATTGCTCATTATTCATCTCTTGACTTCAAAGGGTATGAATTTTCCTTCCCATCCTCTTTTAGACTGTTTTGTTCCTCCTGTCAGCGGGAACGCTGCTCATTATTTGAGGTGCACAGCCCACTCTGTCTTAGTCAATTGTAGTTGCTCTTATAATGATATTCTGACTCTGAACAAGGCGGGTGATCTCCTGGGAGGCTCTGGAGGTGCCATTGTTGGGTTTGTGGTACTGTTCTCTTCTCTGTACTTTATTTCTTAAGAACAGCACATAGTTAGGGTTGAACTCTACTGGGTGTAGAACTCTGCTGCTTCTGGAGTGACTGAGGAAGTTCAAGCCATTTAGCAAATCCAAGGACTGCCCTTCTAACACTTTGTTTCTGTAATGCTTTCTATTTCTTTGTAGACATTGTGACTTCAGAATCATGCATGTCTTCGTGCATGTCAGAATCATCTGGGCTTGTTGTCTAGTGAAATCTCGTGTGCAACTGGTCTCTGATTATTGGGAATGCATCTTGTGCACAACAGTGAAAAAGCCCAGTTCTCCTTCAGGCTGCCATTCCAGAGCATTTCTTTTGCTTTTTCTGTGTCTGCCTTTCCACAGCACGCCCTTGAGTCTTTTGACAAGGTAAATATTAGCATTGGGAACTTAATTACCTTCCCTTTGTTTATCTCTTGTAGACACATGCCTGTTCCTTCTGAGGCTCAGGTAGCCATGGGATATTGAGAGTAGCAGGATCTTGTGTTCTCCAAGTTAGGCAGATTCACAAATGTTTGCAACTAGAGAGAATGCTTTTCATAATATGATCTAGAAAACATGCCTATGTTGTAATTTGTAATCTCTGAATAAGATTTTCTGTAGCACTGTACTGTGTTAAGTCTAATGAAACAGGACCTGGACCTTGCCTCAAAGAGGATAAACATCTAAGCAGTCCTTTTACACACAAAAGATTAGGTAATCAGACACAAGAAAATAATTTGAAACAAATAAAAGCACATGCAGCATATTGTGATAGTTCAAGGCTGTTGTTTTTTCCAAAATGGTGTCCAGAAAGAGCTGCATGTCTTTCCAGTTTTCTGGGGAATGTTAGAGGAAGAGATGCTCAGCTGCAGAAGGAAGGAAATTCCAGGTTAGAGAGGCCTGTATGGAGGAGAGCATATAACAGTGCAGAAGGGCATGGAGATATAAATACAGAATGTCAGTAAAAGTGTGTGACTCATACTGCTGTAGTAGCATAGTGCAGAATTTATTTGCAGAAGTACTGAACAAAAACCCTATGGTATACTATGATGTATTTGCAGATAGTTTTCCATAGCTGGTTAATGTTTTATGCATCTTGCTTTTTTGGAGACATCACCAAATTGTGCTTTGATTTTCTTTTTTTTTTCTGCTTTTTGTTAGGACTTTGTTTTTAGTTGAAGAGTTAAGTCCTCTATTGAACCTTGAATGCAGCAGTTCTTCTGTTTGCTGGGGAGAGATGAGTTAGATTTGTTTTTAATCATGTAACTAAATTTAGCCAGCAATCTGCATTTTAAGGCATTGCTATTAAAAGTCTAAAAGTGAGATATGTATCATAGTTTGAATTTAAAATAAGCCAGAGGCACAGCTGGTGAGGCAGTCATGACTCTCTAATCATGAGTGGAGGGAAATAAGGAGGGAATTTTCTCTCCTTGCAGGATGAATGCAGAGTCTGATAGGTGATTTAAAATCCCACCCTTGCCCCCAGCCCCCTTCCCCAGCTTTGTTTCACAATTGCATGGATTTCATGACATCCCCCCATTTCCTTTTTTCAGCCAAGATGATATATCTCTTTGATATCAGCAATATGAACACAACTTCACATGCATTAAATTTGTTACATTTTAGTTTTTCCTCAGGTTTATTCACAGCTATGTGGGGCACTTCATATTTCCAGTCTCTCCTCTAAAAGGAAAACGGCCAGTATCCCATCTAAAACCTGAACCAGAGACAAGACTTCCAAGGAAAGTCCTGGAATTTGCCACATTCAAAGTTATTGCAGTGAAGCATGCTGTTAAGTATGTGAATAATCCCAGCAATAGAGCATTGCCCATCTTGAGACATAACTTGATGTAACTATGGAAGCAAAAAAGGAGGAGTAGGCCTGTTTTTTAGTGAATGAAAGTCAAAGCTGTTTAAAGATGTCCAAAGTGCTGGTAAAGATGGATCTGTGGGTAAAGTGCATGACAAGTTTAGCATGTCATGGAAATGGCAAGTTTTGTCTAGCCTATCATATGGAATATCAAATTGACTTAATACAGCACTGCCTGTAGCAGTATTTGCTAAATTACAAGTTCCCATTTCCCAAAGTTGTTTTCCAGCCAGATCAATTCCTTGGCTTGGTTTACCTTCCCTTTCACAATTAGTTCAAACACAATGAATGCAGGCAGCCTAGTGGGGAGAAAACTGTTTGAGGGTCCCAAGTTTCTTGGTGTAAACTGTTGCTGGAGGAGCTCTCATTCTGTGCTTTGAGCATTTTGGTCTCTGTTAAAGACTGTCACAGTCCTGGTGTCTTCTCTTGGTGAGTCTCTCACATCCTCAAAGCTTCACCTGCTTAGCTGAGTATTTTCCATTATACCCCATGTTCATACAAGTCCTTGTGTGTTCAATATTTTGATGCCAGCAGGAGGCTCTGCAAGGAGACAGGCTGATTTTTCTTTTTTTTTAATTCCCACAGCAGTAGGAATGGGTCACAGTGAGAAGCCAGTTGTTTGTTGGATCACAGATGAGCCTCTGATTGTAGTGATGGGAAATCTTGTTGATTTGTCTTGCCCACATGCCTGTGGTTAAATTTGATCACCAGGGGACATCTGATGTAGCTGGGGATGGCAGGAATCTTTGGCCCACTTGAGAAGTATGGGAGTTCTAACTGGCAAATCCATTGCTGTTACAGGAGGACTGGTGAGGCCCTTATGGTTCTCTTCCTGTGGCACTTGTGGCCTTTTGTTGCAGGTTTAAATCTCTTCACAGAGTGCTTGGAGACCCTTGTGAACTGCAGCTTGTTGTGTGGATGTTCTAGGGACTATTCTGAACCAGCTGTGTCTTGCAGCCTGTGACTGCAGAAGGCTGAAAGTAGCAATGGAAATATTTCTTGTTTTCTGTTGCTGTCATCCCTGAAATGCTTTTTGCTGCTTTGTTTGAACTTCCCTGATGAGGCATGACCTCAATACTGTGCATAGATTTGGGTTTTAGTGATACATTCTTAATAGCTGTTATGAATGAATATGGAAAAAATTTCAGGAGTGCCCTATTATATGAAGTTGCAGCAGTTTGTAAGGAGGTCATGGAATGAAGATGTGTGAAGAGATGTGGACAGCTCTGTATCCTGAATGCCTGTGTTAAAAGGATCAGGGAGCCATTTAAACCTTTGTCAGGACAGATTATCCTGTGTTGCACAGATACAGGTGTTGGGCTGCAGGTGTGCTGATGCCTGGTTTCCAGCTGCTGAATTAAAGCTGTCTTGAGCCAAGAAGGAATTAAGGATGTAGGGATGAATATTTTTCTGTTAGGTTGCCCTGCACAAGGGCTGTTTCTATGTTGATGAGGAAGTTTCTCAGAATGGGTCAAGGACATCTGTGATTTTCTGAAGGACAGCAGAGATCTGTAGATGTGGGAGAAGTGTTACTCTGTGTAGGGCAGGGAGAAGGCAAGAGGCAGCCTCTGAATGTCAATTTTTAATGCCTGCTCCTGTGAATTTTCATGTGAAAGGAGGCATTAGGAATTTTTTATATAGAACTTCATATTTCAAGCCTGAGATTAAGCATTCAGTGTGAATATCCAGAGTTCATTTGAAAAGTAATCATTGATGCAGCCATGAACTGAGATAGCCTAGATGAACTCTTTCATCTAGTATTTATGAAGGATAGTTCAAAGCTTGCCTGGGTACCAAATAGAGACTTCAAGGAGATAACACTAGTGCATGATATTATCCTAAAACAGGAAAATTGATATAAAGATAAATCCGAGTCTAGTGAAAATAAGTAAATTTTAATGTGCCTGTTTGTCTGTTGTGTTTTACTGAGAAACAACCAACCTGTTTTTAAAACTAATGTACTTATTTTTTTTTATATTGCTAATTCCACTTACGTGGCTGAGCTGAGCAGATTGATTAAAGAAGTGCTAAAAGGGAAAAATGACATGCTCTACAGCCTCAGTAGCAGTATAAAACAGCACAGGAAAAGCTACACTCTCAGGAAGGAAGCAACTAGAAGTGCTTTATGCAATGTTGCCGGATTTGCACTACTCTGAAGGCTATGAACTTGTAATTTTGAGGACATTCACAGCTGTCTGTGCTTTGTTATACATGAGGACAGAAGGATGATGTGAAGAAAAAATGCAGAGGAACCTTTCAGAGAACCTTGCCTGCACTTACAAGGGGATTTGGCTTTGGATTTCTATTCCAGCCCTTGAATATGTATGTACCTTCATCTGTATTCTGTGAGGGACGTGAGCATGTGTTTTGGGTGATTTGCTGCTGTGTGTACACTGGTGCAGACTGCTGTGTCTACAGTTCAAAGAGCACGAACAAACCAGATCTGCATGATCATGTAGAATCTCAAACAATGTAGCAGGCTCTTGTTTGTGTTGTTTACTTAAGGAGCTGTCAGAAAGTTTTTCTTAAAAGCCTTCTCTCCTTTGTCTTTGTTTTTCAGCTTTCTGAACTCCTGTACTGTGTGGTTCATTCAGGTTGTCAACTGGAATAAGACAGGATGCATGGACTTATATCTCCTAGTCCTTAATTCCAAATGGTGTTGAACCCTCTGGGCTTTATCTGATGTAGCATTTGCTTGGTGAAACAATGAACAGTTTCTATAAAGTCATCTGGGACAATGTGGATGTTCACAGTAGAGGAGTTGAAATGCCTTTTGGAGTTGGAGTCTCCATGCTCAGAACATGGCAAGATCCAGGCCTTAGGAAGTATTGTTAGCATCTTAGAAGAACTGGCAAAGCTTTTCAATATTGTATGCTTCTTTCTACACAAGTTGTAGAATTAACTCCTGCCATTTGTGTGCCCTCTTCCTGCACAGAGTCTGGTGTGAAATATTGCATTTTCTGATGTCTCAGCCACTTCCATGGCTGATGTACTCTGTCCAGTTGACTCGTCACTGTGTATGTTTTCTTGACTTCTAATTAAAATCTGTCCCAGTCTAATATTAGACCAACACTGTTTGTTATATCACCCTCCATTCTTAAGTAATTCATCCTGCAACCTCCTTACGCTGTATGACTAATGTCTTTTTCTCAAATATTCTTAGAACATTTTAAAATACCATCTATTTTATAAGCAGCACAGTAGCAATACCTCCCATTACAATTGCTCAATGCTTTCTGTCATAGCTCACTGCTTTCTTTTCCTCAAGATTTTGACGAGACTTTAACCTTTGGCGGAATTTTCCATGCATTGGTGTTTGCCTCAGCCTGAAATTTCCACTTGACACTGGGGTGGTTTTTTGTTTGTTTGTTTGTTTGCTGAAAGTATAATCAGTATTTCACAGAAAAGGCACATCTAAATCAGCTTCTGTTAGTTTCTCTCACAGAAAAGACAGATTTATGTGCTTTCAGTTTTGTTTTGTTTTTTTAAAGGATCCCTAGACAGTTGTTTTTTGGCTGAAAAATAGAAATGATTGACTATTAGCAGGAATCTGAGCATGGGATGGGGAATGCTCAGCAAACAGGAACAAGTCTGGGGAAGGAATGTATCTCAATAAGAACGGAGAACTGCATTGATGAGCAGTGAGAAGGAACTGGTTGCTTAACTAATCTTTGGGCATTCAAGAAATTCTTCCTAAAAACAAAAATTAATTTATCTGGCTTTAATATTTTTTAATTAATGTTCTCCATGCTTATGTACTAATAATCACCTGAAACTCATTTCCCTTTTTGTGGGCAAAAAAGGAAAAAGTTCATTGCAATGGTCTGTGTTTGTAATTGGAAAAATTTTGCATTCATGTTTTACAGAAATAGTTTATATTCTGCTAAGGGTTTGGTTTTGCATGTGTAAGTGATTCTCTGCTGGCTTCTCCAGTGAAAGAAAACAGAAGTTGTGGATGGCACGTGTTTTGTTGTAGCTAAGCATTGCTGCTGTTTTAATCTTTCATATATGCTTGCTGTCTTCAGTTCCACTGGAGCAGTACCCTGGTGCTCCTGGGGTGATTTTTGTTATGTTTTGTTTTGTGGCTGGTGTTTCTTGTTCGTGTCTGGGTCCAGACAGAGCACCAGATTCATTTCAGGAAGGAGTTTTTTTCCCCCAAAACATTGAGTTGAGAGAAACCTTTGTTGCCTCTGTGTATGAATTGTGCTGTAGACTTTGTGAGGCTCTGAGTCTGCATTATCAATTCAAAGCTTGCATTTTCAGAGGCCTTGCAGCTTGCTGATGTTTTTGCCTGTGGCACTTGATACTTTTGGCTTCCGAGAGCTGAAATGCTTTAATTCAACTATAGTCCTTGGGATCAATACAGCAATGTCTGGGTAAGGCTTGAGAGCCTGTGGTATATTAATGATCTAACTAGATGTTAAAAAAATTCTTTGTGGCTTTAGATTTCATAAAACTCAGTTTCAGTTCCTGTAGTTAATATAAAATAGAGCAGCCTGCCTTTCCCAGTCCACTAATAGGGTTCTGTAGAAGTGCAGTAACCTGGTCTGATGTAAAAGCCTGAAGCCTGGACTGTATTTAAATTTGTTATGTACATTTTTGTAGCTGCAGTTATTTTTAGCAGAGATCTGTATAAATTGCAAAGTAAATATACTAACTTCAGAACAAGCATGTTTTTTAAACCTCAAACTGTCTTCCTAATCTCAGATACACTAGTAGTTCTCTTAATGAAATTTATTTTTATCCTTTAACCTAACAAAATGCAGTTACTATGTTAAAAGTCCTCACTTGTATTGAATGTAGGATGTGACTGTTTTCAGCTTTTCCCTGAACTGAAAGGAAGCCGCAAAGGAAAAAAACTTTGTGCCCTTGAGACAGAAGGACAACTAATTTTATCACTTAATTATTTTAGGGGAAGCATTATCAGTGAACTGAGAGAATGCATCTGAAAAACTTGCAGTGATTGGAGTGAAAGATACCACTGCCAGCAGATTTCCAAGGAAAATGCCTATGCTTCTCTTGTATATGGTCTGAGGTTTCCAGTTCATTTACAAAATGCATTATCACCTTAAACTCCACGAACCAGCAGTGTCCACTTGTGTCCCTTTCAAGACAGTGTAACAGCACCCTAAGGAAAAGGGAGGTGTTCAGGCTTCCAAGGGTTTGTGTTTTGGCATCTGTTCAGAAACCTCTCAGTTGTCACCTTTGGGTGGTGTGGCCACTCCTTCACCTGACCCCTGTGTGGGGTGTGCTGTACTGGCTGACAGGGAGAGGGGTGTGTGTGTGCAAGCTGACTTGCTGGACTGGATGTATTTTCCCCAAATCCACATCTTTTGGCCTGTAAATGTGATGATTTGAGCTCAACTCTGGAGAGCGGTTTGAGGCTTGGCCGAAGTATGTACACAACTCAAGGTCGATGCAGGTTTCTTTCTGGGTTGGAATGTGGGCTGATACTTCTGGTTAAAACCAAGTTGAGGGCTTTACCTTATGCTGTGGGTATATTACATTTTTAATTGGAATCCCAGAAGGGACAGCTTTTCATGGTTTATCTGCGGGGACCTAGTCACTTCATTAAGAAAATAAAGCTGTCACTTTGTATGATTTTCTTTTTTTTTTTTTTTTTTAAGTTCAAGGAAAGCAAAGGTAAGAAGTATGTTTATGGATGTTATCCATACAGGAGAGTGGTGTTTTGGGTGTCAGTCCTGCAGCAGTGCACTTGGAATAATAACCCTTGGAGAGAAGGGTGAGCCATATAGTGCTGGTTTCATTTAAAGTTACCTTTCCTTGGCGAACATGTGATTCCTGTGAAAACAAACCAGTGCATTTCCAATGCTTAATGGCAGCTGTGCTGGTGTTCCTGACTAACCAGCTGTCTCCTGAGGACCATACCTCTGCTAACAGTAGTGACAGAATGTAACTTCTATCAGGAAAACATAAAAATCTGTTACATGCAGGTCATTCAATGAATTGTCTATGGCAAAAAATGGGAATAGAAAATTCTCTTTTCCCTAATCTTTTATGTGTCAGAATGAGCTGTTTTGTTTGTGCTTCTGTTAACCTAAAATATGTCCTTTGTGGAACCAAAGTGTATTTATTGTATGCAGAATATCCAGGCTATGCAGCTTTACTGACATGGTTTATTGACAGCCCAGGCCACCATCCAGATGTTATTCTGCTAGAAAAGAATTTAATGAAGAATGAGTAGCTCCACAGAAGTATAGCATAATACCTTATGCTAGTTTCTAATGGGTTTTTTTGTTCTGTTCCCAGAAATAAGTTTTCACCAGGCTTTTGAATCTGTAGATAAGATGCATTAAAAAGTTCTGGTTTTGAATTGGCATCCACATGTTTCAGGAGCTTGGTGAAAAATAATTTTGAAATGTTTTTTGTGTTTAGAAGCTGGCAAGGTGTTCACCTGGGGCAGAGAGGACTACGGGCAGCTTGGAAGGCACGCGGTGGTTCCCGGTGGGCAGCAGAGCACAGCATCTGAGCAGTGCTTGGAGCTGTTGTGTAACACCCCTGTTCTGGTTCCTTGCCTAAATGGAGCATCTCAGGTAAAGAAGAAAATTACCATTTCCACCCCCCCTGCCCTTTTTTTTTTTTTTGTCCATTAAAATAATCAAAACAGTTTCCTAATAGAACCCTCCCAAGTGCTGCAGCACAAGCCCTTGCTTGCTCTTCCTGTAAGCTAATAAGATTCAATTATTGTGTTTAAAAGGCTTCTGCATTCAGGAACTGATTTTTTTTCCTTGGTGGTATCAGCTTTAGCAAAAGATTCCAAGTTCTCTCAGGTCTGAATGTGTGCAGGTGTAAGTTGTGCCTGCAGTGCAGCTGAACAGAGGAGGTGGGACTTTGCTCAGGTGCAGCACTAGTTTTGCCTGAAATTCCAGACCAGCACCCCCCAAAACACAGCTGGTGGTCCCTCTGATCCAGGGGGGAGGCTTGCACAGCCATATAAACATCTCTCCTGGCTTGTATTGCAGCTGAGGAGAGTGGAAATTCCCAGTACTGTGGGGGCAGGAGCAAAAACTTGTGATGTGTTTGAGACATGTGGTTGATGGCTGATCCAGAACTTCTGCCCACTGTGCTTACTCTTGATCTCTTGTGCTCCTTGAGAAGTCTCCAGTTTGAGTTGTAGGGTGAGTGAAGAAGGGGGCATGTTCAGGAAAACAGAGATGGGGGAACAGGCAGAAGGTGGGCTTTGTTTAAGATGCACAGATTAATGATCTGTCCAGGTGCCACTCTCAGAGTGTAGTCATCCAAGGCATTAAACTTGAGCGAAGTATTAAAGAGAACCTGTGAAACTTCTGAAGAGTTACCTTGTTCTAAAACAGGCTGAAGAGTTTTAATCAACGAACCCAAAGGTTCTCCAGCCACATGGCCCAAGTTGCAGAGGGCAAAGGCAGGGACAAGGAGAGTGAAGCACTGCTTACTCTCAGAGATCAGGCTTGAGACCATTTAAGGAACCTGAAGGTGCACAAGTCCATGGGACCTGATGTGATATCTGTGGGTCCTGACAGAGCAATTGGCTCAGCCACTATCCATCATATAGGGAGGCTGTGGCAGTTTAGTGAAGTTCCCACTGGAAAAAGAGAAACATAACCCTGATTTCTAAAAAGGGAAATAAGGAAGACCTGGGGAGCTACAGATTGGTCAATCTCACCTGTGTTCCTGGCAAGATCATGGAACAGATCCTCCTGGCAACTATGCTAAGGCACATGGAAAATAAGGAGGTGATTGGTGACAGCCAACATGGGCTTCACCACAGCGAATCTGACCACCACCCTCACAAATCTGGTGGCCTTCTATGATGAGGTTACAGAAATGGTGGATAAAGGAAATAGCAACTGACATCATCTACCTGGACCTGTGCAAAGCATTTGACACTTTCCCACATGACATCCTGTCTTTAAATTGGAGAGACATGGATTTGGTGTGTGGGTGACTCAGTGGATAAAAAACTGGCTGGATCTTTGCAGTCACGGGGTTGAGGTCAGTGGCTCGATGTCCACCTGGAGACCCGTGAGGAGTGGTGTTCCTGAGGTGCTGGTATTGGGACCAGTGCTGTTTGTCAGTGACAAGGACAGTGGGATGGAGGGCACCCTGGGCAAGTTTGCCCCGACACCAAGCTGTGCTGTGTGGACAACACACTGGAGGGAAGGGATGCCATCCTGAGGGACCCTGTCTGGGGCCCCAGAGCCCATGATGCTGCACTAATGTTTAGTCACTTTTAACTCCTCTGAGTCTCAGACCACTTTCTTACCTGTTTTGACACAGATATCCCTACTTTTTGTCATTAGTTATGTATAGACAGCTCCATTTCTGAATCTGCTTCACCCTGTTTTTCATCTGTGCTGTGTGCAGTGTCTCAAGTTTGTTGTTCTGTCGTTTGTTGGACAATACAAAGCCAAGGCAGCTGCAGCTTTTGCACTGTGGAACTTACCCTTGGCAGGAGAAGTGATCCATGAAAGGGATGTATTCAGATACCTTCCTTGAAAAGAAAGAGAAACAACAATCTCATCTTTATTCTGCTGCCCTCAGTGCCGTTCCTTCTTATAGATCTGTGAGAGACCTGATTTGAGTGATTAGCAATGGCAGTGTTCTGGAGCAGGCATCATTCTTTGCAGAGATAACAGCACAAAGATGACTTAAGAGGATCATCTGCATCCTAGGATGCAAAAAAAGGAAAAACAGATAATGAGGACTGAAATTGTTTCACTTCAAGATTACAAAATGATGCCAAAGTTAGAATTTATACTTGAAAACGCATTAAATTGCAGTATGTAGTCTATGTAGAGTCAGTTGTTCTTTGTTAACATACAAGCTACTCCTTTTTCCATCTGTTGTCATGTGGAGACAGGACTTGATTTGAGAGCTGAATTGAAAGGAATACAGAGGAGATGAGTCCTTTTCCATGTTTACCTTGAATTCAAAATTCCAATTTTTGTGTTTAACACAGAGAGACAGTTTTAACAGTTGAGGATTACGACTGATGATTTTTTATTCATGGTCTATTTTTATAAATCACTTTTAATGATTCAACTGAATTTTTGGCAAAGCTGTGGTCTGCTGATTGCCTCTGCACTTCAGTTAATATTGTTAAAGCCAAAGTGGAGAAACTAATCTAAGGATTAGAGGACAGTACAAAAGACATGTGAGTTTAGCTCAAGGACAGCACAGTAGTTTTAACCTCCTGTGTTGCTCCTTGTCTCCATGCCCATGGCTTGCCTACTTTCTCCACCAAAGACCAGGGATTCTCCTTTCTTTGAACTGACACTGTTATAATGTGTGTCTGACACTTCAAAACCTGATTTTTGAAGTGTTGTGAGTGACCTATTCCATTGTGAGTTTGACTTCAACTGAAAACATTGACCTTGAGAAATAAGAGCACTTTTTTCCTTTAAACTGAAGCAAAGGAGGAACAAAAGCCCGAGTTTTAGGTAATTATCCACTCATCTGAGGTTGTCTTCCTGGCGGGTTTAAAAGCATGGAGGTTCCTGGTGTTGAACATGTTTAAAGTTCTTTTATTTTGCCACTGGAGGTCTATTTGCTGTTTTCTTCTCCGTGCTTTGGTGCCTGACCAACATGGCATGGGCCAAGGCACTGAGAAGTGGTTGTGAGGCATTTTGCAGGCAGTGCTCTTGTGTTGTGGGATGTCCTTGATGGCACCTCTTCAGAGCATCTGACTCATCGGACGCGCATTCATCCACTGCTCTTCAGATGAAAGGACAATTAAATACAAATGGCCCGAAATATGATGAGTCTCTGTATTTAGCAAATGCTACAAAGATCTGGTTTAATGTTTCCTCCTTGTCCAAATGCTTTTCCAGTCTGTTTGATATTTTTGGCTTTAATAGCTATCGTTCCAGTGTTTGTGGTATGTTCGGCATGTCATTCACATTGCAGCAAACATTTGCTGCAGCAATAAACAAGTGAGAAGTGTCTGTGCACTGCTGAATGTTTCTTGCTAAGCTGGATGGAAGGGCTGCAGTTATTTTGGATATGCATGGCCTCACATGGAGCCATGTTTTCATCATGTCCTTTTCTACTCAAAGCAAACTGTGCTGGATCACAGTTTTCTGAGGAGGGATCTCTGAAATTTCAGTTAGGAAATGAAAAAATAACCATCACTCAACTTGAATCTTGATGATGGATGTAGGGACCAGTTCTGTCAGGGAATGAAAATAACTGATAGACTCGTGACAACATATTCCTGCTGTGTTTATCCTGATCCTGCTCTGGTCTGTGGTTCCAATGTACATGTTCATTCTGTGCAATACCGGTTGCTTTGGATCCTCTGCATGGTTCCTTTCTTTCAGGGAGTGACATCATAAATACCCACGTTCTCATGGTGCTTTGCAGTCAAAGTTTATTGCTGTTCTTTTCATGCAGTTGCAGTAAGATGTCATTTTTGTTTAGGTGTTTGAAGGGTAGCTTTGGGTTTAGCATATTCCTGTTTTTCTTCCTTTCCCTGTTCATGTTGCGAACTATTAAGCAGCTGCCTACAAGACAAATCTAAGGTATCTGTATGATGACAATTAATTGCTTATATAACTGATGAATTAATGTTTACATGTTATTACCTTAACACATAGTCACAATAATATTGAAAATGGAACCTTTTGGTTTTAAAAAAAGTGACAACTGTTTTTGATTTATCAGGGAAATTTGTTAGAGGCCTCTTTGTAAGTAAAGAGTTGAGGTTTAAGGGGTATCAAAAGAAATAACCTAATATTATATATCATCTCTATGCTCTGTGTGTGGCTTTTAAGTATTTATTTGTTTGACTGGCTACTGTAAGTGTTTTTATTTTGAATGTTCAGAATGAGAGGTTTGTAGTTTTGTGGGAGAGAAACAAGCTGAACTTTCCTAAACCAAATTTTGCTGCTCAAAGTTTGAGAATATGTGTGGAGCAACTGATTCAATAAGCTGCTTAAAAAACCCACTTTGGGTGTTAGGAAAGGAAGTAAATGCAAAAAAAAAAAAGTTGAAGTGATGTGTAGTTTCTCACTTGCTAAGCAAGTAATACTTTGGTGTGTGTTGAGTTTTTTGGTTTAGTGGTTTCTTTTTCCTGTTATGAACTGGTGTCTTTTATGAGTTGGTCTTGATCTTTTGAGAAATGGCATTGTTGAATTTTCCTTGATTGATTTTGTTTTGCTGTTTTAAGATGCAATGATGAAAATTTTAATATAGAGATGGTCCCTTTCATATTCTTGCATCGAGTTCTTGGCTTATCAATTAATTTTAAGTGACAATAAAGGAAAATAAAGGAGAAGTGGGTTCAGAGTACAGCTCACTGTGTGAGTGACAAATTGCAATTAAGGATGAAAATAAGAGACCAAATTGTTGAAATTATTATTAGGGGGGGAAAAACCCAAACAGGATGTAACAGAAGATTGAAACTACAGTCTGCATACAAAATGCAGCAAGTCTGTTTGATTAGGTGTGTTTGTGTGCTCTGCATGCCCTGTGTAGGAGAGTAACACTAATCTTGGCAGCACTGCAAGAACACTGAGAGTTTACAGTCATGTCACAGGCAATGAAGAAACAGGATTTATTTCTTAGGTTAGTCAGTTCTCTCTGCCCTTCTCTTAAGCAGGAAATTGAGAGCAGTACCAAACTGCTGCAACCCAAATGCCACTTCTTTGCCTAGGTAGCCATCCCACTTATTCTGTGCTTTTCTTATCCCTTTAAGACATGGCCATGGTTTGTGTAAAGTATCTTATGGCCTGGGTAGAGAGACATTTAACATTCATAGCAAAGTCATTTCTGCAAGTTAAGAATAGCAGTGTGTTATGAGCAGAGCCTAGCTCACCAGCTCTGGGTCTGTAATTTTTGGAAAGCAAAGAGGAGGTGATACTGGTTCCCAGCACTGTGCTTCCTACCACCCCTACCAATTTCCCTGCAGCTGGCACTGGATAGAGGGAGCTGGGAAACCAAAGTCACACCGAGGGAATGGCAAAGGAGAACTCCCGCGCTGCCTGTGCGTGCCAGGGAGCACATGCTGTGTGGGTACAAACCAGAGGCTTTCCAAGTATCACTTCTGCAGACAAGGATTGCTTTAAAATGACCAAAATTGGTCTGCTGGGGTTGTACTGCAGCAGTGAGGTGGCAGCCAGGGCCAGGCTGCTCTGCAATCTGTATGGGAGACCAGGAAAGGTCAGTTTCCTGACAGATGGGGTGGTGTGGGAGAGGACTGATATGGGATAAAGTCAGGAGGTGGAGACCCACCCAAGCATGTGATGAGTGAGGTGCTAGAAATGTGACTCTGGGCAAGCCTTAATCTTTGTAAGTCATAAATTAATTTTCAGTTTGGTGGTGTCTTGCAGTTAGAATTCCAAATGAGTACCTCACTTGGAGATCTCTGAAAGTATGAGGAAATGAAAAGAGACTAAAACTACTTGCAGCAGTAGCCAGGGCTTTTGCAGACAGGCATCAGCTGTCAGTAGTGAGGCCCCAACAATGACACCAAATTGGCAGCTCTATTTAATGAGCTTATTAGTAGGAGAATTACTAACCTAAGTTGCCTTGTTGTAACTCTCTGATCTCTTTATGCTCGTATTATATTCCTTAAATTAAAAATACTGACTGGGTCCCATCCTTCTGCATGGATTGTTCTAGTAACAGTGCACCATGGCTGCAGCTCTGAGCTTGGAGAGAACTTGCGATTCTGCTCCTTGGAAGGATTTCTTTGCACCAACCAATGCCATAAATGCTCAGGAATGCCCTTCAGAGGCATGATGCAGTTAATGCCTGCTAATCAACCATGGGCAGTGCTGCAGAATTACTCAAAAATGTACTTGGTTTTAAGACAGTCTCTGTGAGCAGCAACCTTGGAAGGTGACAGAACTCCAGTTCTGCCTCACTGACGCGATTTTGGTTGCCTTGTTCAAGCCTGAACAGAAAGTTTTCAGTGTAAAATGCACCCAAACCTAGTTTAAGGTGAATCAGATCTAACCTAGGGTAAGTTAATGGACATGTTCCAAGTGCAACTGAAAATATGGTTTGAAGCTAGAGGCTGGTGGAAAAGGCCCTAAAGCATGCAGTTTTTCATTCTCAATTTGTCGTTAGGACTGTTACAGAGAAGGGATTAACAAATCAATGCAGGCTAAAACGAGAGAAAATCAATAAGAAACTGTAGTGAACTGGAACAAAGCTATCAATTTGCAGCGTTCTCTGCAAAGAAATCTCATCCATACCTTCTTTTATGGATGGGAAAATAATGCCAAAATGATGATGATTTGAGGTTAAAGTAATTGTTTTTTACCTGGCTGACCCCAGAACTTTAGGTCAAGAAACTTCTGGTGTAAATGCTGCTTATCTTTCCTCTTTCAGTTGTGTTGATGAATTTTATTGGCAGGTTCTGCAAGACTGAAATCTTACAGAAAAATAGTCAAGGAGAAATACATCATTTAAGTTACCCTCCCAGGAATCTCATTGAACAGTCTTTTTAATGGTTTACTTTTTTATTAGTGGAAGTGACTTTGTTAGTTGTTCATTGTTTTTCTGTCTCCTTAAGAAGAATGTTACTGCTGAAAAGTTACTCTTTCACAGGTAGTATGCATTCTGGAGGTGGAGAATATACTGCATTACTGGATAGGTTACTGCAGGTGAATGAGATGGGAGGGAGCTTAGTGCTGCCAACTCCACCTGTTTATTGTGTTGTAACATTGGTCCTTTCAAACCCATTTGTCACTGTGGGGCCATAAACTCACCAAGGCAGTGCCAGCACACAGATTGCTTCTCCCTGCTTTTAATTTGGGGGGTTTGGATTTGGTTTGAACCTGGGTTGTGGCTGTACTTTCACACCAGTGATGGCATTTGTTTGTATTTGTCTGATGTTTCCAGCTTTCACTTACCAATGAGTCACTGAAACTCTGGGCCCTGCCAGTCCTTCTGGCCTTTGTGCTTAGGTTGTAAGTTACTGTAAAGCTGCTGTTTAATGAAAGATTCAGCAAAGAGAGATTTGTGTTTTCTGTGGTGCCTTGGCACACAGCAGCTTTCCAGGACTGCTGTACTGGGCAGCCTGCTCAGTGACGGGGACCTGTTTGTCCTCCTGGTGTCTCATCTCCCTTGCCTGTTGGCAGCCTTTCTCTGATTTACCCTGAAGTTGTCAAAGGCAGAAGCCACTTCTGGACTCTGTGTTTTAGATGGTCTAATACAGTCTGTGCCTTTGCCCCAGCATTCAACCAACAGAACTGTTCTTGTGGAAAGAGGAGGGGGAAGGGGAAGAAAAAATAAAAGTGATTCATCTAGTCCTGTGAGGACAGAAATGCTAAACTGCCTCCTGTTTCAAAACCTGCCTAAGGGTTTTTTCTTGGTCTCCTGGCAGTTGATTGCTGAGGTCTCCATAAATTCAGTGGATTTTGCATGTAATCAGATGCCAGCAAAGACTGAAAAAAACCCTATGCCTTGCAGGTTTTGTTGTTTGTTTTTTGGTTTTTTTTTTTTGTCATAGTAAAATAAATAAAAACCTTTAGAAAGAATTTTTTTTAAAAAATCCTTCTCAGAGAGAGAAAAATTGATAGTTATTACCTTAGAAGTATGATTTTGAAAATGCCTCCTTCTACAGTTTGCCCCTTTAGCTCCCATTTTTTACAATTCCTTCCCCTCCCAGGTGTAAAACTAGTGTAAACAATCCCTGCCTTGGTAACAGGTGCATTGGGATGCAGTAAGGAGTTTTTAGAATGTTTGTTTTTCCAGAGCATTGTTTGGCATAATTTTGTTCTCTTAAGTGTTAAATTGACAAGTATTAAATAGTCAGATTTCTTACTGGTGATTGCTTCGGTGGAAATCCCTTTTGTCCAGCTTTTTTTATTTTTTTGAAGTTGACAAGGTTTTCCTGCAGCCTCCACTGTTAGCTGATTTCAAAAGTGTGAACCCATTTAAAGCTTTGGAAACCTCAGACCATGATGGTTCATTTCTACAGAAAGAAAAAAATTAAATAATAAAAAGGTAGGTGCAGCTGGACCTCACAAGAGAATACTGAGGGGAAGGGATGAAAGCCATTTAACAATGT
Organism: Argya squamiceps; assembly: GCA_037834095.1. NCBI lineage: Eukaryota > Metazoa > Chordata > Aves > Passeriformes > Leiothrichidae > Argya > Argya squamiceps. The sequence goes on along the minus strand of JBBMKD010000216.1, from coordinate 13,441,440 downwards.
CTAACATATCAGACATTGTTATTACAGTGTCTTACACTAACACTTATGACAAGATACATTGCTGGTGTTTATAACTATGCAATTCCTTTATTGCTTTTCTATATGCCAAGATGTTGTACTTTGTGTTGTTTTGTGTTCTGATGCAAGCATAGGATATGATTTTTTACTACTTGGATCTTATTCCCTGCTCATATTTCCTCTGTTTGGCCCTGTATTTAGATTTCTCATGGTTTTGTGGTGTGTTTTTTTCTTTTTAATGTGTGGATGAAGGAAAATCCTTTTTCTTCGGTACTTTTGGGAAAGGATTTATGACTTAAACACACAAAAGTAAATTCCAGAAATAGAAAAAAGTGAATTGACTTTTTTTTCTTTGACTTCTTGATCTGCTACTGCTCCTTTTTTAGTATTTAACTACTACAGAGGAAAGATAAAGGTATCCTGATTTTTTTTTAAAGATGTATTACTCACTGTGGTAATGAAGTTGAAATGAAAAAGGAGCACCCACTTCTGGGGTAAACTACTCTGTATCTATAACATTTAGGCAATAATTGGTTTGTGATTATAAAAAGAAAATCCAACTTTGTGACTTTTGGGAGCAGTTACAAGGGTTTTTTTTCAAAATTTTTCCAGAAAATAAGGACAGGAAGTGAGATAGAAAGGTTTTTAATTATTGTGGGTATTTCAAATTCTTGGTTTAAATATATTTCTTCCTTACCACAAAAACCATCTAGGGAGATGGTTCTTTTCCTGTTTGTGTCCCTGAAGTCTTCCCATTTGGCTTTGGAGTCTTCCCAGTGGATTAGATCATGGAGGCTGCTGTGGTACCATGAAAGCAGAGGTTTTTCACCTGGCTGCAGACAAGCCTGCTGAGATCAAGCAGTGTTTGTGGCATGGTGGGAGCTTGCAAGTCCCGCCATTGGCCTTCTCTTGGGGGGAATATAATACTTTGGGCTCAGCTGTTGTAGCTGTGGTGGTGAGTTCAGCACATCAGCAATGCCCTGTAGTTGCTTTCAGAATGCCTTGAAGACTCATTGGGTGAGAAAGTGAAATGAGTGTGTTTGCTGGAGAACAGACAGAGGTGTTACCTTGATTCTTCATATGTGGCTGTCATGCTTTAAAGTTCTGCAAAATCATCTCTGTAGAAGTGTGGTCCAGTTTGCAGTTCAGCACTGCAGTCATGGCAGGGAAGGTGCTGTGGGGCTGGCTCAGAGGCAGAACTGGTGGAAATGTTTCCTGCATTGGAGTCTGGGAAGCATTGCAGTAACTCCCCACCTTGGCTGCTTGCAGCTTGTTCAAAGTTCCCACTGTATCATTGGGTGCTCTGTGACCACCTTGCTCAATTCAGTGTACAGGTGTCTATGTAAGGGACTCTGCCGTGGATTTGTGAGGCAAATCTGACTCAGCATCTTTCCTTTAGAGCAGCTGGCAAAAAGCAATCTTTTCACCTTTACTGCTCTGCCTTGAGTACATGTATGAAGACCTGATTCAAGTCTAAAACCTCTATTTGATCCTACCCTTTGTTTCATCTTCTTGAGTGGATTGTTGGGCAAGGAGAACATTTATTAAAACAGTTCTTATCAGTGCTGGAAAAATAGGTATTTGAGAGCCTAAGTTTTATTACCAGTGATCTTGTCTTGAGCTAGTAGGTGTCAGCTTGTCTTTTGAAAATTTGAATTTTCCGTGTCTGAAAGGATTACTTTGAAAGTGCATTCCAGGTTCTTTAGAACATACAGATTGATTTTTTTCGCTTCACAGTGAATCTGATGTTTTCACTGGGAATGCAAGTCACAGGTTGTGGGAGGGGATGTTGTCTTCAGAAACCAAAAAATTCACAATTCTTTGTGCTGTTTCATGGCACCTGTTGTGCTTTGATTCCTAATTCTGTTTTAAAAGAATACAAAATATTATTTCATGGTTACTCTACCAAGTACCCTTAAACAAATGAGATAATGGAAATCTGTGATGACAGTCACTTTCAAAGTTTACTGCACATTCCTATGACTTCTTCCTCTTTGATACTGCTGATTCTACTCAGTATTTTTACCTGGGACCTCTGTCACACAGAATTGGGGCTAAGAAAAATGTGGAGACTTGTAGAAATGCATATACATGGTCAGTTGTATAACTTTCTCAGGATTTTTTTTGTTCAGTTTACATGTTAGACATAAATCTTCTAAACAAAACATAATGTTGAGATTTGCAACTTGTGAAAATAAGAAATTACTTGGAACAGGGTACTAGAAGGCTTTCTCTTAGTTCATCTGTTTGCATTAAGTCTTATAGGATTAATTTGCTATCTCTGGTTTTCCTTGCCACAGCAAGTCTGAAATGCAGACTGCTTGGAGGAGCATGAAAAGCAAAATGCTTGTGTCTTTTTACTTAGAAAGATTAAGGTAGTATTTGTGAATTACAGTTTTGGTGTTTAATAATCCTAAGATACAAATGTTTTAACTCAGCTGACAAGCTGTTCGAAAATATGAAATAGGATTTGATGTCGTGTTAATGTATTTCATGTTTGAGAGATAATGTGCCCCATTCTCAATCTCTTTAACAAATGAGGACACAGTAGTGTCCTGTGTTGCTTTTCTGCATGGTGCATGGTGACATCTACAATGTCTTGTGGCCAAGTGAGTCAGGAGTGCCCTGCTGGTATTCAGGGTCTTCAAGGATGGCTGCTTTTGTGTGTGAGGCCTCTGTTTTGCAGTCAGATTGGCAGAAAGCCAGTGAGAAAGGACTATTTATTCACTTATGCTGCATTCATGCTCAGCATGCCATGCCAGAGAGAATTCTAATAAAGTCATTTTATCAGAGGACTTCAAATTTAGTAATGCCAAGGATGTGAGGGGCTACTGATGTACCTCTGCTGAAATTAAATATACATTCCAGGTTGTCCTTTTTTTGCCTGTACTCTCCCTCTTTTTCTTTACTTACTAATAACTTCTATTAGATAACCTTTGCTCCTACAGGGCTTTGAAGTTATACTCCTGTTTATTATCTTTTTGGCAACAAGTAACATAATTCAAAACCATCTCATCCATTCCGTGAGACTGCATGTGCTTTCTCTTTTGAGTCCTGTGTTTGCAAGAGAAACGTTCTCTTCTTTGGTAATTATGGAGCTAAGCACTCTGCTTTGATAGCTTGAGAAATCAGAAGGAAAGTCCAAAAAACTTCTATTCATGCTAGATAAATATGATTGTAATGCACTTGTATTGCATGTTTATGTATTTATTAAGAGAAATTTTTAATATGCCAAATAAAACTCATATTTAGATTCCATCTAACTCTCTTATTCAGTGCTGTATGTTGGCTGATACTCATGGGAAGAGGAATCAAAACCATTAAAACACTTGGAACAATGATGCTAAATTAGTTTTATGTTTGAGGTAGCAAAAGTGAATCTCTGAATTCTAGCTTAGTTCCTCAATGAGGCCATTTTAATGTCATTCACTAGTAATTTTTAATTCAGTTCATAGTAAGACAGAGAGGTAAGAAATGTTTGTGTTGTTACGTGCAATTTACATGCACTTAGGTATAATTGAAGGGGATTACTTCCATTTTGGAGAACTGTTATTAGGAAAGGCTGTGGATTTTACATTTGTCCAGGCTACACCTCCCAGCACTTCAGGTAATTTGCCTTCACTCATAATTTGTTTGACAAAGATCTCTCATGCAGGACCATAATCGTTACACAGGCCTTAGCTGGAGCTTCCTCATGAGGTATTTTGCTGCTGTGCTTTTTCCTCTGTTTTTTTCCCCTTGCTCTCTTGCCCAAGAGAGTTGTTGTTGTATAGACCCTACTGAGAGCCATCTGGTGTGCCTGCTGGGAAGGCAGAGCTGCACACCTAAACAAGCCTGTCACACTGTTCACATTTGTCATAGTGCTGGACCTGCACCTGGGAGGGATGGTCAGCAGGGACAGCTTTGTTACCTCTTTTAAAAATATCTGTTTGGCCATAAACTTTTGGATACTTCAGTGCATTATTTCGCAGAGAAAAGACTTTACCCAAAGTTTATGTGGCTATGAACAGGTTCCCTTGGCATTTGAAAGCTCTTCAAGGTCTACAGTGAGTTTGGACCTGTAGGGGGATAGCATTCAGGCCTGCCAGTCCCTGTTTCCAGGGCACTGTATACTGTGCATTCTCCTGCTTTTGGAAAGAAGACACTTCTATCCTGTAGAAGCCTGAAGGTTTGGCTTCTTACTCATCCTCTTTTTCAGCTAACAGCAGTATCTTGAGGTGAGATGCAGTAGCACTTTTATTTCTCCTGGATCAGTGTCAAACTTTTCAGCTGAGTTTTAGAGCTGACCTGCCTGATCCTTAAATAGTCTTTTTCTTGTTCTGGCTATGTAGCAGCACATTTCCCCTATCCTCCCCGGCAGATTCTGCTACCAGAGTTGCTGAAATTAATAAGACTTAGTGGTCAGTAGTTACATTTTCCACCTCTTTCTCAAAGCATGAGCACTGTTACACGTAGAAAAACCCTCAAATGTTTCTCTCCTGTCTTTCTGTCTTTGTAAGACACTTGAAACCTGCCAATACTGGATGGAGATGTGTGAAGACTTGAAGACCAGCACATTGCCAGTCATAACAAGGCAAACTTCCTGATCCTGAGGGAGCAGGAGGAATGCACCAGTGGATTTACATGACTACAAAAAAATTATTTTGTCAGCTGAGTGTGCGTAAGCCCAACTGCATCTTCCCATCTAGAAGGTTCAAAGTACTGTTTGTACTGCTGCTCCTGTCTCATTGCCATGCTAAAATCAGAAAGCATTGTGTACCTGTCTTCTGCTCTGAGTCACGTCCCAGTGGGCAGGGTTCTCAAACAATCTTTGCAGGTGAGTTGGCTCAGAACAGCAACACAGTTCAGAGCTTATCTTAGGAAAACAGCTGCAAAAGGAAGAGGGGCAAAACCCACACGGTTAAATAGAGCACTTTGGTTTCTGATGGACAGAGGAAAATGAAAATCACGAGGTAAAAGCCAGCAAGCATTCAAGCCAGCAGTACAACTCTTCATAGTAAATCTCTGGTATGGAACTCTTGCAGACAACACTCAGCTCTGTAGTACTCTTGACAGGAGACCCGAAATGCAGCAGGAGTTCCTGGGTCAAGTCCCGTATTGATACAGAGAGGTGCACTCAAGCCAGGAGAGCTCTGAAGTATCCAGAGGAGTTGCCCACCATGTTGTAGAGCCATAAGATTGCTCAGTTTCTGGTAGCTGTCATAAAAACTAATGGTATAAAAGGTACCTGAGATTCATTAAAGGAGGTGATGGCAGTGATTGTCTCTGAGAAGCTGAGTATGGTGTTTAGGCAACTTTTCCTTGAAAGGCTTGTAGTAATTGTGATGATTTTAAAAAAGAAATGTATTGAAAGCTTCTTTTCAAAAAATCATGAAAACATGAAATTTCAAGTTCTATTGCCAAAATGAAACAGCAAAATTTCAGCCTCATGTTGTCTATATAAAAAAATATCTTGTTTTTAATTTAGCTTTACAGTGCTGTTATAGCTTCAGCTGAGTTTCTAAAAGTTTTTTGGATAACAATATTCTAATTGTGATTTGACAAACATTCAGTTTTACATGCAGCTATACAGAGAATGCCTAATTAGGTCTAGTGATTTGAGAAGTAAGGTAAAGCTGGAGATGATTAAGTGTAACAGATTTTAGCACCATGCAAATGTTTTTAAGAAATTAAACATTTATGAGCAAGAATAAGCATACTGACTTTGTCTTTTGTGGGAGACAAGTGAATTAATTGGCTGATAACATGGTCAGTGAAATGGTGGGAGAAGTTAATGTTTGTTGTCAAGTCTCTTTTTTTCTTTAACAAAATTGAAGAGCACTGAAAAATGAAGACAGTTTTAAAATGTGCTGCTGTATTGCTCGTGGCTGCCTAAAGTTCATGTAGCATGGTATAGGCTGCTCAGGCTGACTTGAAATTTTTTTATATTGGATTTGAGAAATCTTCTGGAATTGGGCCAGAGGGTTATGAGTTCCAGTAAATGACTAAAAGTGAAATTGTGACTAAATTACTCTTTCACTGATTTCTAAACCATTGGAATATGTGTTATCACAGTGGCTGAAAAATCACTTAATTATTTCAGAGAACTTTATTTAATGTAACCCTCTTTTTTCTAATACTGATTTAGTTTATGATCTATTGGATTCAGTAAGTATTTGAAGTTTGAATTTTCCATGCCCTATGTCATGTTAATGTGTTTTTAATGCTTGGAAAGCATAATTTATTCTTGTGAAGGTTTGCAGAGTAATAGCACATAGATCCTTAGAGAAGGGCGAACTGTAACAGCAATATTATGAACCTCACCCAGTATATTTTAATGCTGCTGTGTATGAAGGCAGCATAGCATTTTCTGTTCTAGCTTTCTGTTTGGCTGCCCAAATTTATTGCAGTAATTTGCTACTCAGGAGAGAAATTTCAGTGTTCACCCTCTGTTCTCAGTTTGCTTTATTTTGAAACAGTGACTAAAAACCAATCTATTCATCCTTAAATTGTAGACTTGTTCGGCCTTAGAGTAGTATTGATGATGTTGAAAACATAAGATTGGTTGTTCTGAGTAAATACTTTCAGGAAAGGGAACTTTCCTTAGAAAAATCAGAGTTCAAAAGTCCACTCTTGTGAGATGATTGGAGTTTCTCTGAAGATCACATATTTAAGACCTGCAGGTCTGGGGGGGTTGTTTTGAGGAGGTAACTGTCTCAGTACCTTGTTTACTCTTAACTGAAACTGATGGATGAAAATCTCATGATGAAAATCTTACTAGGTTTGTTCAGCAGGGAGAAGAGAAAGTTTCAAGGGTACAGAGTAGCCGCCTGCCAGTACCTACAAGGAGGCTCATTGAGAAGATGAACTTGGAGAAACAAAAGACACAAATAGAAACACGAGGTTCGGACTTAATGTAAGGAAAACCTTTTCCACCACGAGGACAATCAAGCAGAGGAACAGGCTGCCTGGGGAGGTTGTACCATGTGAGCCTTATGGAATGGAAAAGATCTCATGGCTGATTTGCTTGGGAGGCTGGACTGAACCTCCAGAGGTCGCTTCGACCCTGGATAATCCTGTGATCCTAAGGTCTTGGTTTTGTCCTCAAAACTGATTCCACACATGCTCGAGACTGAGAATTATAAAGCTTCAGTCCAGTGCTGTAATAATAAGCTGTCAGAGGGATGAGTTTTCAGGGTAGTTGTTAAAATGTAATAGGCAAGACTCAAGTTCAGTTTGCAGAAGTGATGCTTCTTACTAGGGGCAACCAGTGAGAGAGAAGAAAATTGAAGAAATCATGCTGTTTTTTTCCTGTCAGCTATAATACACATTTTGGGTGCAGCAAAATGTATGGAAGCATTATGCAAGCAGTTCAGAGCTCTCAATGTGCCCCTCTGCATAAAATAAGGTGCTTGTATTACTCTGATAGGGTAGAAGCTGGCATCTTCTTTCCAGCACTGGCTTGGGAAAAGAAAGACTGTAACTGAAATAGCAGCTTGGAAAAACTGCTTCATGGTTCAGTAGTTCTTTGTTGTTATTTTGTTTTAGCTGAGAAACACTAAAATTAGCTGTCCTCTCCTCTTTGTTCTTATTTTCCTTGTGCTCCGAAGTTTGCAAAGTAGAAAATGAGTTGAGAAGCCACTCTGCAGTTTTAACTATCCACTCACTGAAAATCAGAGCCCTTGATCTGGAGACTTAAACTGATCATTTTGATTTTCAGGGTTTATTCTGCAGTTTCTCTAGTTATATGCTGTCTTCTAGCATAAATTGCTCTTAAATTGGTCATATAAAATTAAGTTGAATCGGTTTACGCTGACAGTTTTGCTCTAAATTTATGGGACAAAGTCTCATTCTGTGTCCTTCTCACTGTCCTCTGTTTTCTTTTGAGTAGCAATAGATGCACAGGCTGTGTGACAGATAGGCTATTGAAATTAGTTCACTAAAAACAGGCCCTGCTCTTCGGAAAATTAAAAAACCTGATGTCTGCAATGTTGTGTTCTTCTGCAAGGGTAAACAGAAAATGAGACAGAGGAGCTTAGAGGTGACACAGATGTGACTTTGTCATCATTAGAATGTTTCTTGAAAAAGACTGTCCTGATTCATGAGAATCTTTTTTATTTGAGTATTTCTTCTGAGTTGCAGTATTAGTCATCTAGAATCATATATGCTGTCTGCAGTTCTTTTTAAGGATCTTTGCTTGTCTGAAGAAGTTCCCTTTATTTTCTTCTTTCTCACAGCGCTTTGTGAACCTTTAAGCACAAAGCTAACTTTTTCACCTCAATTACTCTTGACATGTTAAGTCAGCTTTATCCACAAATAACCGTGCTAGAAATAAGGCTTTTGTTTTTCGTTTGTTTGTTTTCTACATATGCCTGGACTTTCTACTTTGGGTTTGAATTCAAGGCCTCACAACCAATTTTGTGGGAAAACAGCACATGGTCCAAGGTTTTATTTTTCTTTGAGATCTGCAAGACAGCAACAAGGAAGCTTTTCAATTCTTTGCAAGAGCAGCAAAGCTGCCATTTTTACAGACTGTGTTGCTTGTGGGTCTGTTTTTGGCCTGATAAAATCACTGGGGTTTGAAAAGCTGGATGTTTGCAAATCACCTAAAGCACCAGTCTTTTGCTGCAAGCTGCCTTGGCTTTTCAAGGCTTAGTGCATAGTGAATGCATGGTGATGCTTCCTAGTAGTTGCCTCTTTCAGAGGAGAATAAGGAATGCAAGGGCACCTGATAGTTTTTCATGGCAGATAAAGCACTTTTGTGGGATTGCTTGGGTACCTTCTTCAAGTCTGGTTTGGTTGAAACATGGCTGGGGAGAGGAAGGGTCTGTTCTGTGTACAGAGCAAGTGGCAAAGTGTTGTGGTGGGTGGCTCACTGCAGGTGAAGATACCACCCTGTGGGTTTGGTTGGAAAACTGCTTTATTGGAGGCTTTCCTGGAATGTCACAGCAGGGTCAGCACCACTTCCACATGTGGACAGTCCAAGTTGTTGATTCCTTCAGTGCTGTTGGCAGAGATGGTGGCTGCTGGCATTGCATGCTCTGAAGTCAGAAATCTGAACATCACTGAAGTGATACATCCCATACATGAGCTGGAAAGGTGCCTTATCAATTTAATTGAAGGCATTGAAAGGATACCACAGTGGACTGAGATAGTTTAAAGTGCTTGGAAAAGTTTGAGATGGTTAAAAGGCAAAGACTGTAGAAAGGCTGTTCTGAAAGCAGCTTGCCATTGAACCTATAATCCCCTATGATACCTATTAACTTTCTGTATAACAGCAACGTTTGGGGCAAGTGTTAAAGTGTGAAATTTCTGTTTTTTCCATACATAAAACTTAGCGCTACAATGGGTGTCTCGTGCAGGTTTGCAGATTTTTCAAAATTCTCAGTAGTTGTGAAGCTCCAAAGGGTTATTGTAGTTAGTGCTATCATTGTGTGTGTGGCAGAATTGTGGAATGGGCAAAGGAGAAACAACAACAACAAAAAAAGTTACCCCTTTTTATTTCCCCCCACATGTTGAAATGCATTAAAAATCACACTAGTTATTTAAAAGTGTTAAATCTGGTAATTGTTCATGTAGAGAGGGCAAGTCATAGTGGTTCCCAACAGCATCTGATTTCACATTGAGTTCAATGTATGCACATCAGTAATGCTGAATGAATTTTGCAGAGTGGTGGATATCTCTGCAGTATATGTAGAATACCATTGAAACACACAATACTGATACATTAGGCAGGATTTATAAACTTTTCTGGTACTGACAAAACAGACATTCTTTACTGTTTCAAGGTGAAGTCCAAAAATAAGCACCTCAATTTATGATAAATAGCCTGTGCATTAGATGTTGTCAAGGGCTCTTGAGTTAAACATGCTTGAAATTTTTAGATCAGGCTGGTTTTGAGAGATGATGTGCCAAAATAGAGCTGGAAAATTTTGACAGTGGTACTGCATTTTTTTCATTCTTTGTCACAGAAGGGAACAAACAGACCTGAAGGAAACAGACCTGTATTTTCTTACTCCCCCAACCCTGCTTTGAATCTACTGCTTGATAAGTGTAGGCATCGAAGGGGAAGAAGGAATTCTTTTGTATCCTGTCCCCCTAAATGGTTGCATGTCAGAGTTTATTTTGCTCATGTTGTAACAGTGGTACTGCTGCTCTGTAGGAGCATTCTGTGGCTGTGAGCCTCTCTGGCAGCTTGCTTTCACGCCTGCAGCTTGCCTTGTTTAATTCTACACAAAAAAATTCCACTGAAAATGATCTGGACACAAGGGTGTAGGCATTTTTGTTGTTGCTGCTGTTCCATAAAAAGAAGCACAAGCTGGGAAAAGGAAGAGATTTCCAGTGGAAGATTTATTAGGCTGTAAAAAAAACCCAACAAAAGAAACTTATCCAGAGTTAGAAATCTGAAGAACTTTTCTGCTGAGTTACAGGTTAAGTTTTAGTCTGTTTTAATCAGGGAGTAGTGGACAGCAAACTTTCACTCTCATGGTTTGATTATCAGTGAGTCCTGCTCTCCTTTGTATATGGCTGACAGGATAATAAAATTAGATAGTTTCACCACACTTTCCTCAGTCAGAAACTGAGAATTGAAGCTGAAATGCATCTCTGAGAATAAGGCATGTTCACTTCTTGGTAATTTTACCACCAAAATCAGCTTTCAGAGTTCTGACACCTCTGATCAGGGACAGCTCTGTTGGTGTTGCACGAATGTGCCACAAGTCTGTTCTTGGAGGGCAGCAAATTTGTTCTGTTGGAAGAAGGTGGGTTTACAGCACTGCAGGTCTGAAACCAGAAGTATGATGTAAGTCTGGGAGTCAACTTGAAGGCAGAGCATCAAGTTCTTCCTGAAGAGTTTAAAACTCATCACTGGGTGAGCTAAAAAGCCGTATTTGGAGAGGCAGCTTTCGCTTTGACAAACTAACATGGATATCAAGTGGCTTTGTGGTTTGTGGTTGCATCACTTGTCAAGTGGTACTGGTTATGCAAGTAATACTCGAGTGCTCTGCTGTCCCTAGAAGAGGGGAAATTGGGATTTGAGGTGTGTTTCAGGTGTTCTGTCTCACTGCCAGTTCTCCTCACTTCCTAAAAGAGAGAATGACTTGGCAACCTACAAAAGCCCCTTATTTAAGTGAGCTATGTTCTTCTAAAGGTACTGTCACCTGTCCTCTGAAGTTTGAAAGTAGTGCACACTGCTCAGATCAGTAGCTGAACTGTCTGGGTGGTGTCCCCAGCTGTGCTGCAGTCCCCTTGGAATTGCTTGAGAGAGCTGGAGCAGTTTAGAGCAGCCCAATAGCCCAGGGTGTGACTGCAGGCTGGAGGGGACTCATGGTGCCACCACGGCTTCTGGGAGGCTCCTGGTAGCCCCAGGGTCTGGGATGCAGTGCTGCCATGGGGAAAGCCTCTGGCATGCAGAGCTCAGGGGCTGTAAGGCTGCTCAAGGGTGTGTCTGCAGGCACTGTGGCCCCAGGGAAAGGCTGGGGGACAAGTGGCACCCACGGGGTTTTGCTGCTAGAGCCAGGGGTGTGCTGATGTTTGAGCTGGCTGGAGTGAGCCAGGGCTCTGCAAGGCTCTGGGGGCTCCTGAGCTGCAGCACAGAGCTGCACCAGCATAGGGCAAGATTCCAGGCTGGGTTTGGTTGGATGTGACTTCAGTGAGGTGCATGGTCAGCCCTCACCTCTCTGTGCAGGTGCTCCAGGGCTGGCTCTAGCACCTAAACTAGCTGGTTTAAAGACAGCCTGGCTCTTGTGCACTGTGCAGTCACCCTTGTACTGCACTGCAGATATTTGCAGGATTATGTTCTGGGGTTTGGCCTCTGCATCTGGGGTTTGGGGGGTGCAGAAGTTGGATAAAGCCTTGCTCAGGCTGCAGTTTTTGCTCTGTACCTCTGAGAGAGCCAAAATAAAAACTTTTTTCTTTATATCCACAAAAAAATAAGTACCAAAATTGGATGAGATATAGAACAACCTAATGCATTCTGAGAAAGCAGATATTAAGACAACTGTTAGAAATAGTGGTTTATGTCTCTAAACTATTTATAGTATAGTCATGATGTCTCCAAAGAGAGCAATACTATATCACTAACATTTGATAGTGGTGCTCTGAATAGAGAACAGAATGCAAGACAGTACAGATGGCTGACAGACTGCAGCAAATTCCAGCTAATGAAGAAATGCAGTATGTTTGTTTACATGCAAGTTGAAAGAGTTGGCTGTTAAAATTGGTTTTAAATCCAGCTCTGAGCTGTGTAAACATAGATCACCCCTATGCAGCTAATAATAAAATATGTGTTTGCATTTAAGAAAAAAAAGAAGCCTTTCTTTCGACAGCATTGCTGCAGTTTGATAACTTGGCCGTTTTGTATTCGATGATCTTCAGCAAATTAATGCTGCAAGAAACAAAACCAGTTTACTGAGTGAGTTTATGCTTAGCCTCAAATTGTGAATTTATATCCCTGAAGTGTAGGTTTTATGATTAGATTCTGGAAAAAATGAGCAATTTGGGTAAATTTTGCATTGCTCTGGACATAGAATTCAAACAGAGGAAACAGTGAAGACCCAGACATTGTGCTGAACTGCTTCATCCAGTGGATCAGGTTATAGTTTTTCTAGGAGTTTACACTGTGAATCATGAGGGGGTGGGAGTGTCTGATTCCTGAATTTTAAGAGTGAATTTCTGATTATAGTAGCTTTTTCCCCTGCCTCCTTCAAAAAATGGCATTTTTGAGCAGCCAGCAAATCTGTTGTTGTTTAGTATTAGCACAGTGATGCCATACAATAGGAATACTGCAATCTCCTGTGTATCAGGAAAAGACAGACACAGGAAGAATAAAATGAGGAATTATTAGTACATCCTTTTCTGTAATACATCTCCAAAATTCATAATTTGCTTGTCAGAGTATTTCTGACAATAAGTTCACTTTACTGGGGCAGCATTCATCTCATTTGCTATCATTTTTCAGAAGCATCATCTGTATTATAGAGAACTGTTAAAATTCTGGAGCACGTTTCAGGAAGATGTTTCAAATGTAACTTATTTGCTCTTGTTTCCCTTGCTGGTGGGTGTTTAGAATGCATTTACTGGTAAGCATTATGTGACAATGAAAATGTTCTTTACTCTCCAGCAGCAGGCACAGTTCTGCATCTGACCACAGTGGGCTTGGCTCTGGAGTTGCCCATAGGGAGGAGAAAGCAGTAAATAGGATGGGTTGTTGTTTGTGTTCTTCAGTATAACATTTAAAGGCTTACCATGCAGATGATGTGTTATCAAAGCATTACAGGACTGCAGAAGGTGAGATGAATCACTTCCACTTGTGGTTGGCTTTCAGAGGCATGTATGTGCTTGTGCAGATGACAGTCCTCACATGTGGGCTGTAGAGAGAGAGAGCAGAAAGTCCTCTGTGATGTAGACACACATACATGCATTTAGTTTATGCTGATGAGGTGGGTTTTTCACTTCACAGATTGTAGTGTGATGGACAGTTGCTGATTCATGGAGAAAAACAACCCTCCTGCCAAGAACTGGAAATCTACCATGATGCTAAACGATCTGAGCTCCCACTCCCAGGGGCATGTGTGGATTTGCAAATCAACCAGGAGTCAGCCTACGAAGCACAGTAACATTGAAAGTAACCATCAAAACCAAGGTTTATTTTGTGGTTTTTCTCTTACTCTGACTCCGTAGTCCAGGACTAAAGCAATTTAATGATTGCGTCTTAGATTATATCCCCTAAAGTGCTTTCTTGATTTGCCAGGTATTTATTACTTTTATGTAGTTTTCCATGTAAACCAGAATCTGTTCTACTTTTGCAGCCAGAATTTTTTAACAGATGTTCAAGCAGTAACAATTCAGATTAGAGCTTTGGATTCCTAGACAGCTTTTGTTTGATTAAAAACAATAACAAATGCTTTGGAGAAGGAAATATATCATAGCAGGGCTCATGTTTGGATGCCAATATTGAGCATTTCCAAGTTCACATAAAAAAGGCAAACAAAGATCTCTATAGACTCTTGAAAGAATATAAACTTTTATGGACCCTAAAAATAGACTTTGTAGGTTATTGTGTAACTGTCTGGCGAGGGTTTCTGTTATGTGCTTGTGAAACACTTGTCACTGGAGTGGGCTGATCTAGTATAGTAATTCATTTGCTCTTCCTAAACTGCAAGGCCTCACTATGTATTCTCTACTTGAATTGAGTAGATGTGAGGTTAGAGAAGTGACTGCCGAAGGTCTAGGTTTAGTTTTGTGGTGCATGGCTCAGAAAGCTAAAATCAAATGAGCTGTAAAATCCAGTCCTGAGGAAAAACTGTCAAGAGGATCTCTGCTTTGCCCTGGGACTACCCTGAGGGTGATCTTATCTTCAATAAATAACAAGGCAGCAAAATAATCTCTTAGTGGTGTTGTTGATCCCATCATAGGTAGGAACAAAGAAGCTCTCTACTTCTAAATACCTTCTTTGCTTGCCAGGTGTCTGTGAGTTGTGGTAGATCTGTCACTAACAACTGTCCCAGCTGTGTCCTTCCTGCAGAGCCCTGTTGGATTCTGTCTGCTTGTCTTGGGTTTAAATGTGAAATACCTGATGTGAGGGCACTGGTGGGTAAAGGAAGCAGTCTTGTAGCAGTTTATTGATGTTGAGTTTCTCCTGTGTCTGCACAGCTGGTAGTCTAAGGGTGCTGCTTTATGTAAGCTGTGCTTCTCACAGGGTTCCTTAATCATAAAAATGCGAGTCTGGATTGCATCTTCCATCTGAAGATGAGAGGTCCTCCTTGGGTCAAGGTAATGAGTGATGAAATATAATTACCTTGTACATTATAATAATGACTCATATATTTATAGGTGCCTGTGGTATGAAATTTGGATGAATTGCACATTCTGATGGATGTTTAATTTTGTTTTCTCTTGCTGTTGGCTGGTATCATCCCACTTAATGGATAATAAGACTTCTTGTTGCAGAGATTTTACATAAGCATTTAGAGGTCCATTTTTGGGAATCTTTGGTTTATTTAGTAAATTAGTGTGATTATGGTAGTGCAAATGCAAAAAAAACCCTAAACACCACAATGCCATCAGTTTGTGGCATCTGCCAAGCTACAAGATTTTTTTTTCTTCTTCTAATAGTTCTTGCTGATCAAATAGACCAGCAAAACTGGTCATGGTGCACATGAACAAACTCCTGCAAGGGATTGAACTTATGCTTGTGTACAGTGGGACTGCTTTGTGAATAATTGTTCCTCATGCTCCCTCCTGTACACAATACCTTCTGCAAATGATCCACACCTGTAAGGCAGTCATGGCCCCACAGGGTATGTTCAGTACTTTCTGTTGCTGCTTTTGTTTATCATCAGTCAATAAGTTTGTGCTGGTTTTAGTGTTTTAAATTCAGTGTATCTATTCTTAAGACACTTAAAATGTTTTGGTATAACGATTCTGAGTAACTCTCAAAATTTTCTTGATAAGGATCTGAGTTTCTTAAGTACAAAAGTATTCCACTGAACAGAAGAAGTGTCTTTCCAAAGGGAGAGCTGGTAAGACCCTTAAATGTTTCATATTTCAGTGCCTTCTACATGCAAAATATTAGCAATGTATGGTGTTCCTGCACTGTATTCCCTGCAGAAACTTTCCAGTTAACTTCAGTGCCCAGGAAGGAAGTAGAGATTCGTAGTGTTGTAAATTACTACCATATATATAACTTAGGGGCTTGGCAATTGGTTTCTTAACTGAGGCCCATGTTACGGTCATTTCTTACAATATTTCCCTATAAGAGGAGGGAGATGCCTGCATTTTTTTTTTTTTTTTGCAGATAAATGAAATATGACCAAAGTCCAGTTTCTTGATCTCAGAGGTATTCACCTCTTATACCTTTAGAGCCAGAACAGTCCTAGCTGTCTGGTATAATCATTAATGTTCCAAAACCAATTTATCCCTTACACGTGTATGTGCAAGTAAAATCTGAAATTAACTGCAGGTGCAAGTAGGATTTGAAGTTAATTCTTAGGTGGCTGTTTCTGAAGGAGAAATTTGGTTTGTGCACATAAGAAGATAATTTTAATAGCTGTAGTGAGATTAAGTTTACAATTTCACTGGACATTAAGGTGTAGAGCCCCTCTAGTTAAGAATAAGTGACAGTGGAAGGAATTATGGCAGGTTTTAAGTGGCACAAGTGCTAAGATTGATTAGGTAACCCAAAGAAAAGGTACTAGCTCTAATAGCTTTTGCCATTTGCACCCCTTGAGTGGAAAAGATCCTTTCTGGGTTTGCTTTATGCCTAGCAGATTGAGTAGATTTAAAATGAAAAGGCATCTTTCAAATCTCCCGAGCGCTTTTGTGTTGTGGCGTTTGACGTAAGTTTGTGAGGATGACTTCAGTGTAATTAGGCCCCGTTGATACAGTACTTTTCCACTGGATTTACTCCGAGCTCGCCAGTGTGTTGTAACGAGCTGCACTGCAGGCTGCAGTATCTGATTGTCATGCCAGGAGCATCACTAGCGTAGAGCTAAATAGAGATTGGTGAGGAAAGTGGGTCAGGAAACAGGCCTACTGTACCTGCAGGGACTGCAGAGAGCAGCGGCAGCGAGCACAGTGTCCACAGCATGGCACTGTCTTACAAAGCATCCGAGAGGAGAGGGGCTCAGCAAGTGGTTAGGATAGGATAGTGGGCATGTCTGGGACCTGGAGAGACTGCTTTTATCCTTCCTTCTCTCCCCAGCTATACACACTTGCTTTACTGGGTGGTTTTAGCAGTTTTATTTTTTTCTTTCTTTCCATTAAAACATTCTTTCACTGCCAGAGGTCAAAGCCATCCTGTCCTGCCCTAAGACAGACTTCTAGAGACTTGCTTGATGTTGAGACAGTGCTAAATGTTGCTAAGGACTCTTTTCTATACTTTTTAGATATAGGAGAGGCCAAGGTGTGTAGGATGCTGCTCTGTAGACCTCGGTGTAGTTGTTTAAAAAGGCTTTTCTGAGTGTTTCTTGCTTCACTTGCAAAACTAGTCTTGCTAGAGGTGACATTCAGAATAAAATTACTGTACAAACTGAAAAAGAGCCATAAAAACTGAAGCATCTCTAAGCAACTAGTTGGACATGCCAAAATTACCCAGGGAGTGGAAACTACAAAAGAAAGGGAGAAAAAAAATCCCAGAAGAGCCATTATAAGAATTTTTGCTCAAGCATAAGAGGAAATGGTGAAAGAAACTAAAAAAGATAATTTTGAAGTTCTTCTGTTTCCTCTGCTGACTGCCTTTGTCACTGTGGAGCTTAATTGTTGTGGCTCAAAATAGTCCCTTTTTGTAAGTCTTTTGGTATACTGTGTGCTCATCTCTGTCCTGACCTTAAAGAGGACATCTAAAGCAGGGGATGATGATAGACTAAAAAAACCACAATAATTTTTAGCCTTGGACATAGTTGTTTTCATTATACTTCGTTCATTTGAGAAGGAATATATTTCCATCGTAAGATTTACTTGAGATTTGAGACCTAAGAGTAGGAAAGAAAGACAGAAAGGTAGTTTTTCAGTTGGGAAAGGTCCATCCTAAAAGGGAATGTTTTTCAGGAATCTTTTGGAGTATGGATCTATTATTAATCCAGAAAAAGGAAGAGGATTGGGTTCAGAGGCCTTCAGACTTTGGGTGCCAAAGTTCCTACATTCGCAGCTTCCGCTGAAGCTTCCATGGCATTGATAAATGGTGTAAACCCAAACACTTGTTGACTTAGGCAGAGGGTGTGCCACTGATTAGGTTAAAATAAAACTTGAAGGAGAAATAAGGTGGCTTCATACTTGCTGCCCTGTTTGTCTCAAGCCTTGGTTGTCAGATGTGCTGAGAACAGGAGATGGGATGCAGCCATTTGGTGCTAAGAAAAGCAGGGTGGTGCAGAGGGCATGATCATGTGCCTTCAATCTGCTTT
Source organism: Argya squamiceps (assembly GCA_037834095.1). Classification (NCBI taxonomy): domain Eukaryota; kingdom Metazoa; phylum Chordata; class Aves; order Passeriformes; family Leiothrichidae; genus Argya; species Argya squamiceps. Next base: position 13,423,543 of record JBBMKD010000216.1, on the reverse strand, counting down.
CATTAATCTTGGCTTGAATTGTTGTGCAGAACAGAACACACTGGTACAGCACAGACAGGGCAGATGAGCATTCTGCCAGTAACTCATCCTCATTGTGACTGTAGGGCAATCACTTGTGTGGAGCACTCAGACCACTGAAAAGTCCTCTGTTTCATTTTGTGATGCATGTAGAATGATAACGAGAAAATGCCTTTGAAAACAAGGCTTTGGCTTGTAAGCAACTTGGAGATTCAAAAGAAGAGACATCCTCAGTGTCATAATTTCCAGACTGTGTAATAAATGAATGGTAACATTAATAGCATTTCAAAGACAGGAGAATAAATGCCTCAGACTGAGACACCTTCAGTTGCTGTAGTAGCATAGACAGTTTAGGGAACTGAATATATTAAAATTCATGGATGCTAGCAGCACTAGTTTTATGTTTAGACCCGAGAGCAGCTTTACTGTGATAATTCAGCAGAGTAATCAAAACAAAAAAGAACTTCCTTCCCTACTATGGGTATTGCAGATAAATCCTGTGAATTTCCCAGTGCAGGTTACAGAAATGGACGGTGCTCTGTGTCACTACTGCTTTTCAGAATCAGTTGTCCTGGGAATCCATTGACCATTTCATGGCTCACATTCTGCCCTGCCTTCACATATTGCATTAAGCAGACTTTTCTAATCTCTCTATTCTGCATTTGTATAGTTCTGTAAGCTGTTCCAGCTCACAAGCTTGACAGAGGGAACATAAACATTTAGGGGTAAGTAAATGTGTGCCAACAGTAGCAGCGACAGCTTTCACTCTGAAGGGAGATGACTTCAGTTCCTAAAAAGACAATTTACAGCATGTACCACATGATCTGTGGACAAGATCATGTAGTGCCTTATGTGCTATTCATGTTTAAATACCAAGTAAAGGTCTTGCTAAGCTATCAAGGCTTTTCTTCTTAATTGTTCTTTTGTTTTGCTTTTAATCATGGCTTTGGAGTTAATGCGATAACAAAAGCAGAAGGTGAAACTGTATGTGATCTTTGCTCACTTGCTGGACTTTGACTGCTTGTGCTGCCTTGTTCTAGGCCTGCAGTTGTGTCACCTGTGAGGCAGAGTTTCTCCTGAGCAGCATTATCCTGAATATGAATACTGGCTTGGTCACAGAATTGTGGTTCAGGTTGGAAAGGAGCACTGGAGGTCATCTAGTCCAACCTCCTTGTTCAGGCACATTAGTCAGGATTGTCCAGATGGCTTTTGAATATCTCCAGGGAAGGAGACTTTACAACCTCTCTGGGCAATCTGTTCAGCCCTTAATCACCTGCACAGTAAAGAAGTTCTTCCTTGTATTCAGGATAAACCTCCTGTGCATCAATTTGTGCCCGTTGCCTCTTGTCCTATTGCTTGGTACCACCAAGCAGAGCCTGTTTCCATTCTCCTGGTGATGCCTTAAGTTTTAGCTTTCATGTTTTTCAGATTCTATGCTGCCTAGGGGTGTAGTTCTGGGCCTCATATTACGTGTCAGTCAGCTCTCATCACAGAGTAGGGAGATCTGGCATTGATAGGAGCCCAGACGGAGCGAGGCAGACGCAGCAGGTCAAGGGAAGGCTGTGATTCTTTATTCTTCTTATTCTATTCTAATTATCTGACTCCATTCTATATATACATTTGTACAGAGGTCAAGAGATTGGCCACACAGGTTGC
>JBBMKD010000216.1:13392558-13421769 GCA_037834095.1 Argya squamiceps | reverse complement strand
ATATTGTTTTTATGAAACTGCGTGAGAACTCCAGTCCAAGAATATAAACAACAAAAAGCTTCTGCATCAGGGCAACAGGGAGACAAAACAAATGCTTTTCCTGCTGAAGATTGAGGACAACTCTCAGGCCCAAAAGCATAGACAAGGGTGGACTGAAGGGAGGAACAAGAAGGACGAGACCTCACAACCTGAAGCTGAGATTGGACGATTAAACCCCAATATGCAAATGGACCAAAACTTATAAAAATGTAAGACTTGGTGACCGGGGGTCCATTTTGTGACCATTCTTAGTCCACCTTGAGTGTAGCCCTGGTCAGGCTCTTGTCCTGCCCAAGGTGTATCCTAAAGGCCTTTCAATAAATACCTACTGTATTCTCTAGCTCTGTCCAGTCTCTGTTTCAGGTCAGCCTTTCCCAAGGCATCACTGACACCCTCTTTTCAGACACTTGCAAACATTGATGGGGCACCCTCTCAACCTCCTCGAGATTGAACAGGCCCAGCTCTCTCTGCTTTCCTTAGGAGAGAAATGCTCCAGTCCCTTAATTGTCTTCACAGCCCTCCAGCTGCTGGACCCACTCCAGGAACTCCAGATTTCTTGTCCTGAGGAGCCCAGAACTGGACACAGTACCCCAGGTGAGACCTCACCAGGGCTGAGCAGAGGGACAGGATCACCTTCCTGACCTGCTGGCAATGCTCTTCCTAATGCCCCCCAGGACACCACTGGCCTTCTTGGCCACAGGGACACACTGCTGGGTCATGGACAGTTTGTGGTCCAGCAGCACCCCCAGGTACTTCTCCGCAGAGCTGCTTCCCAGCAGATCAGCTCCCAGCCTGTACTGGTTATTCCATTAGGTTATTCCTCCTCAGGTGCAGGACCCTGCACCTGCCATTGTTGAATTTCAGACAGTTCTGTTTTTCCCATCTCTCCAGCCTGTCAAGATCCTTCTGAAGGGCTACACAGTACTCTGGGGTGTAACTCTTTTGGGTCAAACTCGTTTGAACAGAAATTTTGCTTTAAAATAGGTCTGTTATAATGAAAGGCACCCAAACCTCATCACACTTGCACAGTGTGTTGTGACAGTCTGGCTAGGAATGAGCAAGCAGTAGCCCATAGTTTTTGAAGCTCTGGTTTAAGTCATACTCTGCTGTGTTAGACACATAAAGCAGCTGATTTTCCAAGATCTTGCTTGTCTTGCAATTTCCACTTGCCATCATTTTTAGAAGTAGGGTATTTAAACTCCTAGATATGTTATTTAACTGTGTTAAATTTTAATCAGATCTCATTTTAAAAAATTATAAAATCTTTGGCTCTCCCTGTGGAATGACTAAATCCTTTGACAATACTGCAGACAGGCCTGTAGAGGGGTTCTTCAGAACTCTGAGACTTTTGAGGAGATGTAGGGATTTTTGTAGCTTTTTTTTTAAATAACCTCTTCAGGCTTGCCATGGAGGTGAACAGTGTGTTCACCCTGTTCAGTCATGTCAACTCCATGTCACCTGCCTGTTTCTCTGGCTTTTCTGAGGTTGCAATTGGCTTTTAGTTTACAATTGTTCCTGCAAGCTGGATTAAGCAAATTTCTGCCTTGCTTTTCTTATTGTAGTAAAAGAGGCAGGATTTCACAGAATGTACGTATTTTCACATCTTTAAAAAATTGCTAGCTGTTTTCTTAAAGACCACCAACCAAAAACTTGAAAAATTCGTATTTAAAACCAATAATTTCCTAAAGAAGCTTTTTGAACTTTGAGCTCAGAGATGCAAACCCTTCCTCTCAGCAGAAACTTTTCATAAGAATGCTTATCACAACACCATCTTGGCCAAGAATATCTTAAAATAATTTAACCGTAGTTACTATAATGGAGATGATGATGATGTTCCCAGTGCTTTAGGTGTTCTGTCCTTGGTGTTTCTGACCTTGCAACTAAAACAGTCTCTTTGGAAAGTTGTATGGCCAATTACAAATTCTAATGTAATTCCTAATTTCAGGCCCCACAGACTTGGAATTTCTCCCATAACTAATGTGCAACCCTTTCTCCTCTGGTTTTGGATGGGAGCTCTTGAAAACTGCTGTTTTAAGCTGTATCATCAGTACTTGATCATCATTTCCCTTGAATGCTTTATTAACCTGTCGATGGCTTTCCCAGTGGGGTAGTTACACTGTTAGACTGCATTTTTCCTTCTGCCTCCTGTGCTACCACATATGATTACTTGTCTTCAGAGTCCTTAATATCCTTACTGTTATTTTAAATTCTACAACCCTTATGCTCAACCCTGGTGCTATAAATATGTGAGTAGGAGTGGCAGACTTCTGTTACAAGCTAACATTTCTCTTCCTTGTATTTTGCTTTTAGGATGTGTGTTTGAGTGATGAGGAATATTATCTTATTTAGGGTAGAGGCAAAGGACTTCCAGACAGTCCTAAACCTTGATCAAAAGTTCAGTGAGGGGAAGGAGAATCAAGCTACTTGTTCACTTCTTTCAGAAGAAGAGAATTTCTAATATACCCAGATTTAAATGCAGTAGATAACTTAATATGCAAATCCCTGGGTTCAGGGTTTTGCATTTACTGTTAATATTCTGTATATTCCTGTTTTTCTAATTGGAAGACCTCCTTTCAAATGGAGCTTCTTCTGCAGGTGTGTTAGTGATAAAGGATGATGAGATTTTTTTTTTTTTACTTCTCCCACAAATTTCACCTACACTTTGTCATGCTTCCAGATGTGCATAGCAAAAGGGTGCCTTCTTCCCCTTCTCCCACCCTGCTAAGAGTTAGCTTCTGCCTACATAATTTTTGCATTGTCTCCTTCCAGTTTTAGTCATTAAAGATGCCTTCCATTGTAAGGGGTAGATGTTCTTTTCCACAGTAATTCAGAATTTGGTGCCTGTGATTTTGTGTGTCCCTTTCCAGTGTTGCTTCTGACACCTGGTTCTATCATGTTGCTGGATGTGTGAAGTCTTTAAATGCACAAGGATAATTGAAATTATATAGTCATATTTTCTTAATTCAAGCTGGAGACCTATTCCTGCAACAGGAATAAGGGGTTTTTTATGTGGTGGCATCTTTCTTAGGCTACCCAGTCATGGCTTTATATGGTGGAGAGGACTCAGCTTGTTCCTGTTTGAGTTGTTGCAGTAGTTTCTTTTGTCTTGTGCTTGCCTATTCTTCCAGAGATAAAGTTAATATCTGTTGTGCTGCAATGTCCTTTATTAAGAGAGGGCCAAGAAATTTGAAGGTTTTCTAAAACTCATCAGAGCTAATGTGATTCTTTTCCCCAAACTGTCAGGACTTGGGTGTATAATTGTGTCTCTGCAGCTCTTGTAGCAGACAGTTTCTGAGCTGCCTGTCTTCCAGAGGAGCCTGAAGCACTCTTGTCTAATGAAGCTCTCTGGCATGGTGTGACAGCCATTTGCTTGGAACTATATATACACAATTGATGCTGAAATTACCTATTGTTTGCCATAAAGATGTATTTCAGGAACACGCTGTCATCTTCACAGATAGGAAGACATAAATGCAGGAACAGTCCTATTTCATTTGATTAGTTTTGATTCTTTGCCAACTTCCAGTCTTTTTGGATGTTTGTAACCTGTGAGCAAGTTGCAGAGCAGTTCTGTTGTGTCACTTGATTATGTGGGGGGTTACTTTTGCAGCTTTACAGTCAAGAGATTGCATGCCAAAAACTTGAAAATGTCAAAATTTAAAACTCCTTTCAGCAGAAAGAGCTGGTGAAGAAGTGTTTTCTCAAGTGATATTTATATTTTGAATAAGTCCTTATTCTTTATTTTTTGGGAGTGACAATTGATCACTTAAATGTTTGAGCAAAAAAAATCTCACATTTCAGTGGGGGAAAAGATTGATGTGGTTTTGTTTATCTTAAAAATTAGGAGGACCAAATGAAACAAGGTAAATAACTCACTGATGTAGTTTAAAGCTTGTAAATTATTCAACTGTTCTTTTTTGTGACCAGTTTTTTCTCAAGACACATGCTGCACCATATACTTTCACTGCCTTTTAAGAGCATTGGCGGAAGGATAAAAGTACATGTGAAAACAAGCAGCTTAGATGTTCGCTGGTTTTATTTTTTTCTTCTTTTGGGGATTTTTTTTTTTTGAGGTGGTGATCATTATTGGAAACTGAAGTCCCTTGTTGCAGAAATGTGCTGTAGATCTTTACTGAAATCTAGTAATTTTTAAGAAAAGAAGAAAAGATGAAAGCATATTTGATTCCAAGAGATCACAGTTCTAGTCTGTCATGAGGTGACAGTATATTAGCCTGCAAGCTGTTGCTGTCAGATGGTAGTTTGAGAGCCCAGTCCCAGTCCTTTATTCTTCCCTGTGGTGTGGCCGCCCCATCATTTCCTACAGGAATGCTCCAGACAGATGCAAGATGTTGTCTGATCCATACAGATCCCTGTGCTAAGTGGTAATCTGAAAGTAACCTTGGTGAAAAGCAAGAAGCTTGGCTGAAAAATTTCCCTGTGATGCTGTTGCTACGGCAACTGTGTCTATTGTGTGTGTGCTCAGCCGAGTCTGGCTCCTGGATACTGCAGTGTGGAAAAGCATTGCCTTTAAAAGTGCCTCCCTGCCCCCATTTCTGGTGGGTTTGTCGGCAGCAAAGGCTGATAAGGCCTCCCTTATCAAACTCATCCTTCCTGTTTTGCTCTTAGTTTTGCTACTAGTTTAGGCATGCTGCCTAATAAGACAGAACTGTGCCGAGAATGGAAGGGCTGCTGGTGTCTGACTGCAGCTCAGGCTCTCTTGCTCTGTGGTAATAATCCAGGATGATTTGCAGAGGCAAGGCAGCAACACAGCAACGGGGCAGGGTATGTCCCCTTTCTTGCTCTGCAGAGGGAGAGCAGGAGCCTTTTCTGTGTGGCAGTGAGGTGGCAGTCGTGAGCAGTGGAAGAGGACTGGAAAAGATGAGTGCTGCACAGTGGAGGAGTGGAGAGGAGCACACAAGGGATGCCAGAAAGGGGGGCTGAAAAGACCATTCATCAGCAGGAGTCGTAATTTGTACTTACTGGGCAGTGAGCTGGCTATTCCTGATTCAGAAAATGTCAGCATTTTCTTAAATCAAAATAGTAATAATAACAATAATAATGATGATATCCCTATCTGTTTGATGGTCCAATTTTCTGCTGTTTTGAGAGGGTGCTGTGGGGGGGGGGGGGGGGCGTCCACAAACCAGAAACACCTTCTGCAATTTTACCTTAATAAATATTTTTTCTTTCCATATATAAATATATCTATCTATCTATATATATCTCATATATATTGTGTAGAACATTTAGGTGTGTGTACAGTCCTGTTCTGTGCTGGCAGTGTTTTAGTGGCAGATGATTGAAGGGTACCAATATTGTGCCTTGAAGAGGCTTGAGAAGCCAAAAAAAGCCCCGTTGATGTGGAAGTGAAATGGGAAATAATTTTCTGTAATTAATCTAAAATTTATTAGGCTGATGAAATGGATGTCAGATTCAGCATTCCCTTCCCTCAGCTGCACTACCTTCCTGTGAGAATGTGCAGATGCAGTAACTGGATGTCCCTCTCACCATGGATAGCAAACAGCTCCTGCTTTGGAAGTGAACTTGACAAAGTCCTATGCCTCAGTTTGATGAAAGCTTTTACCCTCCTCCCTGTGCTCTGTAGTTCACAAGGCCTTTAAAAATTCTTTATGAATCAAGAGAGCCCCAGTTTTTGCTGCTGGCTACTGGTTTAATATTGCTGAATCCTAGAATAGGGCTCTGTATATTTTTATCGGAGGTTATCTGAGTGAGAGGATGAAGGTGACGTGAGGAGATGCAAGCGACGTGCCAAACAATGAAGCTGTGCTTGGACAGCATCTGAATGGAAGCCAGGGAAATAATTTTAATGGATTGCCTAGCTACTCATTTTTTCCCCCCTCCAAAAGAGTCTTTTGTTATGAAAGTGTATTTTTAGTCTTTTTTTTTTTTTCTGTCTGGTCAACATTTCATTCATGTTTGCATTGAGTAGATTGTTCCTTCAGTTTTCAAGAGACTGATGCCTGTAGAGATGGAAACAATTTTCTTAATTGCTGAGGCTGAGGTGAATGTTACTGCCCTTCATCCTGACCTGAAAGAACCTTTTTCTTCAGGCAGTCTCATGAACAATTTAGCTTTTGATGTTTGTTACCTTCCTTTTAGTCAAGATGGAGCCTGCGTAAAAAAGCATGTGAGAAATCATTCTTTTAAAAATTATTTTAAGAAGCAAAATTTTTGCACTCTGTACATCAGTCTTATACTGAAATTATTCTTTTTAAAGGTGCAGCATAATTTTGAGCTTGTTCTTATTTCTGTTTGTTTTAAAATTAGCAGTGCCTTAGTGCCTTCTGTTCTCAGGAAGGTCCAAAATAGAAACTTATTTTCTAAGTAGGGACTTATATATGTTCCTAATAATGATAAATTTAGGGTTATACTAAATATGTTCCTCTGTATGGGTAAATCAGCAGTAGTAGTCTGTTCTCTTATGTATAAGGATGGTTGCTCTTTGGTGAGGAATTGAGGGTAGGAAAAATGGGGAAGCAGTATATGGGAAATTTTCAAAAGCCTGATAATTTTCCAAGGCAAGAGGGTAAAAGAAAAATTTTGCACTCTCCTTTACTTTCAGTCCCTGTTCCCTTTCTGTATTAGGAGATCGTTTGACCCTTGCAGACTACAGAGTAAAGTCCACCAGGAAAATCTACAGAATATTTTACTGCCTTGTTTTCACTTACAACTGACTTGAAACATCTTCACACACCCTTTGCTCATCTATTAGCTTTTTTTTACAATTAGCTCATTTTCCTTAATAACTTTGTTGTTCTGTTACTTGTGGGTGAATGTAGGATGCCCTTTATATGCACACAGAAAGAAAAGAAAGTAGGAGACTGCAGAGGTGAAAAGAGAGGATGAATAGGAAAAGAAGTAGTAGTCCAGGAAAAGAAGGGTGCATGACATTTGCAGATGGTCTGCTTCACCTCACACGAGTGATGTGAAGAATTCAGCAATGAATGAATGGCCAGAATCATCTGACATGTATGACAAATGATGCTCAACAGCTGAATTACAGAATGTTTTGATCCTCTGAGCTCAGGAATGGATTGCTTCCATCTCCAGCAGTAGTCCTGTGAAACACTCTGAGCAACTGGAGAGGTGCAAGATCTTACAAAAAAAAAGTTTTTCAGGCATTTAGTAAGAAAAATGGTCACATGCTGTGTGCAAATCTGTCAAAGGTGTAAAGATTCAAAAAGACATGAAATGTAGCAGAAATTGCTTCACAGGTAAAAAGTTATTTTCTTGCATAATGTAACATTTGAATTAAAAGTAAGCTAATCCAAATATTTTTCAGGTTGTATGATTCTAAAGGTATTATGGCTAACCAAACTCTCCCCTATCCAGTAAGTACCATAGTGTTTTAGCACTAGGTTGGCAAGGCAGGTTTCTTAAAACTGCCATTCCAGGCATTTTTTTTGACCAAGCAAATGAAGTGCTGCTTTGTACTTTGGAGCACCTCAGATATTTTTGAGGTGAAATCTGCTACTGAAGATGATAAATATATTGAAATAGTTGGAGAATCAGATACTGTGGTTTGTTGGGTTTTTTTCCTGTCACAGTGGTTAAATGTGTTTTGAGTAATTGGAGGTGATGGACTTCAGTTGCCATTGTTATTTGAAATGGTAATAGTGGGGCAGCTGTGCTGTGCCAAGGCCACCTCCATTAAGAGGATGTGGCTTTTATTTAGCATGAATATTGGAGAGTATAGGCAAAGAAGTAAATGTTTAACCCCATGTGCATCAGTGGACTGGGAATGTGAGCTCCAGCACTCAAGTGTTCTGTGTCCAGGAGTGGTGTGTTGGCCAGAGAGTGCTCAATCAGAATGGCAAAATCTTTGGTTACTGCCTGACTCCAGCACTCCTGATATTTGCTGATGTGTAAATGTGATGTGTGGGCAGGAAAAAAACCAGTTCACCTCCTGCACAGCACACTTGAGCAATAATTCTTAACCTTCTGCACCTGATGACCTTCCTTGTGAGAGTAAATCACTTCTGAAGTTGGTTGACTGAGAACTCAAGGCAGATGAGGGTGGGTTTTTTGTGTTGTGCAGTGCTGCTTCAGTTTAATCAGGTTCAAGAATACCCAGGAAGGGATTTCCTTTTGTTGTTTTTCTTAGCTGGGCTTCATATTTTGCTTTAGGTTAAATGAGTTCACTGAATGTCTGGAAGGTTCTGAAATTGCTGCCTCTTGATTTCCAGCTAAACAGTGATGCCACTTGGAATTACAAATGCACAGGAGGTGGGTGTGTTTTGTAATTAGTGGTGAAGTCTGGTGGGCTGTTGACTTTAATATAACCTGCAGTACTTTTCATCTGTTGCAAAAATGCTGCTACTGTAATAAAAGATATTACAACTCTATTCTTGAGAGTTTCTATATTTTGTATTCTGTCAAGTGGCATATACTGTTGTATCAGATGAAGCTAGAATTTTGAAACCACATATTTATTACAAATATTTTATAAATTAAAAGGCAAACAGGTATTGTGAAGGGATTTTTAATCAATGTATTTCACAATGACTCTCTAGTTGTATTAAGGAATGTGTTCCTGTCTTCAGGATTTATTTTAAAGCATCAATTTCTTTTTATAATGAGAATATGGCACTGCCCATGAAAGGTTATTTGAAAAATTGTCTTGTCTGTCTTGATGATTCCTGTGTGCTGTTACAGAGCCACTCTGTGAGAGCAAAAGGAAAAATGTGATTTAACAGTAGGAGGGACAGGAGCCTGACTTCTGTGCACATGGGAATGTTGTAATCTTTCTGAGCAGCAGGAAGAAGATGAATTAATGCAGAAAGCCACTGGCAATATCTCTGCCCTCCTCACCTTGGTTAGGTTAGCCAACTCCCATCTAGTCTGTATCAATGTACAAAATGCTTGCTCTCCTTTGAGCCACGATGCAACAAAATATTTCAGCATGAAACCTTAGGGGAAAAATTGTGATTGCAATATCAGCGTCTGTGGTTACAATTTATTCAGGAAGAATTAAGTAGGGTCATAGGAGTGAAGGGGGCATTTTGTATTAAAAACTGCATTACCTGTTTCTAAGTCATTAACATGTTGGAAATAAGAGGTCTTAAGGGCTATCCAACAAGTGGGAAATCCTTTCCACTCCCCTGAATGAAAACACAAGGCACTGGCTGCAGCCTGGCCTGTGAGCTACCACGGCACAGAATGGCCAGCTCCAGCTAAGAGGGAGAATGATACTGAGGGTGAGTTTGCTCTCAGACAAATACAAGGGACTATGCACTGTCAATACTAAAACATCTTAAATACATCTGTTGGCAAAACCCTGGCAAGGCAAATTCTGTGTTAGTAGAATTTTCTATTTTGCATTTGGGGGAAAAAAGCAGAAGTATCATAAAAGGAGAGATTCTCTTCCCCATACCAGCATTTTTTCAGCCTCTAGAGGTAGAATTTTAAAAATCAAGGCTGAAACTTTTTCTTTTTGGAGTCTAAGGAGAGATGGTCATATTGCTGTACACGTTGTTGATGTTAATAATTTTTTCCCAGAACATCAGGTAAGTTTCAGAAGATTGGTTGGAAGACAATGCCCTGCCAGTATTTTAAAGGACTGAACAAAATGACTCAAATAATTTTAGGCCTGTCAGTCTGGTATTTGCCTTGGCTAAGTAATGATGTGCCTGACATGAATTTAGATCAATAAAAGTTTAAAGAATGATGATGTAGTTGCTTGCAAGTCAGTATGTGACTATGGAAAATATATCTTGTCAGTCTAATGTGATACCTATTTTTTGTGAGATAAAAGCTTGATAAATGCATGAATGTCAAATGCAGGCATAATACACTTGGATTGCTGTCAGGCAGATGCCTGGACAGTGTATGGCATTCTGATTGGGAAATTAAAAGGATATACAATTACAATTATAAAAAAATGAAAAAGCCATTAAAAATTATAAATTGGCTCTGAGAGGTCTTAGAAATATCACTGTAAATTGAAGTCTTTATCAAATATGTGTTGCTTGTGGAATCACTAGTATTAAAAAATTACCTAGACTGTTTGTGTGCTTAGGACTAAACTAACCTAATTTCTTGCTTTTTGTGTTGCAGTTACATATTGAATGGATATTTCTGGTGAATTGTGCACAGTGATGCTCTATAGCTCCCCTGAGAGGTTCCAACTAGTTTAGAATCTTTCTGTATATATGAACAGTCTAAATGATTCTTTCTGGTGTCCAGAAAGATTTATTATGCTGTACCTGACCATTGTAAATTTTGTCTGTCTCAGTCTTGCCCATTTATCAAGATTTATGAACTACTTCTGGAGTTTTGATTCAAGAACTCCAAATGAATTCCCACTGCAGAACCTTTGCTATCCATCCTGTTCCCTTTGTAGGAAATGAAGTAAGAGAAGTAAGAAAGGGGGTCAGCAGAACTATTACTTTGGACTTCCAAACTATTTAGGAGCCTGGTTGACAGAGTCCATTGGGAGGCAATCCTGAAGGGTAAGGAAGTCAGGAAGGCTGGACATTCTTCAGTAAGGAAATCCTAAAGGCACAGGAGCAGGATGTCCTTATGTGCTCAAAGAAGAGCTGGTGCAAGAACACCAGCCTGGCTGAACGGGGAGCTTTGGCTGGAGCTCAGAGGAAAAAAAAGGTGGGTTTATCACCTTTGGAAGATGAGCTAGGCAGCTCAGGAGAACTTACAGGGACATCATGAGGTGATGCAGGGAGAAAATTTGAAGGGCCAAAAGCCAACTAGAACTCAATCTGGCTGCTGCTATACAAGACAATAAAAGTCTTTCTGTAAATACATAAGCAACAAAAGGAGGGCTAAGGAGAATCTCCATCCTTTATTGGATGTGGGGGGGATATATGGTGACAGAGGATAAGGAAAAGGCTGAGCTGTGTAATTCCTTCTTTGCATTCTTCTTTTGCAGTTTTTAATAGGAAGGGCAGTTGTTCTCCAGGTAGTACCAGTCCCCTGACCTGGAAGACAGGTAGCAGAATGAAGCCCCCATAATCCAAGGGGAAATGGTCATTGAGCACTAAGACACAAGTTTTCAGGCCAGAGGGGTCCACCCAAAGGTACTGAGGGAGCTCATGGAATTGCTCACGGAGCCACTTTCCATCCCTTACCAGCAGTACTGGTGCACTGGGGAGGTTGGCAAATGTGACACTGAGCTGTAAGCATGGCCAGAAGGAGGGTCTGGGGAACTCCAGGCCTGTCAGCCTGACCTTGGTGCCTGGGAAGGTCATGGAGCAGCTTGTCCTGAGTGCCATCACATGGCAGGTAAAGGACAACCAGGGGATCAAACAGGAGGTCATGAAAGGCTGGTCCTACTTGACCTTCTCTGACAAGGTGACCTGCTTGGTGGATGAGGAAGAGGCTGTGGATGTTGTCTACCAGGACTTGAGTAAATTTTTAATACCATTTTTCACAGTGTTCTCCTGAAGAAATTGGCAGGCCATTGCACTCTTTGGTGGGTGAAAAACTGGCTGGATGGTCAGGCCCAGAGAGAAGTGGGAAAAGGAGTTAAGTCTGGCTGGTGTCTGGTCACAGGTGATGCTCCCCAGGGCCCAGTGTTGGGCCTGTTCAGTATCTTTATCAATGTTCTCAAACGTCTGTTTGAATCTAAATGAATCTGTGATTCTATAATTGAGCTTTTTAATAAAAATGCCATTTTATCAGCTCTCTAGAGTTACTTCACACTTTTTTTCCCTAATTCTTCCTTTGTGTCTAGCATCAGGGCTCAGTCTCTATTTGAGTCCTTTCAAATGGTAATCTTATGTATTCAGAAGAGCATTCCTATTAATTTTTGCATTGGACTCTTAGCAAGTTTACATTTTATTTATTTCCAGCAAGCTTGCTGTAGGGAGATGTGCTGTTTGTAAGTGCTACAGAAACAGAGAATCCAACATTGAAGAGCAGAGTTACATGATACCCTAAAGACATAAGCACCATTTATTTGGAGAGGTAAGGGAGCAGACAGTCAGCAAAATTCATGGCCTGGTATTTTTGTACAAGGATATAGAAGCTGCATGCCTGCAGCTCTTCTGGAAAGTAAATGAACCAAGAAAATTCTGTCCTCAAGTTGAGGTAGTTGGTGTATGAAAAATGTTTTTGTTTTAATCTGTTATTTATTTTGTCATATTTTAGGAGAAGTTCTTAATGTGCTGGTGGTTTTTTGGCTACAAGTTAAGTTGATAACATTTTTATTTTTGTGTGCATGTTTGTGGGGGAGGGAGAGGTCAGTGAGTGTCATGCTGGAAATCAGGCAAAGATTTGCATTCTTGAACAGCTGCTAGTTATCTCAAATAATATTTCCCAAAGGCGTTGGGTCCAGTAAGGGATGCATCTAATGATATTACACAGTAGTAGTTCTGTACTTTAAATAACCTGCTCGTTTCTTTCAAATAACATAAAATGTTTTGGAAATTAAGTAGGGTTTTTTTATTTCCCTCAATGACACTGTACTTGTGTACTGCCAGTTCACAGAAGCAGCAGTACATATACTAAGGTCAGCAGGGCTAGCAAAGAAATGAAAGCTCAATCCAATTTTGTGTGAGAGCTTCCTTGAACATTTAGTAATTTCCCTGAAAATTAGTCTTCCCACATCCCACGGCTGGAAGCTGAATTGAGATGTTTAAAATTCTATCATAAATTTGGATTTACTGCTGGAAGAAGTAAAAAAGCCTCTGCATTATAAAGTAGGGTTAGTATTCCATAACAACATCATTAGTGGTATTATTTTGATAAATAACTGCCAGGAGTTTTGGATGCTGTTTTTTTAGAAGAATAGCACGGGTAAAAAGCATGTGAAAGAAGAAAATGCTGTAAGGATGTTGGAAAAACCACACATGCTAGACAGGAAGGGTTATGGAGGGTGAGCAAAGTCAGACCTGACAATGGTGGGGCCAGCTAATGAAGTGGCTGCTGTCTGGCCACAGCCTCATTACAGCACTTGCCTCCTTGAAAGGGGTATTTTAGGGACACTCTCTGCCTTTTCACAGCATCCAGTTAGAATACCCTGACAATCAGTTGTTTGAGGGCATGAACTTCATAAGAAGTGCTATTTTTTCCTTTTGGGTTATAAAAAAATGCCAGGCTTTGTGCTATTGTGTAATCCTGCAGGCTGTGTGTCCCGAGTTCACTGCAGTGTGTTTGTTGTGGAGAAGAATTGTAGTGACACGTCTTGCAGTAGCAGCACAGTTAGGGGAGAGCTGAGTTCCTGAGAGAGCTCAGTGCCCATGATATGTGTGTTTGATTGCTCTCTGATTCTCCCCAGCTGCACTGAATATTCCAGAAAAGATTCCAAATGCATTAAAAATGGTGGACTGTTTTGCCACAAGGAAAGATGTGAAACCCAGATTCTGCTGAAAAACTTAAAACTGCAGTTATACATCCACAAAAGGATGTGGTTGTTTAAGTGCAATTCAATGTTTTTGTTGCCAAATAATGTCATGCTGTCATGACTTTTATTCTCAGCCTATAAAATGATTGATAATGATATATACTTTGACAGAATGTTTGTCTGTAATCATTGTTTAACAGAACAATTTCATTAATTTCAGAGTACTAGAAATTAGCACATTCAGATGGATAATGATGACATTTATATGCTATAGTGAACTTTTGTCTTTTTGCTGTTTTCTATGTACAATAGAAAGAAAAGACAGATACCAAGTGGGTTTTTTGCATGCTGCAAGCCACAATTCTTGACCTTAAATCATCAGAATAATCTGATAAGGATGTATGTGTTGATGGTAGAAACAAATCAGTGTATAAGGAGGTTTTGAAACTTTGTGCGTCTGTGGCCTTGGTTTCTTTAATTTCTTATGTCAAAATGGTGTTTGTGGCCTCAAATAAAGAGCAAACTAGTTGCAGTCCCCAAAGCAAACCCAAATGGATTGTAAGGTATTCATCTTAGTGCCTTTCATTCAGCTTAGGAGAGAGTGACACTGAGACTGCAAGGAGCTGGGAATTGTGCATGAAACAATCCAAATTAAAGTAATTTTGAGACAAATGGTGAAGAAGTTCCCCTGGGTAGAATTGTGCATTTGCTGAAGACCACATTCCTCTAGCTCATATCTAGATGTCTGTAATGTTGGTGAGGATTTTGGTCTTGTGGGATTTGCAGTGCACAGTCACAGGTTTAGGAGTACTTACACATTAACAGGGCTGCTGTGATGAATGATTTCTTTATCAATCAGAAGGGATACTTTGGTCTTAATTTTCGCAATATAATGAAGACTGAATAGAGAGCTCGTTACAGGAAACAAACTGAAATTGAATGACCATGACTTGGTTCATTTTAAAAATGATGAAAGGACAGACAAAAATTGTTTTGTGGCTGAGGTCTTAATTACAAAAATGGAAAATTTTGATGGACCGGTGAGGCTGAGGGATATAAAAGTGGCAGAGCTTGATTTTCCTGGAATGAAAGATGCTAATGCTTTCTGAACCCCAAGGAAGGAAGAGAACTGCCTGAAGAAGGGTAAGAGCTAATTGAAAAATCTTGAGGCAAGAAAGAAGAGCCAGCTGACCTTGCTGACTTGTAAAGATTTTTATCACACTTGTTTTGGCTGCATTCTTGTCATTCGACTAAAACCTAATACCACTGAGTGTTCTTACTGAGATCTCAGCATATTTTGTGTTGTTCTGGAGTCATCTAAAAATAAGGCTTTTTTCATAGGTGGACACAGATCTTACTCTGAGTTCATGTCCTCAGTCTTTCCATCCTCAGCTTAAGGCAAACAGTCCATATTTAATTTTTCCAATCTGACCAGTTTTTCAATGTGACCTCCCTTCAGGTAGACTTAGCACATGGGTTGCTGTGATGTAAACCTTCCATGAAAATGACTGCTTTAACAACTACCTTTTCTTTCCTTCTTTTATTTTCATCTCCTGTGCCTGATAACTAACAGTAGGGGTTTGGGGTTGTATAAAACTGCATACCAAAAACCAACCAAAGATTAGTTGGGTTTTGGTATGTGGTTTTATTTGGGCTGTTTGGAGGAGTTTTGTGCATGTATTGGTGGGGTTTTTTTGGTTGTTGTTGTGTGGTTGGTTTGGTTGGGGTTTTATTTTTGTTGTTCTTGTTTTGTTTTTTTTTTTTCCCGAGTGTTTTTTTCTTATTGGTGCTTGTTTTTTTGTTGTTGCTGTTGGTGTTGCAGTTTTGGTGGTTTTTTTCGTTTTTTTTTCTTTTTTTTGCTTTGTACTTTGTTTCCATCTCGTGCAAGCACTTGAGGCCCAAGGTGCACCAGCTGAATCACAAAAGTGCACCTGCTCCCTGTTAACCACAAGGAGGTATTCCTGGAAGTGTGGTGGTGTTCAGTGGAGAGCAGAGCAATTTCTCATGTGTGGTTAATGTCACAGAGAGGGAAGGTGTGCAGATATATATATATATAGATATATATATGTCATGCATGGCTTGCAGGGTGTGAAGGCAAGCTCTTGGTGTTGGCCAGCTGGCTTTTTGGTGACTGTAAGACAATTGGCAGGTCAGGGTATTGAGTGCTGGAAGGTGGGACTCTGAAAACAATGGGTGGAGAAGCAAGGGAAATGTTGCATGGGGGGAAAGCATTTTGTGTCTTGTGCTACAAGTGATGCAGGCTTGGAATTACTTTCAGGCAGGGAGGGCATAGATCATAACCCTGGAAGCTACAGAGAGCTAGAAAATCTTCCTTTGGAAGCTTGCTGCATCCTGGCAATGTCCTAATGCTTCCTCTCTTCCTCCATGCTTGCAAAGGTCCACTTACATGGCACATTAGCTTTTGGTCAGGTGTGTTTTGAGAAGAAACGTTTTCTTCCAGACCATACTGTGTGCATTCAGTTTAAATTCTACTGTGAATTTCGTTGTTGTAGGGGAAAATAAAAGTACATACCGACTAAAAAGCCAATTACACAACTACAAAAGAATCTGAGTTAAGGGGAAAATAAGATTTGATGAAAAATGGAAAATATCCTGTGACCTACAGGGCCCTCTTACTTTTCACCTGCTACAGCCAACAGCTAGGAACATGTTCTGCATAAAACTGAACTTAGTCTTATGCTGGCCAAGGAATGTGACTAGGTTTGCAAGCTGCTTTCTTATCAATCAGGAGTCAAATGATCCAGAAGAGGAACACAGAGTTCCTCGTAAAGGATCATTGGAAGCAGGACAGCTTTGCTAATTAGATTCCTTTTACTTTATTTTTACACATCGATAGAATTCTGCATACAAATGTGGTTGCACTGAGTGTGTCAAACAGTACAAATTGTTGTTACAATACATTAATCAAGGACATGGAAGAACAGCTCTGGGAGAGAAGATTCCCCTGTCTTACGTAAGCTTTGATCCGCAGTCTCTCGGTCACCTCGTCTCCTTCCATTAGGACTTCTGGTCTCAGAAGGAATTAAATTTGCCATCTTCTGGCCCTGGCATTTTCCTTACACTGAAATTTGTCAAAAGACATGAGATACCATGCCTAAAGTCCTGGATAAAAGCACTTGTATGCCCACCCTTTCAGAGGTTTCCTTCCCTTGCCCCCTACCCACCATCTTCCTGAAAAAGAGTTTTGGTGCAATTAGGAAGACAGAAACTAGAATCTGCATGCAACTTAAACATCATATCTTCATTCATCCTTAAAAATCTTTGTACATCTTGTTCTCATCTCCAAGAAATGATGGAAGCCTCTACAGCCTTTCATGTTTTGGAAAATAATTGCACTGAAGGGAATTAACATGCATTTATAGGATGGTGAAACAAAAATAATTGGCATTGAGGTCTTTTTGTTGTTCTAACTTAACACCTTGATGTTTGGATGCTTTTGATTTTTCATACTGCAATCCCTCTTGTGAGTCCAGCTCCCTGTGCCACTTCCTTGCACCTTCTCCTGTACTGTCCCTTCCCCTCTGCTGCAGTGGGAGGTTGACTTTGCCTGCAGTTCTGTTTCCATTTTTTTCCTGGTGGGTTGCACAACAGATCCTCAGTCAAAGCCCTGGAGTTACAGAAAGAAAAGAAAAAATAGCCTCGTGATCATGGTACTAGCCTGAAACTTGGAGTTTTATACACTTTGTTAGACTTGTTTTGTTGTAGTACTTGGAAGTCCCTTAGGGGATGGTTGGCAAAAGGTATTTTTGTCTCTTAATTACCTTTTGAAATGCAAGGGAGACTGTATATCTAAATATCCACAGGAGTCTTGTCCTGTATGTGTTCGTTTGCTGTCTGCAAAGGTGAGATCTCTATCCCAGATAGAAAAAGGTGGTGCTTTGTCTGAACATCCCTGATTAATATCTTGTTTAGTAAATAACCTTCTTTTCCTAATAAGCATATACATATTTTCTTTTTTATATCTGTGTACACACACACACGCATAGGTATATGTGGGAATATTTACATAATATGTACTAAACATTATTTTGCTTCTTCATGTAATGCTTTTAAGATAGAAAAATATTTTATTCTTAAGTGAAATATGTTCTCTATTTTGCATAACCCATTGATTTTACATTCAGTCAATTAATTTTTGTTAAGACTGGACCATAAGCATATATGTAGGCTGCAGAAAGGTGTTGGTGTTTTGCCCAGAGTTTGTGGTTGCTGTGCTAAGGTCTTTCCTCACCTTCCTTGCAGCTTATCTCTGTGATTATGCTATTTATCATACTATTTATGATTAATAAAATGCTGGTCCCTTGGCTGCTTACACCACACCTGTTAAATCTGGATGGATGGATGGATCTGAACCACAGCCATTGCTAGGTAGAAAACAGCTTGCTAGCACACAATTTAAGGGAAGAAACAAACAATTTATGTATGGTTGAAAGAGCACAGATAATAAGGTAAATAAGTTCTGGGTGAAATGGTCCCTAAGCATTCTTTGCCTGCCTTATAGACATTTGTCACGTGCCTTGAGATCATTTATATAGAGATCACAATATCCTTCACAACTCTTCTAAAGTTTCCCTCCAAACTGAGAACTTTAGTGTGAATTGTTTCCCTGTAGGGGTTGTGTTTCTTAAGCTCACAGAATGCTTTGCTCAGTAACAGTCTCTCTGATTTGTCATTAAGTTTAGTGATTTTTTTTTCAATTAAAACATAATGTAAAATTATTGCCCAATTAGAAAGCATTATTGTATGTTTATAAGCATCCCTGAATGTACTTACCCACTGGAAGCATGCAGATGTCTGTTGGAATTTAATTTCTCTGCAGCACATTGGGGGTGGGGACAGAAGAGAAGTAGCCAGAAAATTATAGTTGCTGCAGTAAATACCAGGCTTCTCCCAGTGACCTGCACTGACTGCAGAGCTTTATTACATCTAATGTGAGCATAAAACATCTGTTCAGCAATGCTGTTCTCTGGCTGGTCTGTATTTGTACCAATCAGTCATTCTTGGCTGATTGTTGCCTGTTGTGGGGAGTTACGGAGAAAAGGGGGTGCCACATTTTAAAATTTGTTGTAAGGAAGTTGTTGTGAAACACCTGCAAGGCTTCAATGTACATTAAGCAGTGGCAACCTTGCTTCACCTCTTTGGTGTGGTCCCTCCTGAGCTCCAGAGGCATAGGTGTGTGCAGGCCAGCAGGAATCCTGTGGGTGGATGGTATAGCCTGTAACAAGGAGCATGGATGATGGACAGGGTGTCCCAGGAAGCCCAATTTAGAGTTCTCTGAGGTTGTTTTTTTTTTATCTGGGGGTTCCTACAAAGTCAGTCTGTGTTGTCAGGTGGTGACACCCTGCGATAAGGCAGAGGTGTGGTGAACCTTGTGCTCTAAATCGAGCAAATTCTACTGTGGAGCACAGAACTGCTGCTGGTACATGGTGTGTGCTGTCCTTTCTCTGGGCTGTCGAGGGTGAATCCAGGGCACTGCCTTCAGCAGATTGGGATTTTACTTGGTTTCAGTTGTTAGCAAAGCTGCTACTTCACTGAGGTGGCTTTTACCCCCACAGCAGAGGTGTTTTTGTGCTTTGCAGTAGCTCGTACCCCATCAGCCCCAGAGCTGCAGCATGTTGGCCGTGAGTGGCTGCCTTGGGGGCAGCTCCCCAGCACTGACCAGTTTGTATAACACAGCAGTTCCTGGCCTGGTTTGATGGACTCCCTCACAGCCTGATAGCTGGCTAGTGGGAGGCTCTGAATGGTGGCCAGAGTAACAGCTACATATGCAAAGCTGTTTGAGATTGCCAGCATTCTTTTGTCTGGTTTGCAGGCTCTGTACCCGCTGCTATTAGATGTAGCAAAAAAAAAAAGCTTCTTTGTCAGGGGAGGTTTTTTACAATCTAAATAACACCTTGTTCGTGTGGGGCTTTTTTTTTTTTTCAGGGTTTTTTTTTTTTTAATGTAGTGTTTCTGGAACGGGTCCTGGCAGTGCCAGCCACCAGCATGAGCAGTTCTTTTGAGCCAATGCTTTTGAATCTCTGCCTGTGTCAGTGTATTTCCTAGGGAATTAGCCAAGATTATTCACACCTCAGATAAATTTTATTTATTCTATTAGCAGCAACTTCAGTATATCCAATTTTCAGCACTTGGTGAAGATGAGAATTTTGCTTTTTTGCTAGAAAGCCTTTGCATGTGTTTCCATGTGTGGATCTTGTTTCCATGGCATCAGCTTATAAGCCTGAGAAGCACAGGTGGGAGCATTAGCCAGTAAATAGGCATTAGGAGCCAGCCCTGCTGCTGTGTAGGGCTTGGTCTTGTGGTGATGTGGTGTGGGGATAGTGATGTGGGATATGGCAGTGATTTATGTATTATTATGGTTGGGACTTGCAGCTTTTCCTGTCTGCAGTATTGTGGAATAAAAGACTTGGTGCAGTTCTGCTAATGCTCTTGCAAAGATACTGCTTTTCCTGCTCCTTTGTCTTGATTTTTCTGAAGATAGCGCCATGCTGGAATATGCTGTGACTTGAATTATTTTTCTTGCCCTGTTTTCCCAAATGCTTTAATGTTTTGTCTAAGCACCTTTATTCTTTTTCTCCTTCCTTGCCATTGTTGTGTTGGGATGGCTTTGCCCAAATGTTTTCATGTAAGCAGTTGTAACATGGGTAAAATGTGAATAGTAGTGATTGTGATGTTCATTCGTAACACAAGAGCTCAAGCTACTCAGTGTGTCAGTCTTGGGTGTCCCTTCACCAGTAAATACTCAAGCACAAGGCCTTAACCCATTAACCCATTAACTTCTACGGGTTTATGTTCTGCAGACATAGAGGTGATTATAGCTGCTTCTCTGGCTGTAAAAGCTATAAAGTTATGCATCCACAAAACTGTATAAACTTTTGGTGGTATGGACTTCTATTTTTTAATATAATTGAGCATATACTCCTGCATTATATTTTCCCATTGCAAATATACTTTAAGAAGAATGTGGTTATTAATTTTTTCCAGCTCAGTAGTAGGTATAATGGGCAAGTAGTTTCAAGACAGCCAACTGGATACAGGATTTTGAGGGGGTTGCTTTTATTTAAATTAAAACTTGAGGACACTCAGCAGAGTAACCTTGTGTGAAGTGAAGTCTGTTACATCAGACAATTATGCTGGCGGTGACCTTGCAAAAGGAATTCTGTGGGAAAGACAAGCCCTTGCAGTAAGGACAGGGGGCTGCTCCTGGTGCCCATGCTACCATCATTGGTGGGCAACTTACAGAAACTCGGTACACTAAAGCAACTTTAAACATCAGATGTGTTCACAGCAGCTACAAAGAAGGATAAAAAAATATGTGAACTATAAGTTTGCTTCAAAAAAAATTGGTAACTGAGCTCCACCATTAATGAGCTAACAGAAGGGTTGAGTCTTGGGTGGTTTTTCTCCATTCTAGGCAAATGACCACAGTGATCATAGTATGTCAAGTTTATCACACTGAGCCTGAAAACTTTGAGCAGTTCCTCAGGGGTTAGCCAGAAAAACAGTATAGATAAGAGATTTGGAGATCTTCATCACCCTTTGGATTCCCAGCTGTCTCTGTATGGCTTGATCTGTATTTGCTCTGTGCCTATTGCTGGATCCAGTGGGTGTTGTCAAAAGTGTGATTTTTTGCAAAATTGTGGCCAGTCTTGCTTGAAAGGTTTGAAAAGTCTGCATTTTGAAAAGAAAATACCTTTTATTTAAAAAATAAACAAACATTCACCTCTGCCACTAAGCCCCTAAAGTGAGGCTACAACTGAAATTTCATTTAAGAGTGAGAACACTTCAACCTTGATTTTGCATCCTACAAACTGTAGTTGTTTGTTTCAGATTAATTTTTGATTTCCTGTCATAATTGTGTCTGTCTTCCTACTGGTAAGCAGGTTCTGATTTAGTCATTCATATTTCTTTTTCAGATCGCATGTGGCTCAGAGCATAATCTGGCAATAGTTGGTAAGTAGCTTAATTTTATAACAAATCCTCTCACCATTTTTATAATTTTTACTAGCACAAGATGAAAGAAAAACGTGTACATCAAACATAGTGAATGATTATGGGCTTTGTGTGCAGCTGAAAGGAGGAAAGTAACATATAGATGTAGAGGAAAGAAGAAGAGAAGCTGATGACAATAAGTGGTGGTGATGAAATTGTGGCCTTGTAGACCAGCCCCTGTAAGGAGAGAGGGGTTGATGGACGTAACAGGAAAATACATTTGCAAAGTGCTACAGCCTGTTTTAGATTGGAGCCATTGCAACAATCCAGGCTGCAGATTCAGAATAGCATCTAAGCTTGACGCTGGTCAAAAGTATCTTTGTTTAACAAGATGGAAATTATTAACATGGAAATTATTGCTGAAAAAAAGTCCTGGGTCTTTTGTTGTTCGAAGCTTGGAAAATCTTCAAAATGTCAGTCAGTGCTAGACAGGTTCTTTAGTGCATTTTAGCATAATACAGCTGTTGTAATAATGATGGAAGTACTAGGAAGCTAATGTCGGTGGAGAAATTGAATTTTGTGTACTAATTCCAGGAACAATCAGATTCTTGCTTTCATGTGATGAGTTGATAACTGAAGTTTGATACATGATTGCCATTATATGTAATTACTTGTTTAGGAACATTTTTAACTGTAGATTTTCAAGCCCTTTATAAAGGAGGTCGGGATAATTATCCCCATTAATAGACAGGGCAAGACAGATGAAGAAAGGAATTCTATGCTAACAAGAGCTGGAAATGAAACAGCACTGCATCCACATAGATGTTTTTGATTGCTGTGAGTGATGCGTTGAGGTGGCAAGTAAAGAATTTCCCTAATTTTCTAAAGTGTGGTTTGACAGAGGTAGAGAAAAGCAGCTATTTGGTATTCATCCTGCTTTCCATGCTCTAATTTTTTAGGTTTTGTTGAGTGGCCACAAAGGTGGCATTTTCTGTATTTCCATATCTGCTGTAGTATATTTTCTAATTACCCTTCTCCGGTTAAACCTTGTCATGAACTTAAGTTCTGTTAAGTTTATGGCTGGATTCAAGAAAAGATTTTTCCTTTTGGCTTCTCCCTACTTGTTCAGCATCACATGCCTGTATTAATTGTCAGGCTGGTGCTTCTGAATGTCGACTGAAGAGCAATCTTGTTTCTTGCTGAATTGATGAAGTAAAAATGTACTGCTGGCAGATTCCTCCAGTGTGCGTGAAAGCAAAGCATTGAGTTTGAACAACCTTCTCTGTGCTTATGTCCTTTTAAGCTTTCTGCCTTCTAGGCAGAAATCTCTGGGAAAAAACGGGTTGGGGAATGAAATTCTAGAAGAAAGTTACAATAAACGAAGAACTTTGCATATGTAAAGAACACCATGTGCCTATCTAAGCTGTGTGCTACACTCATTGAATTCAATGGGGAAATTATCAGTGCTGGAAGCCAGTCAATTTTATTTTAAGGACAACAGAAATGTGATGTTGCAAATTTTTTGAACTAAAGAACTATGATACAATTTTCCTTGAATTGAATTTTACATATGCTTTTAAAAGGTTGAGTTTTTAGAACATTCTGTGGTAGGATTTCTCTGATCTCTGGTCACTCTTGGTTCAAAGCTGTCAGCTGTTACAGTCCTTAAAAGATATCACATGGATTTCCATGAGTATGTTACTTGATTGTACAATTTGCTAATAACTTATCATTCAAGCAGAGTTAATTTATAACAACTCTATCAGCCATGTCTTTCTTAATTAGTAAATGTCTGAGTGATTGAGTTTTAAACAGAAATAATTCAAGTTCAATATGACTGGTAAACTGAAAAGCCTTTAACAGTATAATGTTGAAGTCAGTATTTCTGATTGTATATAGAAATGTGCTGGTGCTTTGTTTGTTGCATCATTTTTAAATAGGAACATTTTTAGGATGGAGAGGCTGGATTTATGATTCATTCCACAAATGCTGAAGTAGTGTTCCAATCATCTTGCTGGTGATACAAGCTGTTTGATTTCTAAGGCTAGCAGGCAGTTAAGTTTTTTCATGTTACTTTATATAGTCTGCATCCATTTGTACGGTTCAGTTATTTGAATTCTCTTCTCTTGCTTTCTTCTACTGAAATCAGTGCAAATTTATCTGTTCTCCTCACTGTGATGGCACTTACTCTTTTTTTTGTGGCTATATTGATAGTATTTTAGTTTTCATTTGATCATGAGGTAAATGTTTGATATAAAGGAGAATGAGATGTGAATTGTCTTGAAATGTACCCGCTTTTCTAAACTTCATGACTTAAACATCTTCACTCCTAGCCCTTGGTGAAAACACATTTTTATTTTTATTTGGGGGTTGTACTGTGATACTAATTCTAAAATTTGTAAGTGTTGTAACATTTTTATGACTTTTCACTTGAGAACAAAAATCCTTGCCTCGTAAGAAAGACCTTGCACTTTTCACCTCAATCAAGCATTAATCATCTTAGGAGCCAGCTTATTTTTGTACTGAAAGAAATGGGTAGTTATTTATTAAATGTTGTATAACATATCTGAAAAACACCTTGCTACACTGAAAACTGTGTGTGTACTTACTGAGCACTGCAACGGTGGCTTTTCTACCTGAATGTGATAGCTGCAATGCTAGTGATGAACTTTGTGATATTGAGACAGTCTTTGAATGACTGAAATACATAATGGAACTAAATCACTGTGACAAAGCTGGGCTTTTTCCAGGCTTATAGGGGGTCTATAGTGTTTCCAACACTGAAAAAGTAAGGAGTTTTGAGTCTCACCCTAAAAAACCTGTGTTTAAAAACAGTATTTATGGAGAAGGCTCTTAACAGTTTCCTACCCACTCCCCAGTAAGACTTTGATGCTTCTTTTTTAAAAAGAGAATAGTTATCTTTTTAGAGAACACATAGCTCATGCAATGCTGCAACTTAAATATTCAAGCAATATTAACTGTGCAGAAGTAGAGATGGTGTTAAATGCAGCAATACCTTGACTGTGCTGCAACCACAGGGCACAGGACAGAATTCAGTGAAGAACCTCCAAAATGCAAATGTCTTATTTTAGCAAAAATTAAACCATGGAATTGTATTCAAGCCTCCTGGAGGAGGCTTGAATGATGACAGGCTTGAAGGATGACAGTTATATAGTCTGTCTCCCCAAAGCCTTGGTAATGCATTTTGGTCTTGCTTTTAGTCATTTTCTCAACCTGTAAAAACTAATGAAAATCTTTTAAACAAAAGATACTGGAGGATATGTAGGGAGAAGTGTTTGTTTTAAAAGCTAATTAGTTTTTGTTGAAGACCAACTTTAAAGGAGCCTTCAAAGGGGAATTTGTTTGTTTGGAAGAGAAAGACGTGGATCTTTTCAAGTTAACATTTTCTGGTGTGGTGTTTTGAAGGGGATAAGTGTTGGGACATGTGGCTACTTCAGATAGTGCAAAAGGCTTTTTCTTGCACTTTCATAGTCAACACAGTGAATTCTGATTCTGCTCATTTTCTTGCATGGAGGATTTAAAACATCCTTCAATGAGATAGTCCCCAAATTGTGACTTGGACACTGCTGTGTAGTGGCCCACACCACAGAGGCACTGTCAGTGCAGGTGGTGGTGGTGGTGCAGTGGTGTTCACAAGGAGAAATTGGGGTTTGTGATTCGTGTCATTGTTACTCATTTGATACTTGTCTCTGTCTCCTTTGGTGTTTTCCCTATTCAGGTTACTTACTCAACACTGCTTTCCCCCCATGATAAATGGTAGTGGAGAGGGCACCATGTAATTAATGTTAAAATAGTAAAAATTAACCCAAAGGCCCAAGCTGACCACCCAACCATAAGTGTGTCTTGCACATGGAAGTGCAAGTGACATATGAGGAGACAAGGCGCTGGCTGGTCACATGGCATTTCAGTGTGTTCAGTGCAACAGCATTATCATGAAACATTTTTAAAATCACTTTCTGCTAAATCACAGGCCCTTCCAGAAGAGGTTAATTTTTGTCTCCCATTGACTTTTTTGTTTTGTGTGAATTAGAACAAGCTCCAGGATTTTGTCTTCCATGGTTCATGTGCAATCACAGCTGTAAATATCACAACACAGGCATTCACATCCTTCTGAAGCTGCACTTGGAGAGTAAAAAACAATAATAAATTTAATGGAAGAATAGTCTTTGCAGAGGAAATTAGGATAAAACATCCTTCCACTCAAATGGTAGCTCATGCCTCAAATAGTGTGAATTAAAGTATTCAATAGTGTAAGAGGGGCAGTAAAAGAGCTGTTATTTCATGCTTTGTTGAGATTTTCTTTTTATATTCCTATCTTGGAAGAACATAGCAATTATGAGCTGGAAAACAAATGTGATCAAAGCTTAGGGAGGTGGTGATACACATCCTAAAATGGTGATGGTGTTAATGCCATCCCAAACACTTTGGTTCCATGTTTTTAATAAGGAAGCTGAAGGGTTCCTACGTGCGAGCCACTACCTCTTAATTAGCAGGGTTTCGTACTTCTGGTGAAGTTCCACGATTCCAACTGAATTATTGTATAAAGCATCAGCCAGGGAAGGGCTGTAACAGATTCTGAAAGAGCTCTTTCTCTGGCAGAGTGAGCACCAATGGGGAGAGGAGGCCGTGCAGGCTGATGGACAGATCCCTGCGTTATGCTGACAGTATTATTTAGATGTTCGCAGCTGCCCTACGAAGCAGCAGATAGAGTCATGTGTCTGACATTCAGGCCCAGGGGACTCAGCACTCTGTCATGAGGAGGAAAAATCATGAATTCTCTCTGTTGCTGTGGTGTTTGGAGGGATCTTCAGCGTACACAGTGGAGGGCACTGGTGTTCAGCAAGGAGCCTGAGTCTGCTAGTCTGTTGCTTTATTTATTATGCATGAAAAATCCCAGTGCAGCCAGGGACTGTATTGTAAAGGTTTCCTGGCAGACCAGCATGGAGTCATGTTGCAGCATGCTGTCTCTTTGCATTGCAGCACTAATCACATTCTCTGCTTATTAAAGGGCACCTGGCAGGACTTCGAGTAACCATCACTGTTGTCATTTTCATGCGGGTTATATGTCGACCTTCTAAATTTATTCTCTGTCAGAGCCATTCCGTATGTCATTTAGCTCTTAATGTGGCTTTGACTGTTAAAGTAGCTCTTCAGAATATAAGCTTCTTTGGTTATATTTGTTGAGAAAAAGCAGCCTCATATCTGTCATTACCTGATCACCTCTCTGACTGCTTTGGATATAGCTGCATGTAGATCTGACACCACAGTTCTCCTGTCATGGTTAGATACAGTGAGTTGTTCAAATATCTTCTCACTTTGTGTTTCTTTTCTGCATACTGTTGGTGCTCCAAGCAAACTAATTGTTCCTCTGGTAAGATGGAAGCTGAAATTGAATTTCAAATTTCAGAAGTCTGATTATTGTTATTTTCAGCAGGTTATACTCACAAAATCTGATCCTCTGATCTCTTAGTGTTTCTTTTCCAAGGGCTAATGGAAAGCCAGGTTGCCAACGATCTCATGAATTTGTGGGTGTAAGGTGATGAGGAAAGAAATGAGGAAATGCTAATTTGAGCGTTTGGAAAAGCCTTCTGATGGGGCTAAAAATGGCTTTGAGCAACTGAATTGTCTGAAGTCAGTGGCTGCTGGCTATAGGAAAGGATGGATATTTTACTGTGAAAAACTAACTAGATTCACAAGAGAAAATGGGGTTGCATTGACTCCCTAAAAAGAAATTCCAGTGTTTAGGATAAGATCTGACTGAAATGCATCTTCTGTTACTGAAATGAAGTCCAGATTTTACAGCTACCATCTCTTGTAGGCTTTGTCACTTTTATATTGATGTTTATTTTGGGTGACTGAACTCTCTGGAATGCTGTGTTAAGCTTCTTCTTTTCTCTGTGCGGCTTGTCAATTTAGGTTGTGAAATCTTTGGAATAAAAACTGCCTCTTAGAGTACTTTAGAACTGCCTAGAGTAAAGGGACCTGATTTTTATTTTTTTTTTAGTATTGCATTGCATCTAATAATAGTTGCAATCACTTCCCCTCAGAGAGGCAATTTTAAAATATAATTAGTCTTGGTGTATGTGTCTCTATCTTAATTTATATCACTTAGCACATAAACAGGTAATAATGCAGTGCTTGTCATATTGTTTACAGTGTGATTTCCTGCCGCTACCAGATGCGGAGCTGCTTAGGCAGACCCTGAAGATGAAAGCTGTTATTTTTTTCTGTACAAAAAACTCACACTTCTTGTGAAAATTTCCCCTGAACTTTACATATCACCGTGGTGTCAGCTTAGAGTTTGTCTAGGGTTGAACTCCTGTGTGCTGTCAGTCTGTTTCCTGCAGACACCACATCACATCCACAGGGATAAATCTGCTGCGTCAAGAGCCCTCCTGAAGATGAGGAAGAGGGAAACGAGCAATATTAACCTCTGGTGACAGCTGAACCCATCCAGCTGGAACTGTGAGTGGCACCTAAGGGAGATAATTGTCATGGGAAGACAGCAAACAACCAGCAAACGCTACCAAGCAAATTTTTTTACTTGAAGCTGAATGAGTAGGAAGCTTTTCCTTGCAGTTATTTGTGGACAGGAAAAGTCCTTCCACCTGATTTTAGAAAATCACAGAAGATGAGAGCACTCTTAAGAGCAGGAGCTTTAGTGCAGGTGCCTTTGTCAGAGGGTTCACTGGATAGATACTTAGTATTTAGAAAACAAATCAAATTTTATCATATTTGTTTACCCACAAGCTCTAAGCAGAGCAATTACTGTGAAGTAGAAGAAAAATACATCCAATATATCCAAGGCATATTTATCTGAATTTTCAAGGAAGCAAACCGGAGTCATAAAAACAGGCACCCTTGGTCACCAAAGAGAGATTAAGCATTTGGTGGCTATAAAATGAAATAAAAGGGAGGACAAATGTCTGGCTTCAGGGAGTTGTCTAGAGCATGTGGGAGAGATGCTCACCCAAGTAAAGCACAAGGCCAGCAAAGCAGCTCAAAGCACTTGGGAGGGCAACAAATTAAGGCTTTGGTGCCCTTCTGCTGAGCAGCTCTGCAGTGAGCTGTGCTGGTAATTCTGGGTTCTGTACATGCAGCAGCCTCAATGCTTTGCCTTCTAAGTGTATCACTGAGTAGAAATTTTGCAGCTAAATGGCTGGCTGGCAGGAGGGCAAGGTGGTTTATATTTAGAAAGCTGATGTGAGGAGTGCCCTGACCGTGCTGTGAGATTTGTGGCTCTCCAGGAGGGAATATCTTGCTACAGAACCTTGGGTTGACACCCTCGTATCTGTGTGTAGTCGCTATTCAGATCCTTTATGGAGCACTAAGAAATTTTTCTCTCAGCACATGGGTAGATATTTGTGGCCAGCTTAGCTTGTTACATGCTCTGAGTGAATACTCTCTGAAGCTTTTTCTTTCTGATATTTTTTGTGTGTGTGTGTTTTAGTAACACCATCTTAAATACTCTCAGTAGCTTTCTGCATAATAAAAAGATTGAAGTAGGGATTTTTGGAGATTGGCTTGGCTGTGAGTTGGGTTTTTTCACAAATGCACATTTAAAAGTCCTCTTTGCTGCCCAGTTTTTGGATTTTACGGTGTGTTTTGGTCATATGGTTCTGCTCTTCTCTTTCAGTTATGAAGGTCACAAAAATCTTTCAGGAACCAAAGCTGAAGGCAGGGATGCTGACAGTGACATGAGTCTGAGGGTGTCCTGGTTTAGGGCAAATCTGGGAGGAAAATTCCAAATGGTGTTCCTGCGGAAAGCAAATCCTAGTAGCCCCTACCCCAGCCGGTCTGGGAAAAGAATTCCCTCAGAGAAAAGTGGAAAAAACTATTTATTTAACAAACAAAATGCCCACAAGCATAAAGAATGA
>JBBMKD010000216.1:13326313-13392458 GCA_037834095.1 Argya squamiceps | reverse complement strand
AAGAGTCGCCGCCGCTCAAGCCCGGGCAGCAGCAGCAGCAGCAGTCGCCGGGCGCCAGTCCCAGCCGCGGCCGCCGGCCGCACTCTCCCGGCAGGCAGGTCTCCGGCGGGGCCCGCGCCATGCGGAAGGCAGGCGGCGGCCGGCGGGGAGCCAGGGGCGACCCCCGGGGACTCTACCGGGAGGGGCCCGCGGCGGACGGGGAGCGGGACGTGCTGGGCCGCGGCCCCCTGAGTCTCCTGCGCGTTTGCGGAGACCGGCTCCGAGGTGAGGTTCCTGTCCCGAACCCTGCGCCCTCCCCGCTCCCTCTGCCCCCGCCGGGATGCGAGCCAACCCTTCTGCCCGGGGGGAAGGGCGGTGGGACTGAGCGCCGCTTCCCGTCCCTTTTTCCGGCAAGTGGTGGTACCCTTGCCCCGTGGCACGGGGTAGCTATTGCCGGGGAGCGCCGGGACGTCTTTCCCCGGGAAGCGGCGGTCGGGGTCCGGCGGGCGGGAAGGTCCTTCCCGGGGGAGGGAAGGAGGAAGGGAGGAAGAGAGGCGGCGGGCGGTGTCTGACACTGCCGGGGCAGCGGCGGGGGGGTCGCGCTCCCGCCCTGCCCGGCCCGTGCTGCAGCCTGTCACAGCGCGAGGACGGTAAAGAGAGAGAAAAGCTGACAAAACCCACACAGGGATCGGCGAGAAACGGGGGCGAGGGGAAGGGAAAGGGCTTTTTACCACTTCAGCATCCTTTGGGGGAGAAGTGGGGGAACGTGCTGTTTGTGTAACTAACTCTTGTTAAAACAGGCTGTCTGGTGGTGTTGACTATCGCAGCCTGCGCTGCTGGGCATGACCAGCTTATTTCTGCTGGAAAGCATGGAGAGCGGTGTATTCTTTAAAAGTCTGACTTTCTGCTTGAGCAAATTTGCCAGTAACATAGCTATGTAGAAATTCGCTTTTGACAAATTCTGTAAAAGTTATTTCAGAAATTAAAGACGTGATAATTTATATAGTCACCTTAGTAGTCTGGCTGTGATGTGTAAAGCTTTTATGTGTAATTATGAACTTGCTGTATGAAGTTTCTTTCAGCATTTTTGAGGTCTAGTCGAGATTTTTACATAAAACTAATGCTGCAGAGTTCAGATTTCTTTTATAGACGCTGTGCTTAAGTGATGCTTAAGGTGCTTGTGTTCTTTTGGCAGTATTTGTTGTCGACAAAAAGGCCTTCATCACAAAAGCTGATAGCAAGATATGGCTCACATTCCTTCTGGGTAAGTAGAAGGAATACATCAGGAGGGAGGGGGAGTGATCTTTTTACCTTTCTTTCTCTGGAACAGTAAATTGTGTCAAAATGTATTTGGAAATACCACTTGGAAAAAAAACCCCCATAGCTGATGTTGAAAAGGGACAGGAAATAACTTCCTACCTGGTAACTTTTGTAAAGCTGTTAGTGTAGCAGTTGATGTGTTATCACAATATTTATAGGGAAAAAAATTCCAGATATTTATGGATTTCTCCTATCCAGTCATTCATTTCTAGGGGAAAAAAATAAAAAGGCAGCAACTCTTAGTAATGTAATCACAACACCTTGTTTGGGAAGAATTACAGGTGAAAGTACATACAGTTGTAGAGGGATGTAAATTTGCATGTTATTATCGTTGGGAATATTTTTAGGTAAATAATGAAATGGCTAATGACCAAGGTCTTGAAAAAAACACCTAAAGTATTTGCAAAGAGATGCATTCCTGAAGTTAACAAATGTTAAGTAATAGCATATTTGTCAGATGCACCATTAAATATACCCTGAAAGGTATTTTAGTAAAGACTGTCAGGGTATTCCAAAGATGCTGGTACTGTCTATCACATCACCAATAATCCTGGTTGCCGGAGGGAGTTTCTTCAGTCTGATGAATTGCATTGCAAAGTAGTGGCAGGGAAACAGCCCTTAGCTTACAAACTAATTAATGAATAAAGTGTTCCTGAATTGCTTTACTTACATCTGTTTATTCAGCATTTCCTAGATTTGTAGTTACTTAAATGACATAGAAATGCTAAAATGATGGTCAGAATTGAAAAATGCTTTTCTCTGATTGAAATTTGAGAGCAGATTAGGGCAAGAGCTTTATAATTTCTGGAATTTGAATTTGTTCGTGAAACCCACATAACCTATTAAATATTTTAGGAAGGTTTTTTTCAATTGGACTAAAACCTTAATAGAAAGGATGTACTAAGCATACAGTATTTGCAGTAGCAAAGAATGTACATATACTAAGTATGAAATAGTGAGTTTTGATTAAATTTAGTGGAATTTGAATTTTTGTTGTTGCTTTGCTTAAGATTTAAGGCCCATATTTTAAAAACAGAGGCTCCCACAGCTGGAGGTTGTTTAATTATAGAGTGTGAATTTTTTCTCTTATGAATTATCTCCAATTTATGTGCAGCAGTAATGTTGTCAGACTTTCAAGGATGTTCTAACACAACACTTCACCCTATTATGTTGTTTGGTTTTTTTCCATCATGACCATTGACTTGAGGCCTTATTCCTGAAGACATCCTTATTATATTGCACAGAATCTCAAAATGTAACTACCTGAGTAAGCTGCAGAAGTAGTCAATGCTTGCAGGTTTCTCATTGTTTCCAGTTCTGCTGTATTTCTACCTGGTCCCTTTGGGGATATTTGCAAAATATGCATCAGTTTTTTGTACCCTTCACATCCTGTTGGATTGTAGTGTCTCCACCTTTGTTGTTCTCTTGGTAAATAAAGCCAATGAATGGTTGTATTCTTCAGTATTTAATTTCCAGCATTAGAATCCTTCTTATATACCATACCATTCATATTGCTTTTCTTAGAATAACACACAGGCAAAAATAGGAAATCTATCAGATTTTACATAATAGCCCTAGTCTGCAAAAATCTTATCATAGGCTTTGCTTTTAGGGCTTCTTAGGCTGTGTGAGAAAATGGCATCTGCAAGTTCAAGTACATAGTAGTTGTGTAAGTGCCTATGGCATTAGGACTATAGTATTCCCTTCCTGTCCCCTCCTTCATTCCCTCTTCAGTAAGGACATTAATGAGATCAAAGGGTGGTAATTTAACAGAGCTGAGCGGCATGTTTTCCATCAGAAACTGGCTTAATGCAGTCTGTTGAAAAATGCTGATTTGGACTTAGAGTGGAAGTCTGTGAATTAAGCCCATTGTCTCTTGAAATATGAGTAATTAACATTAATTGCTGTGTGATTATGAAAGGTCTTCACTATGTACTTATAATAGAACGATACTGTGAAAATGTATGTGAAATTCTCCAAAATAACTGTGAATGTATTTACACTTACTGCATTGACTTTCAATAAAACATTTACTGAAGGGAAGAATCAGATTTAAAGACTTTGTTCCTCTATGAAATAAGTGGTATGTCTGGGTGCGAAATGTAATTTCTATAATAATAGATAATTTATTTGCATCAATAAAACACTGCATATTTGCCTTAATTGGAACCACATGAATTTGAGTTAATGACCAGTCCTGGTAACTAATATGTGTTGGATTTTACTGTATATTCTTACTTAACGTGATCTGTCTTGAAATTGTTATTTTTTATAGCTGGTGTGTGTGTATATGCAAATGTATTTCAGCATCTAATCTTACTGGGAATGTTGCTGAGAAATGAAATAATGCCTTGTGCACATGTGTAACTCTTACTCAATAAGCAATAACTAAGAAAGGTATGGGCTGCTTACTCAATAAGCAATAACTAAGAAAGGTATGTTTCTTTCCATACAATTGCTGTAAAACATGTTTTTTGTATGGAATACGGTTTGCTGCATTGCTGATAGAGGTGATGTGCTTACCTGGAATTCCACGTCATATCAATACTTGCTCTTCTGGAAAAGACATCTGCAGCTTTCCATGAGAACTAATGTAAATGCCCTTAGTATAAAAACAACCCCTGCAGCTCCTGAACCTTTCCTAAAACGTTAAGTTCTGCTTACACCAAGCAATTTTGGTGATTTTTTTTTCTAGAAAGTATATAAAATGTGAAGTTTTAAGTGGAGGATTGAAGTCTTCATTTTCTAACTGGCACACAGGCTTGTCTTTGAAAAACCTACTTCAGTGATGAAAGTGGAGCTGTAGAACTCTGAGGGAAGTTTCAGTGTGGTATAATACCACCTCACCTGCTGTGCAAAGTGTTTAGTATGAGGTCAATGTTGTTAAATTGTACCAGCAGCTAGTTTAGAAAATTTTTTTGGATAATTTTTTTTGTGTTTGTCTTTTTGTTTTGTGGTGGTAATTTGCTTTGTTTTGTTTTGCTTTTGGGTTTTTTATTTTTTTTTTTTTTGTCTTAACCAGCTTCACCTTGGATCTCTTCACATACAAAACTTAAATTTTAAAATTAGGTCATAATGCAGCACACTACAGTTGGGAAACTTGTTGTGACCATGAAAACAAGTACTGTCAGCAGCAGCAGCACTTCCAGACACTGTGTTGGAGGAATATGTGGACTATATATATATGGAATATATATATTTTGTATGTATACTAGGGCATGAAGTGTGTACATTAAGTCCACTCCCATTCCACATAAATTTAGTGGGTTTGCAAAGGTGTTTTTCTTTCTCTTACCTCTGCTGCCTCCAGTAACAGACAAGCCTAGTCTTGTAACATGCAGCCTGAACAAATGTACATTCACTAACTCTCAGACTATATTCTGCATCAGCACGCAGGCACTGCTGTGTGTTTTGCCAATGTCCAAGCAACATGACTCATTCCACGTCTTCAGAGAGGCAACAGCAGTGTCTGGGTGCCAGAAGGAGGGAAGGTGTGTGCCAGTCAGCACCCTGGAGAGGGACACGGTGCTCAGCACCTCTCTGGCCACAGCTGGGTCTAAGCAGGAAGGGTGATTTTCCTCTCTCCTTTGTCCTTGCTCCGTTCAGCCTGTGTGAATAAGAGGGCTTTTCGTTAACCATAAAGATTTTCATGGATTAAAGGCAACTACTCTGCCAGATCTTTCTATGGCAGAAAGCCTAGAGGGCAATTGAGGCACCTTCAGTCTAGGTGGAGCACTGTGGTCCCTCTAAATGCCTTTCCATTATCCCTCACTCATGCAGGCTTTGCTTCCATGGTAAGCTGCCTATGTTGTCAGCACTGCTCAAGCAAAATGGAGTGGTTTCTGCTCTCTTGGGATCTTGTCACACACATGAGGTCAGAGGCCTAGACTGTTAACCCACTGCTTTATCAGCATTTGTCTGTTCCCTTTGTGCCTCAGATTACCTCCCTTGTTCTGTACCTACGAGGCAGCAGTGCAGATAGTCTTCAAATGGACAAATGGAACTTTACTGTATTCAGAATCTATAATTTTTTAGCAATTACAGTCTCAATTAGATTTGTGTTGGTTGTCACGGTCCATTTGGATTTCTCATATTTACAGCAGAGTGTGCTCTGTAAATTAAAATTTATTTTATGAGTCCATTAGGAAAGAGAACAAACAAACATAACTAACAAGGGCCAGTCCACTTTGTACAGGCTAGTCTAACATAGGAATTCACTAATCATTTAAGGCATGAGGTTTTGAACTCAAGTTCTCTGGTTTATAGCTCAACTTGAAACTTCTAAGTTGTGCACCTCTCAGCAAAATATTTACCTAGATGATGGTGGGAGTGTTCATCCTTCCTTTTTCATGATGTTGTATCATGATGATCATAATCATGATGTTGTATCACTTGTATCACACCAAGAAGCAAGAAAGCCTCAGGAGTCCAGCTGCTGCACAGTCTGCTTCAGAAATTTTTTGGCTAAGCTGATGTGTTTTCACCTTAAAGCTTGAAAGTTTGGTCTGTAGAGTTTCCATGAGTTAGCAGATTCTGAAGAAGCTGCCAGGCAATCAATACACCTGGAGCTGCAGGAGATGGCTACAGGAGACAGCAGGCTGCAGGTGATAATGGCTGCAGAGTGACCTTATACCCTTTCAGGCCACCTGGTCCTGCCTGTTGGCTGCCCTTGCTTTGACCTATCTGTGCTGCTCATAATGTGCTTTAGGCCTTAGCATGACTTAGTGAAAATCTGAGCAGGAGTTGAGTGAACAGTCACAGTAGGCGTCGTAAAAATTCTAAAAATATTTATGCTTATTAGAAAAAATGCTTGTAATTCAGTTTTGTTGTTGATAACTGAAATGTATGCATTAGATGCTGGTGGGTCAGCTTGAGCGATGCAAGATGTAGGTGGAAATGTTGTCTAGTGCTGAATACTACAGAAAATTTTCAAAGACCTGACTGTGGAGGTTAATTCAGATGTTACTAGTCTTCTGTTTGCTGGGGTCTTGAGTACCTTCTGTGCATCTCTGAAGTAGTACTGCAATTACTGCAGTGAACACGATTTCATGTTCAGTTACTTAAACATCTGAGTAACTTCGCACCGTTTGTTTCCTTTACAGCCGTTTTTGCAGGAGTCCTACATTGGTAAGGTTAAATTTATTGCTTCAAAGTAATATGGTATTTTAAAATAATAAAAATATAACTTTTAGTTATTTTTAGAGAAGATATTGGGATAATTTATATTTAGAACTTTCCTCTCAAGACTAAATTATCTTTGAGCTGAAAAATTCTGTTTGTGTGAAGCTGACATGAAAGGATTCTTAAGCCTGTTCAGAGAAGAGTGAAGCCTGCTTTTCAGATGAAAAATTGCTGCTTAATCATTAAGTGTCTGCACTTAAAATGCGTTACAGTTTTATATATAATATATAGTGTTACAGTATTATTACTAATGCCATAATAGAATTTAATAAATACTCTGTGTTCATACTTTTTCAATTTAGAATTGTCTGAATAGATGAGAATATTGCTATATGAGTAAATTACAGTAGCAGTTTGTAAGTAAACTCTGGGTATTCATTGAATGTTCTTTGGTATCTATGACTTAGTACATATTCTAAACCTCTATTCCATTTTAATTGTTATTATTTTTTGGCAGGTGTCACATAACAACCCTTTTCGAAAATGACCGTCATTTTTCTCACTTGTCAACACTAGAAAGAGAAATGGCTTTTCGCACGGAAATGGTTAGATTATGTTTCAGTGTTTGGAAAACTTCTGTCTGTAACCTGATCACGGGCTTTCCAAAGTTTCTTAATACAGTCTGTATAAGTATACATATTGATCTCTTAGAGCTGCTGTGCATTACACTTTTATGTGCAGAGTGTTTGTGTGACTTGCAGCTGATCCCTATGAATGTACCACTTCACAGTTAACTTAAAATCTAATCTAAAAGTATGGCTCTGAAGGACCCAAAATACAAAACTGCAAGTACCTTATACCTTACTTTCAGTTATAGTCTTCTTATGCAGCCTTTTTTCCTAAATATTTTTTTTCAATTTATATGTGTTGGTATATACGTATACACACACACACCCCCCCCTTTTGTCTGCTTTTATTTTGAGAATTGTGAAACACTATGTAATGCATAGTTACTAGCCAAAATGAGAAATTGCCAGGTATGCTATGAAATAAAGTGGAAGGAAACCCACATTACTTATTTCAGTGACAGTAGTAGAAGAGATTTGAAAAGCTGGATAGTCATCTTCAATAAGCCTGTCCTGTTTATTACATTACAAAATTAGTTTAAAAACAAAGCATGTATGTAGTGGTTCCTGAAGCAGAAGTGACATCTTTAATTGTAAATAATAAATCTGTTCTCCTGTAGGGTCTTTATTATTCCTACTTCAAGATCATTATTGAGGCACCATCATTTTGGAGTGGAGTGTGCGCAATTATGAACGACAAACTAACTGAATATCCTTTAGTGATTAACACCTTACAAAGGTTCAATCTTTACCCAGAGGTGAGCAATGTTTTAAATATAGTACCTTCAGCAAATCTTTGGTTGTTTTAGCTTTGACTACAAGTTTGTAAGAGAAGTTACTCTGGAAAATGTGGGTGTAAAGATAAAGTGACTGAGGAAGTGTTGCTTGAATGCTGTACTTCAGTTCCAGATTTCAAATGAGAAAGTTACTTCATACATTATGATCAATTTCCAAACTTCAAGTATTTTCAATCAACTATGAAAGCTTTCTAGATCTTAGTATTTTGTGCCCAAAAGTTGCAGACCAATTCTGTACTTCCTGCCTTTTTTTGTTCTTTCCCCTGAAAGCAGATAGGTTCCTGACATTATGTACTTTAGGAAATAATACATATAAAATAATGTAGTATGTGACAATAATGACTGCAGTGATACAGGTTGCAAGAGGTTATTTTGTGTAGGACACACAAAACTGACAGAAGTATGCACATCACAGTTCACAGTGGCCATAAAATCCATGAGTGGTAATAGTTTACTTAGACATTGTAGAGGAAATTCCTCTGTGGAGGACTGACTGCTGCTGTTTTGTACATATATGATGTTGGACTTGTTACCTGGTTAGATAATATTCCTACTCTGCTTTTTTGTCTGTCAAAAGAACAAGTGTTTTAAGTACAAGAAATGTTGAGATTTTACAAGATTTTGCCAGTGTGTCTCAAGTATTTTGCAAAGGGAAGATTCCTTTGGTTAGTGTATGCTTCTGTAATTTCACGTGTCAGCAACAGTTTATTTTTATGAGAACCAACTAATAATGGCTGTGATTGTTGGGTACTAGCTTTTATACTCATTCTCCTGCTCTGTTGGAGTAAAGCTGCTTTCAGGAACTGTACGTGTAAGAGTTCCTGGTGTGCATGAATTTGTACAAGTTGCACGTAGTGGTTTCATTTGCTTCTTAAGTCCTTGGTCTGGAAGAACTAAATGCTATATAGATGGGCACTTTTTGTTGCCCTCTCACTTGTTCAGGGTTTGCTTGGAAATTTTTTTTTAACTCCAGAGGGATTCCAATTCAGTTCTAGAGATGCCCCATTGTAAACATCATTTGAATACTAATGAGTTATTTCCTTTAGCTGACAAAGATTTATTGACTTCAGCTCTAGTCTGACTTCCAAAAATCAAAGATTACTGGTGAAATGAACTTGTTCTTAAGGACTCACCAGTATCATCCTGAAAGATGAGTAAGTAAATTAGATGATTAAATTAAAACAAGAACAATCAGATACAGTGGCTGACATTCTGTAAGAACACTAGGTTGATTACAGTACAAAGTGTGTAGGTTTGTCTGTTCATTGAGTTTTCTAGGATTATACCGGCTTGCAGAAATTGGTGATAACGTATTAATTCATTCATGTGTTCTGTGCCTGTGTGGGCATGCAAAGCAGACAAATAGTCTCCTCTGCTCCTTTCAGTCATTTACTGCTTAATGTCTAGCCTTCCTGTAAATTGTGCTTTGGGGGTTTTTTTATGTGTATTTCTTAAGTACTACTGTTTCCACATAACTGTATTTATAAAACTGTCAATAGGTGCAACTTGACATTTGAAATATGTTGTCCAAATTTGTAGAATGCCCTTATGATTAAAATGGGGCTGGGTGGTGAGAAGATGCTTGTGGATTTATTTTGTAGGCAGTAAAATTTTTCCTTCAGATGCTCAGTATCCAGTCATGCTTCCTGAAAGTGTTTCATTTCCTGTTTGATATTTTGAGATCTTTCCAGCCTTTTCAGCCCATTAGTAGCAATAAGGCTGAATTCTAATAAAATGTTTGTTTGTTTAGTGGATATTAAAATTAAATTCACCAAAACCAATCTGGAAATCCCATTGCTAAATAGGATGTTAAATTAATTAAGAAAAGTAAAACAATTCACTTGCACATACAGTCAGAACTACTTTTAAAACCTTCAAAAAAAAGGAAAATAAGGTAAAATGAGTCTGTAGCAATCAGTACAGCTTATATGTGAATTACACATATAAGGAGTAAAAAAACTGTTGAAAGCAACAAAGTAGTCCTTGTTAGCTGTACAGTGTTATAATCCAAATAAAGCTGATTTTCCAAGTATTTACTCCGTAGTCAGGTTGTTTTAGTAATTGTGGTGTTTTCATTTCTGATGAAAAGTGGCAGAGAGATAATGCATTAGTTTCTGTGGTGGAGAGATAATGTGTTGAGTTTGCTCTCTGGATGTTCATTGTTATGGAGCAGTTGATATTTTTGTGTGTGGTGGCGATAATGAAAATGTGAGTTGAAAGGAGGAGTGTGTTGCAAAGATCCATGTAGTTGGCTTTAAAGTGCACACTCAAAGGCAACTAGTGAAAGGCCTTGAATTTTCTACATGTTCTTTTACAGCAAAGGACTGGCCTGGTCCACAGAGCTCTCCTGTGTCTGAAAGCTAGGCTTTTGTTTTCCAGGTTCTGTGTTTACTGCCTTATCTGACACAGAACAGTAGAAATTCCAGAAACATCACTGTGCTCCAACTGACCTAGCAATTTTGTGCTGCTTTCTGATTTATTTCCATGTTTATGCCCATGTTAACTGTTTCATGTAAAGTAGCTTCTGGCAAAAAATGGGGGTTTTTGCATGAAGTACCTAGCCTGATACCTTTTTATGGAGTATTCACTTGTAAAATTTGCAGCAGAGACAGGCACTTGTGGCATAAACAGGTTAAATGGTTAAGTTGCTAAATTAATAATTGTGGGTTTTTTGGGGGGTTTTTTTGGTGGGTTTTTTTTTTTTTAGATTTTTTTTTTTTTTTTTGGTGCAACATTGGTTTGGCAAGAATACTTCATATGCTTGGGAAATGTCAGCTTCAGGGCTGGTGATGCAAATATGCCATACAGATGTCCCTAACAAAGCACATTCAGGTGATAAGAAGAATGACATTGATTTGGTTCTCCAGGCCTATTCATGTCTGTCTGGGGATGGGGCAGGTCTGGTTCGTGTATCCACACATGCACTGCCAGCAGCACCAGGGCACAGATGTTTAGAAAGCTTCCAGGAATTCAGGATACTGTCCTTACTTTGTAAGGTACGGTGTTGAGGCATGGAGTCTTGATCTAGGGAGATGTGGTCATATTTTAAATATACAGGATTTGCATTGGGAGGGTGTGAAGGCCACAGATGAAGTGAGCCATGATGATTGGAGCCTTGGTATTAAAAATTAATGGATTTTAGAATCCCAGAACAGTTGAGGTTGGAAGAGCTGTCTGAAGGTTGACTAGTCTCAACACTGCTCAAAACAGGGTGAAGTAGAGCAGGTTGCTCAGGGTCATCTCCAGTTTCAGTTTGAATATACTCCACCTCTGTGCAGGTTGTTCCAGTGTTTGACCACTCCCAAATTAAAAAAAAAAAATTGCTACGTATAAGTGGAATTTTCTGTATTTGAATTTGTGCTCATTGTGTCTGTCTTGTCTTGGGCAGCCTGGAACTGGGCTCAGCACTGCAAATACAGACTTTGCATTTCCCTGTTGGGAAGATTCTTTTTGGCCCATTTCCCCTGCATTTTCATATCCCTCTGAATGGCAGCAAAAGGATCAGTCACTCCTTCCAGTGTTTATCCTGCAGACTTGCTGAGGATGTTCCCTTGTGCCATCATCTAGTCTTAAAATGTAGAACAGATTGGCACCAGATTAAAAAAATATGCACAGCTGTCTCCTTATCTATCAAGACAGTCATCTCAGAAGGTTATAAAGCTGGGCAGGTGTGATTTCACCTTTGTAAATCCGTACTGATTGCTTCAGATCACTTTTTTGTCCTTTGTATGTTTGGAAGTGGTTTCCAGGAGGATTTACTCCATCACATTCTCACACACATTTCTGTTTTTCCTTCTTGCCCTTCTTGAAGATAAAAGTGACCTAAAGAGTTTTATTAATTG
Source organism: Argya squamiceps (assembly GCA_037834095.1). Taxonomy (NCBI): domain Eukaryota; kingdom Metazoa; phylum Chordata; class Aves; order Passeriformes; family Leiothrichidae; genus Argya; species Argya squamiceps. Next base: position 13,380,773 of record JBBMKD010000216.1, on the reverse strand, counting down.
TATGGGGAACGAGAAGAAAGAATCATCTTTCTTATATATGTTCTCTGTGACATAGGGCAGAGGCAGCTAATACTGCAGTGGTGAAACATATTGTCAATCTGGGAACCCCTGGGTTATAACTTTCAAAGCAGCTCAACTGGAATGGCCACATTACTCATTTATGAACTCTATAAAGTTAGTTATATCCTGACAGAATAGCTTGGTAATGTTATTAACTAATGATTTTGCTGTGAGATGAGTGGTCATTTTTGCTGTGTATGAAGTACTGATGTTTTCTGTGTCAGGTGTTGAGATTTAATTGAGTTGTTGTTATCAGAACATTACAGCCTTTGCATGGAAAATGGAAATGCTCTCTTACATTGCATCGGGACACCCCTTGTAATGCATTCTTAAAATTAATCTATCAAAATTTAGCAGACCTAAAATCCTAAAGATTTGGTCCATTATTCTTCCAATATCATCATTATTCTCCCAGTATTCTTGGGAGGTGGAAAAAATTAAGTGGCTTGAATGGGTTCAATTTGATCAACTGTCCTCTGTCAACAACATCTGTGATTTTAATATCTGATAAAAATACTCAAATGAGGAACCTTCCAGACAATATGTAGGGAATTTTTTCTGAATATTGCAGCTTGATGCATGAAATTATTTCTGTCATAAAGCATCTAAATATCAATAGGCATAATTTTAGTCTGTTAATGAACACTTGGTCTATGAGATAGATCCTCTAGGAAATTGTGGTCAAAAGTGCTTAAGTTGCTGAGATAAATCCTGCATTTGAAAATGATCCTGAATGAGGGCCAGCTGTTGGGAGAGGTTACTCTGGGCAGAAACTTCTAATCCTGTTTTCCCCTAGGTGGTCCTTGCCAGCTGGTACCGCATGTATACCACCATTATGGATTTCCTTGGTTTACCAACAAAGACATGTTGGACTGTAAACAGAGGAAAAGGGCTTAGTCCTGTTGAAAGCTGTGAAGGTAAATTCTGTTTTATCATGGTTTCTCCTTGGAAGCATACAATTGTGGTATTATGTAAATAATAAGTATTCTTCTGTTACCGAGGGTGAAAATGTGGGTTTTGCTTATTAGATAATTCCTGTGCCTAGATTGAATTCCTATCCTGGACTTCAAAACTTCACAGTTATGGTCCGAGCCTTCATAATGTTGGATTGTTACCAAGAATACAATGTCCTAAATGTAACTGGAAGCCTTCTGTACATGTATTAATTTTTTGTAACTTCTGAAGGATCCCAAATATATTCCAAGTTCCTACATTTCAAAATTTCCTTCCTCAATTTTGGGGATTTTTTAGAGAAGTCTTAGTGATGCTGCTGAATAGAATCCTCTTCCTCTCATGAGCTGCTCTTCAGCATAAGAATTTCAACCTTATACCTTGATTTTGATGCCAAAGCAAGGACTCTGCCACTTTTTTTTTCCCCACGTTAGAAATATTGGCTTGTCAAGTAAGCTTTAAACAATAAGAGTACCTTACCAAGAAGTGATTTCAAGGTGTTTTACAGTCAGTTCAAGCTGAATAATAGATGGTAGTTTGTGAAGTTGTTTCATTTTATCACTTAGAATGCCTTTGTGTGATGACAGGGTAGTATTTTTCCTTTGCACAAAGGCTGTAAGAACTTCAGAGCTTCAATGGTTCACTTTCTCTAATTTTGTAAGAAGCAATAAATAGTGTACCACCTTTCATTCCTGTTTTTCGTAAAAACAAAACCAACAGAGGCAGCTGCTATTGAGACTGCTGTGTTTGGTGAGCGTATCATCATTTTACTTTAGAAAACTGTCTTGCTGTATTTTCAGCAGTGGGGAATAATCAGTTCTGGATATGAAACTATGAAGTTTTGCTGCCATTCACTTTAATGAATAAGGCTCTTTATGCTGTATTGCTGAAATGATTAGAGCCAGGAGGGTTTCAAGAAATAGTGGGAAAGAGAATAACAGCAGAAGAGCGAGCGCAGAAGTGTCTGTTAATGAATAAATTGAAAGACTTGCATTACTGGAAAATATCTTGGCTTATAATGAAACAAAAAAGCAAGGAGCGTTGTGTGTGATATGTTTACAGATGTATTTACTCCTGCAAGAGGTGGGGAGTGAGAGTCTAGGATTAACAGACCTGTTTTAAAAAGGTCTATGAAGTCAGAATGTAGTCTGGAGAATATTCTTAGCAGTACTTCCTCCTTCTAAACCTCACAGGTTTTTCTCTGCAGTTAGTGCATCCCTCTTGGCTTATTCTGTCACTGACTGCCCCAGTGTTACGTCGACCCCTACTCTTCCTGAATTTTTTCAAAGCTGTGGTCTCCTGATTGAATCTTCACAATAGTCTGATAATGATATTTACTTTTTTTTTTTAATTGTCTCTTTCTGTAGATACACTGAGATATTATACTGATAGTGTATATATAATATAGATATATTAGGATAATATACTGATTATATGGTGCTTTATAACAAATACGGCCTTTATTCTATATTTGACAACATATATTAACTGTTTCTTGTTAGGGTTGGGAGACCCTGCTTCCTTTTATGTTGCTGTGATTTTTCTATTGAATGGATTCATGATGTCACTGTTCTTCATATACGGTACATACCTCAGGTAAGGCAGTTGAGACTGGGCTATGTGGTTGGTATTAGCTGTCAGTTTTTAAACAAAATTTGAAAGTGAGCATAAAAATATTTTATGGGATATTGATTGTTTGTACAGCAGTAGTGCCTTTTTTTTTTTTACATATACGTTGTCACTAAAAATTACTGAAATAGAGAAGCTTTTTGCTTAAAATAATGATGATGCTGGAAAAAAATTGTGGAAAATTTCACTGAGGCAGTATCGCATTGATACCACCGTGTTGTGGATAAAACCAGATGTTGTATGTGTTTTAAATAGCTTTTGACATATTTCTTCTCTTAAAATTATCACTGTAACTCATTTTTAAACATAAGTTGAATGATGGTGTGCTTTTAACCAAGATTGGGGTTTTCCCAGTGCTTTGCTTCAAGTCATGTTTGTGTGTATTTCCATTTTAACTTAACTGAGAAGGCAAAATATTTTTTGACATAATGCATTCTTTTGGACAAATTGTATGCACTTCCCTTTTTTATAAATTTGTGTTTTCATTATCTGTCCTTACATTTCAGGAGCTGCAATACGCTTTCATACAAAAATAGATTCCACATTCAGCAGAAAAGCAGAAGTGGAAATATATTTTGTGTTTACATCTGTTTTCATGTGTTTTGCCAAAAAGTCAAAGGCAGCTGTATTTTCCTCTGAGAGATGTGATTGGTTTTCCCCCTCTTTCATTTTCTGGTTTCATTGTCATGGGTTTTCTTCTTTCTCTCTCTCAAGCATGTGCTGATAATTAAAATAAGGAATAGCCCAGGGCAGACACTCAGTAAAATCAGGAAGTTGCCTAGTGCTTGTTTTGAGGAAATAGGTAAACTTTGAATATTTGTGTCATTAACTTGTAATATTTCTCTTAAGGGAGTTATACAGAAATTCACATTTTATATGTGAATGTCATTGAAAAATCAGTGAGCTCTTTATTGTCACTACTTTCTTTAGAAAGCATAGACCTTGAGTTTTGTTTCTGATTTGGGTATTTTTTTGCAAGTTTTTATTTTGTTTCTAGGGCTAACATTTTTAATGTTCTTTTTGTTATTTTGCATTTTAGTGTTGAAGCTTTTCGAATTTATGGGATGTAAGGCTGAGTTTTATGTGCAAGAATGCACAATTCCTGGAGATTGTTTTAGGGCTCGGTATCTTTAATCCTCAGATTTTGTGCCCAGAACCTGCTGATTCTGTTTGTCTTGTATATTAGTGATGGGTGAAGGATCTGAGAGAGTTTGAAGTGGGGTTTTTTGGCTGGCTTTTTTTCTGTTGTGTTGTTGATTTTTTTTTTTCATTGTTTGGTTTGAGTATTTTTTTTTAAGAATCTTAACAGCTGGCTGCTGCTTTTGTTTAGTAGCAAAAATGGTATCATCTGTCATTCAGAGTAGTAGTGAACTTCTGTGCACAAAAATGTTCTTTGTTTTATATCACATAACTTGAGTAATTACAAATCTGTTCAAATAAATATCTATTGCTTTTTTGATGTGGGAAAAATCTAAGTAATATCTTCAGGTTTACTTTTGCTATTTATTCAATAGATGATTTGATTGATGTGGAAATGTAAAAAATACTTAAGTCAAGGGTTTAAAAAGCTTACTCATGTTAACACTGCAGTATTTCACATAAAAATTCAGTTGTATCTTGCATTGACCATATAATGAGTTAATTCTTAGGTATGTTTTTTGAATGTGCTTGATTTGATTACCTTAAATTAATCTTTAGATCCAGACCAAAATTTCCTCTTGGGTGATTGAGCATACAGATTCTGAAATATACTGCTCAGCATCTTATGGAAGAAGTACTGCATTTATATTGCCTGGTTTTTAAAAGCACCAGATGTAATGATCTAAACCGAAATTTGTGAGCAGTGGAATAACTGTTTTCCAAGTTATTAACATTAAAATTGGTATTCTGCAAAAAAGATTTGATGTATAAAGGACGGGTTTGCTCTGAAATAAACAGTCTGACTAACTAGTACTTTAATACTGTATGTATTCAGTTGATTGCCTTCCCTTGATGCTTGAAACCTTTCCTCCCTTCCCCCCTAAACTTGGCTGTACATAAGTGCTACTTCACCTTTTTTAAGCAACATGGACCATGATGAGATTCTGTTGTACCTATTTTTCTTTTTTTCACAGTGGGAGTCGTCTAGGAGGCCTGGTTACCGTATTGTGTTTCTTTTTCAATCATGGGGAGGTAGGTTTCCCTCTCCCATAACTCCTTTTTTCTTAATTACTATTGAAGTTTAAGCTAATTCTCATTTTGTTAAATGTAGTGATGTTGCTTATTTATTTGAGATTGAATTTAAATAAGTTAAATGCAATTAAAACAAATGAATAAGACAACTGAAAGCAAAAGACTGTGACTGGAAATTATATAGCATATTCCAGTGTCACTTCAGTGCCTAAAATAAAAAATCAGAAAGGAAGTATATTGTAAATTGGTCCTGAGATTGAAACTCAGTAGCGCAATGACTTCAAGTTTCAAAACATCAGAATACTCTATTTTTATGCCCATACCATGCATAACTGGGCTACATGTACAGTGTAAGTAAGCTTCAGAAGCTTCTTTAAATTGCTGTATATTTTACTGGAAAACCATCAATACAAAGAAAAGTGCAAAGAAACCACCATATATACTTACATACTATACCAAGGACACACAGAATTTAGAAATAGTGTATGTATACAAAGGATTCCGATGCTAAACTTAAGTAAGCTGCATCACAGGAAGTACGAAAAAAAGAAACTGTCACTTAAAACATCTCCTGGTTTTCCCAGTTAATGCTGTTAATGTCATTGTTTCATATTTTGGAAGAAAATTCATAGCTTTCATTCTGGTTCCCTTGGGCTGTTTTGTTTGGTTGGTTTTTTTCCTTAGTGCTCATTTTATGAATAGAGATTTGTAAAGATCTTCTAAATGGAAACTAACTACCTTATAATTTAGTTTAGGGTTGAATTTATGTTTTGTTTTCTTATTTTACTGAGCTGAACTTGGTAGAGAACACTGAGTTGTTAGAACATGCATTGTACATAACAGAATTAGAGATGCTTCCATTCATGGTAAGCTTTGACAGTTTCCTTATAAAACAAAAATCTCTGTGATGAAATAGCTATTTTATTTTCAACTTCCATTTGAAACATCTTTGAAGAGTTTAAGCATATTAAAGCATTGTCACCCATGGATGTTGAACTGCCTGGTTGAGAACAGGTAAACATTAGAATTGCTAAACTTTTCTTGTGCTCGGTGAGTGTAAATATGGCATTTAATGTGGATTTCTATTCTTAATGGCATCCTGAAGTGAAATGATGTTTCATCCTTTGCTAGTGAATACTAATACAATAGGTACTGTTTTGTCAAGTCTGTGGAAGTGGTAAGTGTAACTTCAGAAAGAAATGCTTTGAAAACCTCAAGGCAGTGGTAGCAAAAAAACCCATTTATTTCATTGTGGTACAGTGCAGTTCTATCCATAGGTGACTGTAGGAGAGCTTCTCTCTCTCTGTAAGTGACTTGACTTGGGGAAAAAGCACAGATAATGTATTTTGGAGAATGGTGTGAAATCAGATCTGCATAGATCTATACAGATGTAGTCTGGGCTTAGGTCGGGCTTAAGGAAGGCGACCCTGATTCAGGCTCAGCCGTATGGATTTCTGGAGAACAATAGGACATACTTGCAGAGGTGCAGATTGGATCTCAGCAGGCACTTTATGTTTGGACTGTAGCTGAATGAATTAACTCAGACTTACTTGATACTGTTGTGTCTGTAGTTATGGTGGTACCTGGAGTTACAGGTGCACAGGGGGTCTCTCCTCGCTGGGTGCTCTGTCCTTGCTGTGGGTGTGCCTGTGTGTAAGAAATGCCCAGCTCTTCGATGCCCTTGTGATTATGTGCAAGCACTCTTGAGTGGGTCAACAGTGCCTGCAAGTTGAGCTAGAACAGCTGCCAAAAATTTCCTTTCCTGTTTGGGAAGGGTAGGACTGAGCTATACGAGTAAGCCTGATCTGTAAGCCTTGCTATCTCAGCTCTAATGCTATGTAAAAGTGGTATGTAAAAATGCTCTCTGGCTTTGAGCTAGTGACCCTAGGGCTGAATGTTTCTGTTTGTGCTGTGCTTGTGCTACTGTGTTTTAATGACTGCAAACTTGGATAAATCTGATGTATTTCTACCTGCAGCAGACTGAGTTTACAGCCTTGATAAATCATCCACAGATGATTGAGTTTAGCATTACTTTTCAAATATAGAAAAGTAGCATAGCCCACGTTAGTCAATCCACTTTTAAGGTAATGCTTCCTTTTTATGGTTGTATATGCTCATCATTTTTTTCCTGTCTTCTCCAGTATCATAAGATTTGGTAAACCAAATGTTGCTGTAGTCTTGAAAAATATTCAAAACGACTACACTGCTTTAGAATAATCATGATTTATTGCTTATTAAAAAAAAATTAACTCATCACATCTGTGCAGTCAACTGAGGACAACACATTAATACATGTATTTATGAAAGGTTTATTTTAATGATAATTGGTGCAGCTTTTGCAAAGTGTGCTTCTAGACGTCAGGGGTTGTGATTAATGTGATGGGTTTCTGTGCTTTGCTTTTATTTTACACTATTAATTTAACATATTTGGGAAAGACAATAAGCAAGGAATTATATAATGTTGATTTTAGTGACTTGTTTGGTAAAACAATATTTTTGAAAAATGGTTTAAAGATTCTAGGAAGCAAAGGAGAAGGAACATCCTGGCAACAGTATCCCACAAGATTGTAGATTCATTATGGTCCATAGATTCATTATGGTCTGTGTGAAGATAAATTGCATTTTTTTCCTGTAGTTTTAAAGAACCTACTTCTTATTTTTAATGCAAATCTCTTGATAGCCAGTTTCAACCTGATTTTTGTATGTCAAAGTACTCCTGTAAAGTCGTATTTGTCCTTTTTTAATGGTCAGTGCAAGCACTTTATGAAAAGCTGAATATAAACATTGCAGACAACAGCTGAGCCATTTGCCATGAAGCCCATTATTTATTTGTCATGAACCCCATTAATTAGGAAATCAATGAAAAAATATTCAGTTGACTTCACTGTATTATGCTTTGCTTTATTAGGGTTAAAGAGTGGAATACATAAATTATGTATAAGTAGTATAGTGTCTGTATGAACTAAATTCCATGAGTTTAGTGTACTGGCCTGTTTTGGAGGGCAGCTTCAGATTTTATACTTAATGTGCTGTTACTAATAGAAATGCAAAGTGTTTATAACCTAAAGAACTCTAGCATAATGAAGAATATAGTGGTTTATCCTTCAGATTATCTCCCTGCACACTGTCTCTGTCTAAGTGTGGCAAGTCACTGCGTGAAGTTAAGAATGATTTACTTGGAAGAGTTGATAATTTCAGGAGAACCAGGGACAGGTAGCGGCTGTCCTGTTTTTTTTTCCTGGCTATTCCCTAGCTGCCACATTCAATTTTGCAAAAGCAGTGATTTTTTTAATTAAACAGTGTATATTAGGCCCCAAGTGTGGAAGCCACTTCCTTTTCCTTCCTCTTTTCTGCTTCCTGGCTTGTTTTCTTAACTTTCTGACTAAAACCTCATATAGCTTGGTTTTTGCTTTATTGGAGTAGCTGTAATCATTCAGTTTGAAATACAAATGTGTGGTTTTACGGAAATGTGTCAGTGAATGTTACCACCTAACCCAGTTCTTATTTTTAGTGCACTCGTGTCATGTGGACTCCACCTCTTCGTGAAAGTTTCTCGTACCCATTCCTTGTGCTGCAGATGTTGCTTTTGACCTATATTCTCAGGTACCTCTCAGTTTATACTGGGTCTTTACAATGTTTTAAAAAAATTGAATGTCACAGGACATTTATTTGAGTGTCTTTATTTAAACATTTATTTAAATGCCTCCATGTGCTGTAACAATGGTATCATTAACAGAGAAACTTTCCTGTGGCTGTTACATTGCAGACGCTGCACCAGTAGAACTGCAGTCATATTACTCACTTATTAAAAGGAAAAACTTTGCAACTTGAAGACATGATTAACATAAAAATCAGAATTACTGTGTTGGCAAATACGTATCTAAAGTAAAAATCAGAATATTTGGTTGATGTCCTTTTCTTCCCATGAGAAACAAGCTGATACTTCAATTGGTTTTGTCCCTCTTGGAGAGTGGTATGTTTGTTGGCTGCACGTAGAGTAAGCCTGTGCTTTGCAACAGAGGATGCTATAGGCACCCATAAGCTAGTATGTTCTTGCAGTTTTCTATCACTAATTAACTAGTCTCATTAACTAGTTCAGTGATTTAGAGCGGTCTAATTACATTAATGCAGGGATGCTCTTGAGTTCATTAGCCCTGCTTTTACATGATTGTTTCTGGCTTGCAACATGACTGTTACTGTCTTGCCTCTGTTTTAGAAAATAAGCATGACCATTCGTACTTAAGGGCTTCTCCACCAACTCCATTGCATCAGATTTACAATGTATTTATGACTTAGTTGAACTTAGTATTTATAACCACCAATTTTCCTTTATTAGATCATACTGATTTGTAGTTATTGATGTTTAAAGCAGAAGTATTTCAGGCTTGCCACTAATTTGTGGTTTTTTGTGGAAAAGATATGTACTCTCTAGAATTTAGTGAAATTTGAAACATGACATGTTTCCTAATTGAACTAGAATCGACACAGGATTAAATATTTCAAGTAGCATTTATTTCAGATAAATATGAATATGAAGAAATATTCTCTGTGGAGAACAGATAAGTTTGTCTGTTCATGTTTCATGTATTTGTCATTGTCTCCTTCCCTGAAACATCACTCAAGATTGCTAGCAGAAAGTTGCAGAAATCAAATATGGAAGAAATGTGAGAGAGAGGTGTTAAATCATTTTCAAATGCAGAAACCATTCTGAAGCAGTTGTGATTTCAGCTGAAATGGAAATAGTTGTGACCTGACTGTAGAGTTGTCACAAGAAGGTGAAGCAGTTGCAAATGACATATTTTGGCCTGCTCTACGGCATACTGCCAGGAGAAGACTTTTTGGTAATCAGTGACTCATCAAATAGTTAAGGAACATTAAACATCAGAGCTGTTGTCATGGAAACTCAAGAAAAAAAAGATATTAAATTTATTTGAGCAGAGTTATTTGTAGTTGATCAATATTGCTAGCTATCTTCCAAGGTAACTGTGTTTTTATTGCATTTTCTATTGTGCTTTTCAATTATATGCAAACATCTGTATAATTGTACTTACTGATGCCTATTCTGTCTCTTTTTCCCAAGGATTCCGAGTATTAATACAGGAAGCTTGATTGCACTGTGTGTTTCTAATGTCTTTTTCATGCTTCCCTGGCAGTTTGCTCAGTTTGTTCTTCTAACTCAGGTAAGCCCATATTTGCCTCTAAATAGCCTATTTGTTTAACCTGGACAAATTGACTGCTTTGTATAGATAGCCATTGAATTCACAACTATACCAACACTTTTCTTTGAGCCAGATTTCATTCTTGCTGTCACAAAAGATTCTCACCATTTATCACATCGATATTTTTCTAGTTTTGAGGTTAATAGTTGCCCATTTACACCACTTATCATTCTGTCTCCAGGACTAAAAATATTTACTTTTCCCATATAAGCAGCCTCTAGCCTGAGATCAGTACATTAGAAAAAGAAAAAAAAGCTTTGTATTTTGAAGCACAAAAATAAAAAAAGGCATTCATCTTGCATCTCTTCAGGCTGTTACAGATTTTTAAATGTACCAGTGTTTGCATGGCATGTAATATCTGGCATGATTTTGCATGATTTCCTATATAATTTTGATGAGTCTGTGAGTAGTGCTGTAGTCTGAGATTTTGGATAGCTGAGGTAACTGTAGTTAGCACTGAAATTTGGGAACAGTAGGATACTGTCACACAGCAACTTTTAGTGTTCGAATTGGTTGAAATGTAGCCTGTTGACTGAAATCCATCTGTGTCTCCAGACCTTTCACTTGTCTGCCTTACTTGAAGCGGATGCTGCCTGGTTTGAGTTGATAGCTTTAAACAATCAATATAAGCTGTGGTATGGAACTCTTCTAACTGCATAAGAGGAAACCGATAAATTCTGTAAAATATTGAGAGAAACTCATCACCATAACCTGTTCAAGATGCTGGGCCTGAAATTTGAAAATTCAGGTTCACTTCATAAATTCATTAATTTCCCATGTGACTTTTAAGAGGCTATCTAATCAATAAGTCATCAAATCTTATTTTCCTTAACAGCAGTTTGTGAAAATTTTCATACTTTGCTGAAAACTTAAAATTAATGAGTAGTTCTTTTGTGGCTTTGACTGATACGGTTTGGGTTTTTGGGTTTTGTTTGGTTTGGGTTTTTTGTTTTTTTGGGTTTTTTTTTTTTTTTTTTTTTTTTTTTTTTGTTTGGTTTATTTGGTTTGGATTTTTGTTTGGTTGGTTTGTTTTTTTTGTGTTTGGTGACTTTAATTTTGTTTTAAATTTAACGGTGAAAGGTAATGTGTTAGTGCTGTATTTTGGTGACTTGCATTTTTGTAAAGTTGAATACTTATTTCTTAAATAATCAACTATATTTGATGACTCTTATTTAGAGCACCACAACAGGATCTCTGAAAGAAATAATTATGAGATGCCTAAGTACTTAGCAAAAAGTAGCAATAAAAGTTAATGATTGTTTCAATAAGCTTTTCTTTTGCATGAAGGAGTACATCGGTGCAAATTGTTTTAACTTCCCTTTCACTTTTGATTTTAGATAGCTTCATTATTTGCGGTGTGTATTATGGGTTATATTGACTCCAGCAAATTACAGAAGATACTATCTGCTCATATGGTAATGCTTTTTTTAAAAAACCCTTAAGTCTCCTCAAACAGGTCAAAGCATAAAAAGAAACCATTTGTCTGAAGTGTTTTCCTTAGTTGCACAAAGGTTGAGCACCTGCAGTGATAAAGGAGGGAGAGGTCTGGATTGGAACTAAAATGGGGTTTTGAAAACTGCTGTAGTCGTGACCATGCAAAGATCTTGTGGTTTAACTATTTGTGGAGATAGTTACAAAGGAGAAAATAAACTGTTAAGTTGAAAACCAATTTTTCTTTTTTTTTTTTTTCAAAACTGAGTGAGAGAGTCAGGAAAGAAGGGAAATAATAGTAAAGGATGTGTAAGTTTCTGCATACTACCTAATTTTAATTTTTAAAGTTGAGATGATAATCAAGTTTTGCTTTTTGAAGTGAGATTACAGTTTTAAATATAAAGGAAGATGTAGATAAGTATTTTTAAGAATATGATAGTGTTTAAAAGTGTTTTCTTCTTGCTAAAATTGTGCCATGCTAACTCAGTAGGCAAAAAGAAAATACTTACCCAGAAAAGAAACAAAATTTTCCTAGGTTTTCAAAAATGTTTTTGAAACACTGTAAATGGTAAATTAAAGGCAGTGGTGAGTTCTGTGCAACTCATTTCTCATATAAAGCAAGGACAAAATAAGCAGATTTGTTTGGTAGTTTTTTGACAGAAGCAGGATGACATACTTAAGCTTTCAGGCTTATGTCAATAGCTAAAGCATAATTTAGGTGCTGAAGTGCCATAAATAGCCTATTTTCAGATAGCTAAACAGTCATGTTACATTACAGAGACAGCTTAGTGAGTCTGGGTAAACTGCCAGTCTGTTTTGTGGTGTTTTCAATTTTTGCCTCCATCCTGTCTTCCTCCTTCTATGGAAAATGGAAGTCTTAACAATGTGAATGAGAGAGTAGAAAAGTCTGAAAATTACTATGTTATTTTTCCTTATTCCTATGTATAAAAAAAGACAGAGCTTGCTTATTGATTTTTGCCCTCCAAAATGGAAAATGTAATTCAGATTGCTTGATTGCTTTCTGTTAAAAAAGAGCACAGTAGATCAGGATGGTGGATAAAAGTTATATTTCAGCCTTGACTTTCAAACTCGTCTAATTAGGTGCACATGATCAAACAGTCAGAGTTCTGCTTCCTTGACTTTGATGATGGTGGTATTTTGAGCATTTGTTTGTCAATTAGGAAGAAAGAAGACATGAAACATTCTATTGATTTTTATGTTTGTCCAGAATTCTAAAAGGTAACAAACAGGATGGAGAGAACTCATACTGTAAGTTAGAAAAAAATGAATGCGTTAGAAGTAATAACTTCAGAAATGTAGTTATTGTATTACATAAATTTATCCTATGACCAGGCTTTGTTTTTACATACTTTTAATAAATCAATTAAAACAATAATCTATACTTGGCTACCTGCTGCCATTAAGTCCTTGCAATCAGTGTTTTCAAAACAAATCTGCAAGTGTGTGTATCAGGCTTGCACTTAGCTGTAAAGTGGGTGTTTTTAAATTTAAAGCTGTTAACACATTAACTAATCCTTACCTTGCCTATTCTAAATGAAATAATTTTTATTTTCTTCTTTCAGGTATCTCTTCTGGTGTGTTTTATTCTGATGTTTGGTAATTCAATGTTACTGACATCATATTATGCTGCATCTTTAGTAGTTATCTCGGTAAGTGGATTAAGAAGAATCATATGCTGTGCTAAGACTGCAGTACTGTACTGTTACATGTGTATTGATGTAAAATGTGAAACTGCTGCATTACCAGACAGATGAGAAACCTTTCACATAGACCATAAAGATATCTGGTGAAAGGGTAAATTCTAATTCAAGAAATCATGGATTTACACCAAAACCTCTTTGTAAGTGAAATTCTGTTAAGACTCAGCTCTTCTACTTCTGTAGTTCTCTTCTTTTTATAAAAATGTAAAATTTACCATCTATGTAATTTTGACTGTAAAACAGTCAAAGTTTTGACTCACTCAATGTGACTGACTGTAAAACAAGAACATGAGCAAGGAAGAGCTTCATTTAAATGCTTTTTTGATAGTAAATCCTCTAGTGCAGAGCAAATGACTAAACCATATATAACAGTGATTTAAGACTATTTGAAACTGCTGCATCATACTGCTGTGTTAGCAAAATTATTCTCTGAAGATTCATCATCTCACTATTCATTGTCTTAATTTTTCTTTAAATAGGAAAAAACCCGCAACCTCTTTCAGTTTTGTATACTTCCTCATAAAGGATTTATGTATGTGAGAAATAGGAGATAAAGTGTTGTGAACAGATCTGAATTAGCTTCCTGCAAATCATCTTAATTTCTGATTCTTTTTGTCTGTTCATATTTTGTTGATCAGCAAATGTGTAGCAATTTCTCACTTAACACTAACAGTAAGCTGCCTTGGCTGCATATTTGCTGTAGTATTTGCTTGTTATTAATCTGTTCTAGTTTCTTGTGGCAGCTTTTGTAATTATATATTAAGTACAGGTTGAGTTGAGTTCTCGACCTGTTGAGTTCTTTGCCTGTTTTCTGCTTTGAAAAAAATATTTGTTGTTTTTGTGTTATTTGGATGCTTATATTGGCCTCGGTCTCACATATTGACTGGATTTCTGGAAGCTTTTATATTATATTGTTATATTTATATTATATTGTTCATCAAATTAGCCTAAAATAGGTCTTCCTTGTGTCATAAAATGAGCATATTGTGAAACAGAGTGACTCCTATTGCCCTCCGTGCTCTGTTGCCTTACTTGAAAATTGTATTATGCTGCCAGTAATTTATTTATTGCTTCAGTCACTTGTCATTCACAGAAGCAGACAGAACTCAGTTTCCCATAGGTTTGGATTTAAAGAGGCTTAGAACTGAATAATGCAGAACATCCTTACTCACTTAGGAGAAAAGTAGTCTTCCATTAATTGTACTTGAACTGCACTGAGAGTTTTTATGTTGGCAAGTTTTGCCAGTGCAGGGTGAAGTCATACTATATATATTCATATCTCAGGTTGTATTAATTACAGAAGATTTTTTAATAAATAAATGTATGATGCAATACATGGCTCACCAAAAAGAAAAACCTCTCATTCAGGGTACTGGAATACCTTGTTGTTATTACGCTACTTAAAAATGTGCATTAATTTTTTTTTATTAGGCAATTCTTGAATGGAGTCCAAAAGTCTTGAAAAGGCGCAAAAGAGAAGTCTATGTATGGGTAAGGAATTTTGTATATTTTGAATTTCAGAGAAAAACTATGACTTTTGTTTGTTTGTTTTGGTCAAATACAGAAACAGCTTCTTGCTTCGTTTCTAATAATTGAAAATCAAGGAATATAGCTGAGCTACTGTCTTTAATAAATTGTCAGTGTTCCCAGCAATTACTCTTGAATTCCTGAAGAAATAAAGAGAGCTGAAATAGCCTTTAGATGGCAGCATGTTTAATTTCAAATTGCCAACTTGACATGTTTACAAAACCTAAGATCTGTATGGAAATCCTTTTAAACTAAAGGTCAATTTAGGAAAAGCAAGTAAAAGGCTAACAGTGCTTGCAGAAATGGAGATTAAGGTACTGCATTAGATATTCACTAAAATGTGGATATCTATATAACTTTTCAAGGATATTTTTATGACAACAGCAAGCATCTTAAAATTAGATAGGGAAGCAAGTCAGAGTGGAACACTGTAGGGTGTGTGGGTGAGGTTGGAGGGTAGTAGAAGTCATGTCCAAACAGGGAGAACGCTCCCAAGACTATTATGAATAAAATGTAACACTGTAGAAAACATGAGAAGCGACTTGCTGCTTAAGACATAACTTCAACATGTAAAAACACGTAAGAAGGGAGCCTACCAAGACTATGCCTGACTTAAGACAGGAATTCTTACTAAATGAAGGGTAAGCTGCATGAAATTCATACAGTTATTATAAAGGAATTGGAATAGGAAGGAATTAAAATATTTATAGCAAACTGCAGTGCATGTATACATGCCTGGCTCTAGTACCAGGGAAAATCAGAGTGTAGGTAAATTTCATGTCAGTTTTCTGGAGCGAAGATCCAAGGCACTTGTGGAACAGCAAACTAACAAATCTGGGTTTTGTAAAGGAGTAAAAACTACGATCAGGGAGGTGTTAAGCTGTATGTATGTGCAGCATAATGAGAGACATCCAATGCAGCCTTTGTGGAAGGAAGTGACACCCTGCAAAAGTGTTTGACTTCTCTGAAGGGTGTAGATAAGGGTGTGTGGGTGAATGTAATGTACATAAATTTCAGGAACTTTTTGGAGAAGCTGTCTTACTGGAACTATAAAAGAAATTAAACTCCATGAGATAAGGTGTGAATGTTAGAAGGTCAGAAATAAAGGGTGGGATTAAATGGTAGATTTTCAAAAGACCACCACGACCCTAGAAGTGTATATATAAAATAATTGATCCCAAATAAGGTGTGTCCTGGTTTAGGGCAAATTTGGGAGGAAACCTCCGAATGGTGTTCCTCAGGAAAGCAAATCCAAACAGCCCCTCTCCCCATCCGGTCCGGGAAAAGAACTCCCTCAGAGAAAAGTGGGAAAGGCTATTTATTTAACAAACAAAATGCCCACAAGCATAAAGAATGAATAATAATAATATGAAACAATAAAACCTCTCACCCCTCTGAAGAGAGATGGCAAAACTGAGAATCCGTGCCAGGAATTAGCTCAGCTCCCTCAGTCTGTTTGTCAGTCCCAGTCCCTTCAGTGCTGGAAAATGCCGAGTCCAGGCCCGGTGGGCCACGGGCGCAAGATCCCGGTGCTCCTCTGGGTTTTTTCAGTCCAGAGCAGATTTAAACAGTCCAAAGAAAAAAAGGGAAAAAAACAGTCCAGGAAAGCTTCTTTGCCTCAGCTAGCTAGACTAACAAAAGGAAAATAAACCTCTCTCCCTGGCTGCCGTCCGTGCATCCGATGAAAAACCACACAGTCCCAAGGACGAGAGAGGATCCGGAGGAGTGAGCACTGTTTTTCAAAACAAACTGCGCGCTTCTTCTTTCCCTGCTCACTCCCAGAAGCAGTCTTAAAGGTACAGAACAGATGATTGGGGATACAGGCATCATAGTCACCCCAGGACAGAGGGATGATGTTGTGAGGATCTATGGGAAATACTGCCAGGCCAGTGGTGGAACAGGGACACTTCTGGGCCAACACTGCTCTATTTGTCTGTAACTACACAGGACTAAATGCACACATCAAAGCAGGCTTCCTGAAGCTTTTGTAAACCAAGGTGGGGTGGGGAATTGTTTCTATACCTTTCCATGAGAGCAGATCCTCTTTTCCCGCTTTAGGATTTAAGACTTGGAATTTGAAGGTAGTTGAAATTGCAGTGGAGAAAATCTTGAGGTATTAGCTGGTAGGCAAGATTATTTTACTACTAATAACAAAGAAGCAGCTGTTCAAGCTTGCAAGCCTAGAGCAAGCTTTCAGGGTGAAAATAAAGAATTTTACCAAAAATCATTTGCTTTAGAGAGATAAGTGTTTAAGAAAAATATTAGGGAAAAAAGGTCAAATGAAAAGAGATTAAAAGAGATTAAAAAGTTGGCATATTTATAAAAATTGCCCTTTACTTGTCCTTGCTTTTTGAACTTGTTTCACTCAAGTGCTTCTTTATAGAAGGTAGGTAACAAAGTAATTAAAATTAAAAATGCTTTTGAGACTCATTTCACTGTTGTGCTGCTTCTTGTGCTTTTTTTCAGAGTCTCTGAGGAGCAACCAGGCTAAACTGGGACTTTTATTATTTCTGAGAAATGTCTTCACATCATTTTATTTTTAGGTGGTTGGGCTTATTTGAACTGTGAGAAAGTGTGAAGGACTGAAAGCTATATGAACAGGATTTTGAGAGGTATTTAGCATAGAACATTGAATATTTCTCGTGGAGCAGTGAGAAGGGTTGATATATTCCTGGTGAACAAGTAAACCACACAGGACTCATGTCAAGCATGTTATACTTGTTTATGGTGAGGCTTCAAATATAACTCTGGTTAGCAGGAAGCTGGATGAAGTGAGAGACTGCTGCCACATATACAGGTCTTGGTGCCCATCAGTCTTTAAGGAGCAAAATGCCTCTATTGCCTGAGTATTTAATAGCTCTGAACTTGCTAGCATGGCAGCACATCTGTCAGTGGTCTCAAAACCAAAGGAACCCAACCACCACCAGCAGCAATTACACACATGAACTGTAATGATTTTAAAAACCAGTATGCTGAGCCCTTCCTGGCAGATATTTCAGATGAGATAGTTACATTTTCCCTAGCTTAGTTCTGGCCTACATCCTCCTCCCCTCTACAAATCTAATGGAATAATTACTTTGAGAAGATAATACAGGATGTATTGATCCCAGTATAAACTTTGTATTTATTCTAGCCCCGATTTGCTAAATTAAATGTTGTCTAGGAGAACCTTCACATGACTCCAGGAATTCATGTAACAGGCTCTATCTTCCTTTGTTCAGATTTAGCATCTTATGATATCCCTACTCTGCAGCTCTGTGTTGGAACAAATGACTAGATTACTGGGAAGTGGTTATGGTGGGGAACACCAGCCTGAGGCAGTAGGTGTAAGAGGGGAAGCTTCCAAATGAGCCCATAATGGACCTGAAATTCAGTTTTAACTCTGCTCTTATTCATGGGTCATAGTCACTTGTTATTTGTTTTTTATGCGAGTTGTTCAGTGAGTGTGAGGTTACATGCAGGGAGCCTGGCCACCATATTTGCTCTTTTGTACACCTTTTTTTGAAATACTTTCAGGCAGCTCAGGGGATGCTGTACTACAGTGAAATTTCCAGTGCTTTTCTGTGAGCATGACCTCCAATGTCCTTTATGGCCCCCCCTTTGGCCTTCCAGACCCCTGTTCCTCTGGGGAATTTAGCAAAGATGTGGCACATTCTTAGTTTGGATGCTATGTGACCTGCAGTGCTAGTGACTCAAAACCCTATAAGCTGTTCACAGATCTCCTGTTATTCACCCTGTGAAAGAGAATCAGGCTGTTCTGAATGCCTCAGAGTGCCACTGCCCATGACACGTTCTGTAATGCCAGACACAGTGCTTTTCTGATGAGCGAAGGATGTACATGGCTAGAAGATTTCAGTTTCCATTTTTCTCAGTAGGAAAGAATTTCTGTCAGTTAAGACTTTTGAGTAGAAAGGATTCTGAACTTGATGAGTTTTCTTTTTTTTCCTTGTGGATGATGCTCAGAACAATAATTCAGTCAAACATGGGAAAATTATTTTATCAGGATACATCATTAATCTCCCCTTCCCCTCCTTTAGGCATTTTAATGTTGGTTTAAAAAAAATAGTTAATCTGCCATGACCTTGGTGACAAATCTGAGTTGCCAAGAGATTGAACAAGTAAGCAGCTGCTTTGCTGTGAATGTCTCATATTAAACTGGAGGTTGGCTTCCCTATGCCTTTGGTTTTCAGTGACACCAGCTGCTATCTTGCTGAGTTGAGACATCTCAGAAAATGGGCAGGATGACAAGCAACACAAATCATATAATTCTGAGTAGGAAGCTCCTTGCCTTGAAAGATAGTTTGCTTTGGCTTTCAAACTTCCTATTTTTTCTTCCTGAACTGTTTCCTCCCATGTGCTTTTTCTTGTACTTTTTTTGAGATATGAACATTTCATGGTCTTTCAAAATTGAATGAGATGAAAGGTGTATCTCTTAAAGGGGTATCAAAAAAATCTCTGCAACATGTACTTCTAAATGAGCACATGGGACACTTGGTGTGTGATGTGGTAGTGGTGAAGGATGTATGTGTGCTCAAGGGGTAAGAACTTCTTTCCAGTGTAGCCTGCTGAATTTTGTTCCGTTAACAGAATGTTGGTAGCTGTTACATTTTTTAAGATGTGTACTTTTTGTGATATTGATTTAATAAATGCTTGCAATTCCTGTAAAATAAGTGGTTCCCTACTTTTGGTAGGAATGATTCATAATTTGTTACTGTTCCCTGCTGTGATAGTAGATCAAATCTGTGACCTTTATTTCAAGGGAAGCTCTATTACTGAGGCCTCCAAAAGGGATTATTTCAGAAATACCAGTTGCATATGGGTTCATCATATTAATGTGTACTTCACATTGAGCATGCAGGATAACGTGTGATGTATGACAAATTTCTAGAGAAGCAGATGTTTGCTTAGGCAAGAAAAGTATTTACTTTGTGTTACTTCTGTACGGAGGAGGGGAAAATTGTCACCAGTGTCTCTGTGCTCTACTGTTGGACTCACCATCTGATTTGTGATCACTGAACATTACTTTAGTCTCCTTAATTATGGGACTTCTTGGTGAATATTGAAAAGTTTCATGCTGGAGGCAGCTTTTAGGCATGTTTATTTATGCTGGAGTCTTCCTTTAGTGCCAGTAGTGTGGTTCTGTTCTTCTCTCACAGAGAATTGCCAGGCAGGAAGCAGCCAGCTGTGACTCTCCCTCTGCCAGGAGAGTAACAGGAGCAGGTTAGTCTGTGCTGCTTTTTTTGGTGCATCTGGTCAGCCACAACCTTAAAGCTCACATGAACTTTTTTTCTGTAGGCCCAAAAGAGAAAAAATGTTACAGGTATCAGGATTTGGTATCCTTGCTGTTCTGAGACCACGCACCCTATTTTAAGGTTTTTTTCCTGGCCCCGAGACTCATCTTGCCACCTACCAATGGAAGGAGGCAGGAATCCAAATGTATTCTGCTTACATCCAAACCCTGTGTTGCCTGCCATTTACAGCAGGAGTAGCATGATGGTTTGCTGTCACTTAGATGTCACTCAGATTCCTTCAGGGTCGCTACTACACTGTTGATCAAGTTAACTGCAAGACAAGATTCATACTAGGTAAATTCTGAGTACCCTGAAATAAAAAAGCCTGAATACTATTGTATAGCTCTGTAGATTTTTTGAGTAAAGAAGCAGGCACTTTAATTTTTTTAAGCACTGTAGTAAAGAAATCTTGTTCTGTTGACAAGTTCAGCATGTGTCTTGTGCAATACTTCTCTGTCTGCTTGGATCCTCCTCCTCCCATCTGCCACCTTCTCACTCTGAGGAAAGGAAACTCCATTCTGTCAAAGCAAAGTGCCAGTGAAAAATGGGGAAGACTTTTAAGAGCAGCTTTTGCATGAGACCATTCACTAAAATCAAAACAAATGTAACCACAGCTCACTCTAGTTTTGCCCTGTGTACTTAGCAAAAGGTTAAGGCTGACAGGTAGTAAGATAGAGCCCCTCAAGTGAAGGCTGTGCAGTTCAAAAAGGCAGAATCACTTATTTCTGCCTGTGATCAGTGCTCCATGGCAACATGTGCTTTGCAAGGAAAATAGCATAAATACCTGTTAAGCAAAGAGATTCCCTGGCAAGTGAATTAAATGTCAGAAATTGAATGAGAGTGGGGTTGCTGGTTTTTTTTCCTCTCGGTGTAATTTAGGGTAGCTACCAGTGAAGTATCATAATTGTAATGGATGCTCTCTGAGTCTTCTGAAGTACAAAATGTACCTCATTTTGAAATAACCTGCTTCAGAGACTATGCATTTCTCTATTTCCCAGTTATTAGTCTTCTTATGCTTTGTGAAGCTAATGCTTACTAACTTTGAGGATTGTTCCCTCTGCAAAGGTTTTGTGATTGCTTCTGCCTGACGCTGACTTGCAAATTCAGTGTGAGCAGTTAAAGCCTTAAGAGTGATAAACTTATATTACTATGGGGACTATGTGCATTCATTTAAGTCCCCAGGGCTGGAGCTCAGACTTGGTAATTGTCTTGGCTGGAAACGACTGTGTCCAGTTTCACCCTTATGTCTGTAGCTGGTGATCTCTGCCTGGGAGAGTTAAGGATTAGAGAACACCAGGACTGTTTTTGATAGTTTGGCTTGATGTGCAGTGACCTACAAAATAATGGTAGTAATTGTGCTTATGCTTTCTTTATAGCTGGAATTTGGTTGGCTATTTGAGGCAAGGGCAGGAGAAATCAACAGAGCTTTGTCTGCTGGAGGCGCTGAGCCTTCAGGCTCCACAGCTCAGAGTGCTGAATATCCAGGGGAACTAAAACAGAGGTTCTGCTTGAGTCACAATGCCTCACTCTCTGCTGCTTTGGGTACTCCAGATTACCCTCATCACACATTTGTTGGCTTCATGTGACCATGAATTAGATGTTTTTCATTTCCTCTGTTTAACAGGGTTTTCTAAATCCTCTTTCCTTGGCTGTCTGCAAGCATGCTTTACTGTTCAGTGTAAAGTCTTAGGATACGTGCTTCTCTCCTCAACCCTAAAACCTAAGCAAAAATTCTAAGTCAGAATTTTGTGATCTCCTTGCAGAAGTGTAGGACAGGTCACAAGGAGATTATATGGTGAGAACTGCGTACATACAACTTGTCTGAAGTCCAGCTTCTCTGCTTTATCTGGGGGAATGGCTGTACTGGCTCCACAAAGGCACAAAGCAAGTATTTTGTCCTGTGAAGAACTGATTTCCAGTCTGTTATACAGCACTGTAAAATAGTCTACTGGCTGCATTAGTGTTGGCTGGAAGAATTAAACTTGAAGTCGGACTTGAATCATGTTTGAAGTTGTTAAACCCCTGGCCAAAGCAGTAAAAGGTTGATGATGCTGCAGTACTGCAAAGCTGTAACTTGGTGAATAAATGCCTTCTATAGTATAACACATCTCTGTTTGGTATTCTGTACATGACAATAAAAGGCATTTTGAGACATAGAAATTTAAAAAAAATAGTTTTATTCCCTTAATTTAAGCAAACAAACGTTAAGCAGAAGTTGCTTCCATCTAATTACATTTTTCTCGCTCAACTTGAGGCCAGTCTAATAGGTACATTCTCTGTCCCTATGTATAGAGAAACTATGCTGAAGGAAATGGAAAACCATGTGATACTTTAAGTATACAGTGGGAAAGTTAATTTTGTATTGTATGGTGCAATGATCCATCTGCCTTTGCATTTTTAAAAATTATTTATGTTTTTTTAAAAGCTGTTCCATGGCTTGAGAGAGCAGGAGTCCAGCTGTTAGGCTGTCCCTAGCAAGCACAATATCCCAGAAGTCCCCATGGAACAGTGACAAGCAAGTTTCCCTGAAAATGAACTTCACTCACTTCTAATCTATTTAGCTGCCATCAATTTATAAATATATATATTAGTTTAATACTGATCTCTTTCAGAGTTAGTGAACCTCTGTCATCTTACTGCTCTGGAATGTTTCTGGTGCACACTTCCCTGATAAATGAGTTACGTGACACTTGTGTGGAATTTGGGTGATTTCAGCCAAGATTTTTAGAATTATTTTAAGATTAGTCATTTATTTGTACATACATGTCTTTTGGGCACCTGGCTTCTTGAGCTCTTTAGGCAGGCTGAATTTCATCACAGTGGGTGATAATCAGGCTCATTGTGGTGTATCAGATTGATCACTGTCTTTGAGTATTCCTTTTCAGAGTTTTACTGTTTTTGTGTTCTGGTGGTGCAGGATGATTTTGTGGTAGCACTCCTCAATTGCTTCCTACTTTCCATCCAGATTGCAGCCCCTTAATTCTAGAGTTGTAAATTCTCATGGCAGAACCAGGCAGAGACAGGCATTTAACACTTCAACGCTTACAGGAAAGAACTGGGTAAGTTTGTTCATACAGATGATGTATTTACCTGGGTCTGTGGACCATTTACATACAGATTGATATGTCTCATGTGAAAACACATGTACAGGAATGACATCTAAAAGTTATTTGTCTTTTTCATTTATGTTCCAGGTCTACAGTGCAATAAGTTAGCTTTTTTTCCCTCTCCATACTACAGTAATTTAAAATATTAATGGTTAAATTAAAATAATGTTAAATCTCCTTTCCCTAGAAGGCCAGGCTGCTAGTCTAGAATATAAAAGAAAGTATTTTTAAGTATTTCTGGGTGTGGTTCTGAGATTCCCCCAATTTGTAAGCATTTTAAAAAGGGGATAAAATAGTTTTTAGTTGTCTCATTCCCTTTTACTTTTTTCTGAAGAATCTGAGGGATACTCAAAGTAAGAGAGATTCTCAAGCCATTTTTAATGGGAGGTTCCAAGGGAACTGCTAAGTAATTTCAGCCTTCCTGTTCTCAAAAATATCCACACTACTTATCCATCCTGCTCACTGAAGTAAAGTGATGAGTGTAGCTGAATTTGATGGTCTTCCAGGTTTTGTCAGGGTGATGCACTGTTAAAAAGTTCAGGTGCATTAGTCTGTGTATTTTGGACAGGCCAAGTGGCAGAGAAGTGACAGGGAAGTTGATACAGCTGTTCACATGAAACCATTCAGTGACAGATGAGTTGCAGAAAGATGGATCACTCCTGAGTAGAGGGGGAACAGATTTCTCTGCAGGGCACAAGGAACAATCTGAGATTCTGATAAATGCCTTTTCAGAGGGTATAAGATGGCCCAATTAATAATTTCAGCAAACATACAGCTGAGTCTTTGATCTGAATGTTAAGCACTTAGAATCTCTAATATTTCTGTCAGGGTGGTAGTAATCAGGCATTCCTTTATCACTCATCTAGTCTGACCCTTGTGAATTTGATGTCTTGTTCTCAGTATCCTTACTTGTGTTCTCCCAAGCCTGCTTTAGTTTTATAGTAATATTGACTGGGTACCTTCTTAAAGCTCAGTATCTTCTCTTTCATCCTAGACTGGCACTTTGTCGTGTTATGGTTTCAGTAAAGCAAAGTCATCTTAAGGGTACTCTCAGCTTTCCTGTCATGCATTGGTGCTGCTGTTCTTCATGGTAATCAAACTGGAACAACTGTGCCTTGTGCAAGTCAGTGCTCAACAGGAAGGGGATGGAGTCTGCAGTAATTCAGAGCAGTGAATGTTCCCTCAGAGCACCACGAGCTGCATTGCACAAAGGGAGCAGCGGTCTGTAAACATGCGAAAGGCTCCAGCATGCACAGAGCCTCTGCCTTCCTCAGTGGGTTGGTTCACAACAGCTGCAACAAAGGAGAAGGGGAAAAAGGTTTGTAAAAAACCACAGGAAGTTCTTCAGCTTCCTCATAAACAAGCATGACATTTCTCCTCTTGAGAATGCTCCTGCCAGATGCTGTGCCTTCTATCTTTATCACAGCAGGTTGAAACAGGCATGATAAAGAATGACGAAGAAGAGGGAAATGTACTGGCTTTGTTTCTAAACATGTAAAAGCTTTGTGTAAATGTGATAGTTGAAAACACTTTATTCTGGGTAGGGAAGTGGGATATGTAATTTCCAAGAGTCAGGTACTTTGTGTACAATGGCCAGATTGTCAGTGTGCATTTTATAATCCTGAGAATGAGGAACATCCTAAGTGAGGACTTAGGCAGGCAGTGTGTGCAAATCTTGGTTATTCTCCATAAAGCTCTTAGAATTCATTCTTACATAGCTTCTTGCTTCAGGGGCAACTGTACCCAAATATAATTAACAAAGGAGTGACAGAGACTATACCAAAAGTCTAAGTTAAAAAACTTCTCATCTTAAACCAAGGTTCTCTTTGAACTCTGAATACAGAGTAACTATGTCTCCATGATGATCTCGCTTATTTCTGACCTGTTTTAGAAATATATCCGCTCTTCTATTGCAATTTAAGTGTACAATGATAGGACTAAAAGGAACATCCTCTCAGAAGTGACTGAAAAAAGGCTTCAGTGGCAAGTTTTTATTTAATCATATAAGGTGTGCTGTAGTTCAGGTGCCAGTTCTGGGGTTATCCTGGGATGTAGCAATGTTCAGAAAAAGAAGGTAGTTTCATACTTAGGGTTTGTATTTATGGTTTCAGTTTAAATTTGAGCCTGAGTGCAGACCTTGTGCTGAGTTTGCTGGGTGCACAGAGGGCACAACCCTGAGGGCTTCCATCACTGCCTAGTGGGAGAATTTCCCCTCCACAGTCCACAGCTGTATCTGTGTTTGGGCTCTTCACAGACCAGACAGGGATCCCATTTGAAAGGGCACATTGTCAATGGCCACTGCCATGGTGAAATGCCTCATCAATAAATGTATCTACGAGTGTGTAGATCGACTTAAACCGTGCCTGATGCTTTTCTGCTTAGCAGCATCTGATTTTGCGTATTTTGGATGTTTATCCAAAGGCCTCCAGAGATGCCTTTCATGGCTGGATGGAGATAATTGAAAGTTGGCAGTTTTCCTGCTCCTGGATGTCAGGTAGCCTTTCAGTGAACCTGGCCCTTTCAGAGGTAGCTGTTCCCTGTGGCACAGTGGTGGAAGCCGTAGCTCAGGAATGATTTGGGGATTTCTGTGGTGCTGATGGCTCTTTACCATGCTGAGTTTTCAAGAAACCTGGCTTGCAGCCCCAAGAGGCAGGACTGACCTTGGGTTACCCAAGGTTTGACTACATGGCTAATTAGTGATAGAGGAAATCTGACAAATATGTGACTAATGCACAGGGATTCACCTAATGAAAATAACACCTCCTCTTTCCCAAATAGCTCCCTTGCAACATTTAGTTGTGTAGCAACTACTGCTGTTTTGTGAATGAAGCAAGTGGATTCCACAGCAGTCTTTGTGCACACTCCCCACTCCTCATTTGGCTCACAAAATTAGAATTACATTTTAGTGGTTTTGTAGACAATATAAGCAAAAATACACATGGTATAGGTAATATACACAGACAGGTAATACTGCTGCTACACTAGATGAAATGTAATTTTTCATTTTTGCAGAAGGCTCCTTTTCTGTGAACTTAAAGTATCCTGTAAATGTCGGGGTTTGCTGGGAAGTGGCCAAAAGCTGGATAGTAAATTCTGCAATAATGAGGTTCCATTTCTTATTGACCATGTTTTTTCTCAAGTCGTGAGAAGGCAATGATGGCACACGTAATTTTGATACCTGATAAAATTGTCTCATTTGGTCAGGGTGTGAATAAATTTTAGGAGCTGAGAATGCTGCTTTAAATGATTGCTCTGCTTGTAGTTAGGAAGAAATTCATCCTAAAGAGCCAAATAAGCATATAATTTTATCGTGGCTAGTCAAATTTTCCACGTAAATTTAAAAGGAGGTAATTTTCCCATTTCTATTTTAGAATGTTCCTTATTCCGCCTTTATAATTTTGTCCATTTCCTTATTAGCCCTCCTTTCAGAGCCCAAACATGTCAACAATGACACCATTATCAGCCTGAAATAAAGGAACAAACGTTCTCATCTTCAGTTGTGGTTTGCCTGTGGCAGCTATTTTTAATTTTGCAGCTGCTGGAGACTGAGGCAGATTTGCAGCTGAAGACTTGGCCCCCGTATCACACGTCCTCTTTCCAAATGCTCTCAGAGGTGTCAGGAAACGTGGGGGCTTCCAAGGGGTCTCTTCACTGAAGTAGCACTTCTGGAAAAAGAGACTGAGGGAGCACGAGGCAAAGCAGTGGCAGCAGAAGGGAGGTATCCTGCTGATTTAGCATTTGTTTGCAGATGTTCAGTGTGGAGTGTGAGGTGGCAGCTGATCACTGTTTTCACCAAGTGTGAATAGGAGCTGACAGCCCCGTGCACTCTCCCGTGTGTTCCGAGCAGTGCGCCTTCCAGCAGGTCCTCAGCCTCCAGGACTTTTCTGTCCTGGAAGAGGAGGTAGCGTGACTTTTTGGCCATGAGGAGCAACTTGTGGTCTTCCAAGCCTTGACCCCTGTTTCAAAACTGGCATCACAGCTCTGAGCTGAAGCTCAAGCTGCAGAACACATGGGTGCTGCAGTGAGCTGTACCTGGCTTGACGTGGGCATTCAGGCAGGTCAGCTTTGGTGCCCACCACTTGCACAAGTGGCCAGGCATGGAAAGCACAGCTGTGTGAGTGTAAACATTATTTATTGACATGTCACTTCACCTAACCTTGTTCAGGCCTCAAAGTGCCTCTTTTGTCTTTGTGCCAATATTGCTGTAATTTATTGTTTACTGTGATAGAAGTTAAGATATGTCAGTGCATTTACTTAGTACCTCTGAGTGGTGTGGGCTTAATAGTAGGTAACAGTCCTTAATTTTCTTAGATGCTGAAACACAGAAGACTTTATTTTACAGCTCCCCACAGTCAGAAGATACTGATGTGAAGAACCAAGCCTAAATGATGAACTGGTTCAAGCTTTAAAGGGTAAATTCTCTGTTTTGGGACCAAAATATATTTTGAAACAGTTTGTTTAGTTTCATTTTGTCTTTGGCATTTGGCCCAAAATGCATTACATGTTACCTGCTCTTTTGCCAAAAATTCAGTAGCAGTGGTGCACGTGTGTTTTCACTGGACTTTTAAATCCATGTTAGTGGATCCAGGCACTTTGAAAGGTGCATAGATTTTCTTAGTGATCATAAAGAGCAGTTAGTTTATCTAGGTCTTGGACAACTTTAGAGCTTAATAAATATAGTTCTGGTTTTTTTCTTTTTGTTGATTTGCAAACTTAGACTAAATTTTGACTTGTAAAATGTGATATTAACAATAAAAAAATAGTCAAGCGGGTTCAGATAGTTCCACTTTTGACTATAGTGTTAATTAGGTGGTTAAATACTTACATATTTTGGTTTCACGTGCAATGATCATGGAAAAGTGGTGCAAGTAATTTATTTTCACTTGTGCTGAGCATCTTTGCTTGAGTATTGTTGTTAATTATCTTGCTGATCCTACCTTAGCTGATACTCCTGTTAGTTACCTGACCTATTGAATAGCCTGTCGTATGACCTTGGACTTTTTTGATCATGTCTTTCTGAGAATAGATGTAGACATGCTCATATAAATAGGGTTTCTAATAGAGAGAGGTTTTATTTGGCAGAAACATTGCTGGGAGAGTTAAAAAAGAGAATGAAGTAATGTGTCTTTGAAGTGCAGTCACTGCATTAAAGTGTTCCAGCATAACATTTTTTTGATCTCCTAAGAAATAAAAAGGCAGTTAATGCTGTATCATCTTGGAGAAACTAAGGTCTAAAAGGACATCCTGTTGAGAGGACTCATTAGTTATGCAGTCTAAAACTGTGGGACATGCTTAATCTTGTAAAAAGTAAAGAGGGCTCCCTGTCTTCATTCTGTGTGGAACTTAATACCCATCTCTCTTGCATTCAGGTGACTAACAGGCCTTTCAGAAAACAACATGTTCATTTAAAAACAACTGTCTACATATTCCAGGCATCTCCAATGTGTCACTTGTGCCCTATGATTGATGATACTGAAGTGGGTATATACCTTTGAAATATATAGTTTATAAACCTTTCAAATGTATACATGAAAAATATGTATCAACAGACCAACTTTACCTTGGCTAGAAGTAGGGAAAATGGTATCTACTTGGTGGTTTGTTTTGTTTTGTTTAAAATCTGTAGTCAATGCCTAGCAAGATGCAGCACATGTGGAGCTCAGGATGGTCAGAAATCCAGACCCAGCCTGTTTGCTGTGTGTATTTCATGCCTTTCCAGTGAACAGGAAACTAACTGCACCTTGGCTGGCCAGGCCAGTTCCCCCTTCCTTCTGTGAGCACATTTCATCTATCCTTGATAAGAGACTGTGTGGTTCCCCTTGTGGTGATGTATTTGAGCTCATCTTTCTCAGCTGGTAAGGCCATGGACTTGTCATACAAGTTGTGACCCACAGTGCCTCCAGCACCCCTGTAAATGACACCAGCTGAAACTCAGCCAGAGCTGAGGCTGTTTTGTCCCCTGAAAACATTGGATTTTCCCTCTGTCAAGAAAGCCCAGATTTGGCAGATGTTATTCTTAGAACAGCAGGAAGTGAGAAACTTGCTTTCATAACTAAATAACAATAAAGTTAGGTTAATGAGCCTGTGAATCATTTGAATGGTTCAGGTCTGTGTGCATCTGCTCCATGCTAAAAAGTTCCCAGCAGAATTTGCAGTGAGTTAAGCAGAAAGCTGACATAAAGTCAGATGTCTTTGATCTTTGCTTGGTTTTGGGGTGTGTTTGTTTAAGATTGGGAAGCTATTGGAATAATGAAATGAAGATGCAGTATTAGCCCAGGGAAGTGTGTTAGTCTTACTCTGTCTAACTCAAATAAAACAGCAAGGACATAGCATATTCTTTGTTTGTTCACTATCAAGCATGAAATGGTCAATAATACCTGTTCCAGTCTCCTGTTTAGGATCCTCTAATAAGTTCTTGCTCTGTCAAGTTCATGCCTTCCTCTTCCTCTCTCTTTTAAGTAGTGTGTGGCTGTTAGGTCTAAATTTGCCAGCTCTCTTCATGGTATGATAATCACGAGATGCTTTGGATTGGGAATTACAAATACAGGATCTTTTGAAAGAAGGTGCTGGCTTTTAACTTGGAACATTTTGACTGATTCCCTCTTGTCTCTTGCTTTCCCAGACTTATCCTAGTGGGGGGGTTAAACAAGAAAGGCTTGGCTATTCTGTCAATAGAGAGCTCATTGTGGCTGCTGTTGTATCACTTGGAACATTAAATCCTCTGAAAACATATCTTGCAAGAATAATATTGAAAAACATATTGTAAGTGGAGGCAAATTGGAAGTCAGGCATTTATATTCACGATGCAATATAAATAACCAGGTTTAGACTTTTAACTGCAGTGCAAAAAACATTTCACTCATTTAAGCAAAATTGTCTGTGTCTTTTTATCCACATGAGAAGACTGGCTGCATCCCTGGCAGTGAATAAGTTAACCTACTTAGTGTTTGGTGTGTAGGCAGCATGCAGTTCTGTGAGATTGCAGTGGGCAATGAAGCAGCTGAATTCAATTTGCAGCAGTGACCTAAGAGGGACTATTTTTAGTAATAAAATAGGTCAGGGGATATGCTAGTGCAGACTGATAAATGACCAAGTCTTCCCTTCCACTTGTGGGGCATGTTTTTGTTCTCCATTGCTGAAGGTCTGTGATGGAGTCAGTGCTGTCACGTGGTTAATGTTAAGAGTTTTTTGTTATTGTGAAGCAATCATAGAAAGTGCTAAGTTTTATTTTAGTGAAGAAAGAATATAAGTAACTACTTTGCTTAGGGATGCATGGAAGGCAAAGCCAACTAGGGATCAGAGTGTTTTGAAGCCATTGCTCAGAGCTGGTCTTAGCACTGCTGGAGATCTTATTTTGCAGTGTTGTCCATGTGACAAGTTGTTCTTGCAGTCTTTTTCCCTTCCTGTCTACTAGCTGTTCTTATGTGCTTTTTTAGCTTGCTTCTGTTTCCAGTTTGCTTTCTCGGTGATTTATGCAGATGAGTGTTAGCTTCTTCCTCTCAGGATGGCAAAGATGAAACATGGCTTTATCCTGTCCCTTTGAGTCTCTGGGCTCTTGCAGGAAGCTTCCAAAGGATCTGTCCAGCCCATTCTTATGACACAGAGCAGTCCAAGTCTCTTTTTAGTATTATGCTTCTTGACTTTTGCATTTTTGCACTTCTTTTGTCCCCTTGAAATTCTGTTTCAGAACAAACTTGGAAAATGCCTCTTGCCAGTTTGTGCCTTTATAATCCTGCTGTTCATTACCAGTGTTGCAGAGTCCCCAGAAGCTCTAGTCATGGAGCTGTGTGCCTTCATCCCATATTAACAGCAGAAAACCAGCAACTTTGGCCCTAAAGCTTTTTTTTTTTTCCTCCCTGGAGAAGAATGCTTAGCAGTAAGCAAGTCCACTCCTGCCTGTAGCTGCATTGGTATCAGTGTGTCACACTATGTCTCAGGCTGTTGCTGGAGCTATCTCCAGCAGTTAATGAGCCCTAATGAGCCCTGGTGGGATGGACTGGGATGCCCAGTTCTCCTGCTTTGGAACTAAGCAGATCTCTCTCCCTGAGGCTGTTTAATGTTGTGTGAATTACGTGCCTGTGCTGGTGCCCATTCCTGCCCTGCAGTGCACTGTGAAGCACAGACATACATGGGTGTACAGCATGGGGGAGAGATGTCCTTAAACTTTCCCTTATTTTACATCCCTTCTAGCAAAATGCATTTAATTTTCATGGTCTAGTTAGGATCATGATGAAATATCATCTAGCAGAGTTTTTAAAGTGCTTAAAAGTCCTTGAATAATATCACTTTGATACCATATTTATAAGGAAAGTAAGCTCAACATTGATCACTGGCTTAAAAATTGTAAACTCAGACTGTCCTTGACCCTTTTCATTTTTTTAAGACTGCAAGTTAGTTATGAATCATCCTCTAATATAAAAAAAACTTAATAAGCTGGTAAGTAATTTGAATTTCTAACTTCTGTATTTTTCTGCACTGAAGGTCTGTTTCTATATTGCAAATAAGCACTGCACACCTCAGATAACCAAAAAAGAGCCATGGGAAAAATACAAGAGGACTTCCAGTGGGATCAATACAGTGGAGTTATTTTCAGCAACGCTCTAAGAAACGTGAGGGGGCTTTTGTTTATATTCCATCATCAGTGCAGTTTAATGTGCTTCTAAGGGACATCTTTTAGTATGAATACAGTGCCCTGTACTTTCCTTTCTAAAGAAAAGTCCTATTTTTTTTGATGTTTTTTTCTTGTTAACCTGTTTTTGCGAAAGATAGCTTGACAATATCATCAAATGTGAACTGAATTATTTGGTGTTCCTGTCCACCCCACTGATCATGGGAGCTGGAATTTCATGGCAATTCACAGCCTGTTCACTGCACTCTTGTGGGTCAGCTCAGGTGAGCAGAGCACACTGAGCCAGGAGCTCATTTATTAGGCATGCAAGGAGAGAAATCCACAAATACTCACAGTTTTTCTTCTTAGGAGTTTGGAACATTGCAGTCCACCCTCCCCATCTTCAGCCCCCCCATAGATTACTGGCCTGTCCAATATCTTGTGTGCCCTGCTCTGTTCCTTAAATACCATGAAGTGGAAAACTTGTACTCAAAAGTTAACTGGGGCCATTCTTTTGCTACTAGCATTTAATGATGGTTTCATATTTAAAAGGAGACTTTTTCTCTCCATTACAAAGCTAATTTATTTTAATTGATTTTTGAAAACTCTTGCTTTTCTGTATTTGCTTGTGTTTTCTCAGCATGACTGAATGAAAGACCACTTTGTGCCAAAGCACTGAGCTGGGAAGATGGCTCTCTTTCTCTCCTGTAAAATCGTGTTTGGTGTAGGTATCACAGGTCTGTTTGTGTGCAGTGTTTTACAGTGCCTTGCTCCAGCATTTATTTTGTGCTTGTTGTGGAGGCATGAGCCTGGCAGGGTGACATGAACTGCAGAATCTGACAGTGTGACAGTGGAAGGTCTGGTGAGAAAATCACCAGTGACTCTGTGACAATGCTGTGTGTCTATTCAGATTATCCAACAACACTTGGATAACCAGTAGGCTCAGACACGGGAGAAGTAGATCCTGCTCCTGCTGCTGTCTCTGGTGTTTTAGCTGACAGGAGGTAAATGTCCTCCATCATGTGTGCCTTCCCTTTTTCATTGGAAAATTTAAGATGATGATACATGATCTCCATCAGGGCTTCAGGGGAAAGGGTATATATTCATCATCCCCAAGCTTTTAATCCAATCTTTCCAAAGTAAGGGTTTTGTGGGTAATTTCTGGACTGGTCTTGGCCTGGAGAAGTGCAAGAAGAGCCATGTGGTTTGGTCTGACTTTCTGCTGAGCAAAAGGAAAACCCTGACTTTCTGTATTCTAGATATATTTCCAGCCAAAAACCTAGGAGTGGAAAAAGACATTTGTCATCACTCTGAAAATCTCAAGCCTTTCAGCTCAAACACTTCCCAGAACAAGTAGCTCCAAAGTTTACTTGAAGAATGTGTTTGTAGTCCAGAGGTGGAAAACATAGGATTTTCACACTAGGTATGTCCAAAGCCAGTTCATACTTCAACAGCCTTTTTTTCCCCTCTTGCTTTGTATGCTTGCACACACATTTCAGCAATGAAGAAAACTGACTGTAATGGAAACCTGCCTGTGTTACCTACTAGCAGTTCAACAGGAATGCCAGGAATGAGTTTTAAATGAGTTTTATGTCAAGTCACAGATAAATTTGTTTCTGTGTCTCTCCCATATTTGCTGCTTTTCCAGCTCTTGTGTGTAGGGGCTGTCTGTGTGTCCTGGGATGCCCATGACCTATCCCTTCCCACTGTGGTATGGCCAGAGGGGATGGATTGTCAGAAGAGACAGGAAGCACAGCCCCACAGGGTGGCATAAGCAATGGATTCTGAGCATTGTTAGTAGCGTGACAGGACCTGCAAAATTAATATGCTAGCTGGAAGGTACAAAATGTAGCTCTGTTCTTCCTTTAGGCTCTGACTCTTCTCAGGGCAAAGCAATGCCTGTAAGGAAGTGTTTCTGGTGTTGTCTGTCACTCCTTGGTGTATTGCCTGAAGGAGGCAGCCTGTGTTAGAAACAGGTGAGCTGCAAAGGGCACCAGACTGTGTCCTCCCAGCAAAGTCAAGTGTCCTGAGAGGACCCTTAGAACTTGTTTTTTGCTGTGTCTAAGCTAAGAAATTCAGAATTTACAGGGCGGGCTCTAGTGGTGTAGCAAGCTTTCTGACTTGCTTAACGTAGGGCTTAATAAAATTATCTTTGTTGGAGGTTTCTGTCCTTGCCTGCCCTGCCGTCATATTTCATCATGTTAATTCCTACTGTTCTGGTACAGGGTCAGATGAATTGAGGATGTTAGGGCTTTTTTTGTTTGTTTGTTTTGTTTTGTTTTTTGGGGTGCAAAAGTAGTGTTGTGTCCCTTAGTGGACTCCTCCTACTCTCCTGCCTGTTGCTCTGCTGATCTGCAAGGCCAAGCAGAGCTGGCAGTGGCCAGGCACAGTGCTCCAAGCTGCTGTTCACTATCCTCCCAGGAGAAGTTTGAATTAGGGTCCATGTTCCTGCTTGGATTTTTAGGTGCTCTCATGCAGTTCTGATCAATGTTGGATGAGTTTGGGCTAAAGACCTGATCACAGCAGTCTGTGTGTGTAGGTGGAAACCATCTTGTGAAAATTTGGCTGAGAAATGGTGTATCAGTTACAACTGAGAGTACACGTGCATTTTCTTGTACACAGGGCAGGTTTTGGCTATTGTTAGAACTATTTGGGAGGAGGAAAATTGGTTTCATTGTCGGGTTTGGAGGTGACTTGAAAGGATTTCTGTAAAATTAAAGGTCTCTACTGTGCAGACTCCGATTAATAAGCTCACTCAGGAATCATAGCTGCAATAATTGTAATGGGAGACAGGGTTTTACTGATGAGTCACCTTGTTGGGGCTGTCTTCACTGGCCTCCTTGAGAAAGTGGAAATCTGGAAGAGAGGAGTTTGTGTGACCTGTCAGTACCAAGCTGGCAGTAGAAGTTGGCACAAGCTAGACCCTGCTGCTGGAAAAAGCCTGGAGAATCAGCACAGTCCTTTGTGCTCAGTTGGTGCTAGTTTAGGTCACAGGTGTGTCAAAGTTGTATCCAAAGGGAAAAACACAAACCAGTAAACATGATTTCAGCATGAGGGACTGTGCTAGGAGAGAGAGCACCAGGGACTGTCAGGCAGCTTTGTCCTTCAGTGGCCCCTTAGATTTCAGGAGTTTTGAGTGTGATCATTTGGAGCTTGCAGAGAATCCAGTCTTAGTAGGAGAACAGTCTTGGCTTTTGCCTCTTTCATGTAAATTTGATGATAGGTTTCTGTGAAGGGCACATGTAGCTCCTGCACTGAAGCATGCATTTGCAAAGTTCAATAGAAGCATGATCTAGTTGTTCCTAAATTCTTGGGGAAAACTGGAGGGAGATGAGAAAACTGTTGGGATTTAGTAGATGAGCTTTGGGGAAAAAAGATGTGCAACTGAAAGGCAAAGAAGTTTGACTCAGTTTTTCAGGCTTCAGTGAAGCTGCTCTTTCTTTTCTCAATAGTCTCTTGCTTTGAGCTTTTCCTGAGTTACTGTTTAATTTAGTCCATTGTTGCACCGCAAATTGAATAGTAAGTGAAAATTTTCAAAATGTCTTTGAAAAAACTTCAAGAAGTTATTTCTGTCTGTATCCCAAGGGTAAACCCTTTAGAGTCCCTGATGGAAAGAGAGTGTAAAAGCTTCAGGCAGTGATAACTTTCTGCATGTCTGATATCTATTTGTACAAAGTTTTACCCAAGAAGGGAAGAGCTAGGGCCCTTTTTGGAAAGTTATAGTTATCTATGCACTAATAACTTGCTGAATACTCACAGGCTTTTTCAACCTATAAAGTAAATTTTCTGATATTAATTTCTTTGAGGATTAGAAACCTGGAAAGAATAATATGTTCTGACACTGTTCTTGGATGACACTTGAATTTAAAATAACATTATAGTGTAAATGGTTAAGAATTAAAGAAACAACCAATTGGTAATGTAGGCCTTGAGCAAAGTACAGTATAGGAAGCACTGAAAAATGTTTCTCTGCATGATTAAGAGAGTCTGGTTTGCTGTTTGATTTATTGGCTGGCTGAATGAATTCATTAATTGTGTATGACTACTTTTACTTCTGGGTGGTCATTTTTCATTTCAGATTTCATTGCTGAATGAGCTTTTCCTAGGGATGTTCTTATCATCCAAAATTAAATACACGAAAATGTTAGGGAGGCTCAGCCCTCCCTTTTTACATCAGTATTTTTCATAGTATGGTTTTACCAACAACAGAAAAACTCACTTAGGCTGCAATACCTTAGGTATTGTGCTCATTATTTGAACACCAAAAGATTTCCTTGTACTGCAATACGTGCCATGTTCCATGTTATGATTTTCAAAACAGTGCTATGGAAGTACAAACCCTCTTTTTTAATTAGATGGTGAAGAATGAGACAGACACTTGTTTCTGAAACGTTTCAGGGGTACATGAAGCACTCAGCATTCAAACACCATTGTGACTAAATTTGTAGAATGAGAGTTTTGGGTATGCAGCTCAGTGGGAGGCAGGGATAGGTAACATTTGTATGAAATCAGATCAGAGAGATCCTGAACATCTTGGCTTGTAGTTTGAACACTGTTTTTTTTAATAGGAAGGACTCATTTCCTGGACAGCTTGCAATCAGTATGGTCTGGAAACACTCCTCTCTTCAAGGATCTTAAGGCTTTTAGCTGCATGGAGAAAGGAGCATTTCAGGAAGCATATAATGCCACCGCTGTCAGCAGCTAAGGATGCTGTTCCAGGGCATGGTGCATCTCCTGGAAGGCAGCTCAGCAGAACCTCAGTGGCCTTGCTGGCCCTTCCAGCCAGAGGGCAGAAGTCTCTGAATGGTCCATAAGGGCAGTGGGCTGGATATAGCTATTAGGAATTAATTTCATTCTCAAGTATTCTCCTTAAAGTCAGAAAAAAAAAAAAAGGCGCAAGGAAATCCTCATGTTCTTCCTTTTCTTTCTTAGCCCCCACCTTCAGGTTTTGTGTCTGCAAGTAGAAGGCAGAGCTGTTAAAGACTGCAGAGTGAGGACTTTGTCATCCTGTCTCTCCCGCTCAGTGCTGACCCCTCATCCTGTAATTGTGTAGCAGATGGGGTGGGTGAATCCCCAAGTCAGCTTTGTGGAAAAGGCTACTGTGATATTTTGACAAATCTGTTCTTGCCTGTGGGCTCTGGCACTCCCAATATCACATTACATGTGTTTTCTGTGAGAATTGTCTCTGACTATGTAATACAAAAAAAAAGTCTTGTGAGGAAAGAAGGTGAATGAGGTAACTCTTACCCTCCTGTAAACATGTGGATGTGATGAGCAGGGGCCTGGGTAGGAAGCATTTTTCCTGCTATCTGGCTTGGTCCCACTCAGTATCAACAAGCTGTAATTATTGATCTCGTACACAGTTTATTTTTTCTCTACTTTTACAATACTGATACCTATCTGTAATGTCAAACTCTAATTTAAACCTGCTGTCCAAAATGGGAATAATAGCTCATGCTTCTCTGTCAATCACTCTGTGGAGACTGACTGTAGAGAGAGCTCTCTAGTGAAATATGATTATTGCTGTATATATGATGTCTGGCTAGTTTATTAAGCATAAGAATAAATTCTGTAGTGGAAACAGTGAGATTCGTATATTGCTTTGTTTCTAAAGTCATTTGATTAGTAGTGTTTATAATTCTTTTTCCTACTGGGTTAAATAAGCTTTACCTTGGTAGTCATGTACTTAGACAGCAAAATATAGCAGAGATATTAAGGATGAAAGTGCTCTGAACCTGGCTGAGAAATACCGTGACAGTGCCATCCTATTTTTGTCCAGAGCTTCCTCCTGCTCCTGGCTCTGTAAGGTGACCTTCTCTCCATAATTTAGGACACACAGTAATTTGAACAAACACAGCAATGATTCTCACTGGCATAGGGCTAATCAGGGTAAGTTTGAGTTAAAACAGTCTTGTCCTCCCAGCAAATAAACGTATCATGTAAAGTTAGTTTCAGCAGATGAACCCAGCAGCTGGCCTTGAAGATCGTGCAAATTGGTCTGTTCTGGGTGACAGGATTAAGGCTGGAAATGTCAAATCTTCTTTTGGGGAACATATTTAGCCTGTTTGTGAATGTATCTCTGTGTGTGCATATAGCTTACAAACACAGATGTGTACACAGACATAAAGAAAGCTCAAATTTTTCTAGGATATGGGGTTGATGTTCTTTTTTTTTTCCTTAGTATTCATTTGGCTTCATTATAAACGAATACTCTGCTGTTCCTGACTGTGTTGTCTCTGTATAACCTGAGCTGAGCTCTTCCTTTCACCACAAGGTCCCTGTCACTCCTTGATGCCTCTGGTTTGGAGCAGAGCTGGAACATAGCAGCAAGGGGCACATGTCCCTCCTGTTCCCAGCTGCTGCCCCTGTCAGCCAGGCTGTTTGTTTGCTGAGAAGTGTTCGATTGCTGGTTTGGGGTGAAGAAGGATATTAGCAAGACAACATGGCTTTCAGTCCAGGGAAGACAGAGGATGAGGAAGTTGGACAAATTCATCATATTCTGTAGCTCAGTCTTGATACAACCAGAATTGGCCCTTAACAACAAAAAGCCCTGTTTAATGTCTGTTATTTTCCACTCTTCTCCAAATAGCAGTCTTGACACCCTGCAGGGTATCAGCCACCATCTTAAGGACTTGAGAACTCAGATTTTTGTCTCATTTCTAGGCGATGTATTTGTGCAGTGAGACACTTGACTGCATTAGGGACATCTCTAGAAACTTGAGCATCTTTAAGGGATGTCATATCCTGCAGCCAGAATGTGGTGAGTCAGCACCAAGGATAGCAGAAGTTCAGTTGCTTCCTCCTCTTCACTGCAACTTCAGCATGTCACTACATACAGTTCCCTCCCGCTGAGTAACTGCTGATGTCAGTTCTTTTTTTAATATTTATTCAGTTGGAAGCTGTCTGTAATTTTGGACTGCTTATGAGGTTTCTTTTCTGAATATCGTCATACTGGGAAATCTGTAGAAATGGTGAAGATGTAGGCTTTGGCATGATGCCTTAACTTCCAAAGTTTGTTAGGAGGGCTGCACCCCCTCAAAGTCAGAGTACTATAGGGAAAAATGATATGGAAAAATGGGACAGATTATCTTCACAACTGCCAAAATCAGTGACAAAATGGAGCCTTCAAAAATAGCTGACATATAAGGAATAGTTTTGGAGCACTTTTGGATTGTTTCTGGATAACTTATCACCTAATCCTGTGTGAAAAAGGGAGAGAGACTGGGCTTGCCTTCAATTCCTGTGCATAGAGAGGTAACTTAATGACAGTTTGCTTTGTGTTGTGGGAGGGAAGTCAGATTTATCATGTTTTGTTTGTTGTTTTTTGTTAATTGGCATTTCTGCTACGATATGTCTAATTGCACTCCAAAATAAGTTGTTAACCTTTATTTTAAAACTAAAGCAGAAAATCTCCAAAATCCCCTGCTCTGTGCTGTAAATGATACATTTTTGAAAAGACTCCTATTTCTGCTCCCTTTTCCTTTCCTTTGTTGAAGCTCCTGGGCAAAGCTGCGTGTTTTGATAGTTTAGTGCTGCTGTTAGTGGATTTCTCTCCAGGAAAACTGCAGACACAGGGATCTCACTCTTAGGCAGGTTGGAACACAACAAGCCACTTGCTGCCTGCTCCAGGAGGGCTGGATTGCAGCCAGTGGTGCTCAGTGGTGAGTCCAGAATGGTGACAGCTCTGATCTTGTGTTCCCAAAGCTCAAGGGAGGGCTTGCTTCATCATGGGAACTTTGGCAGAGTGATAAGAGGACCAAAGAGAGGAAGAACAAGGAGGAGCCCAGACTGTTGCCTAAAATGACCTTAGATTTTTAGTTGTTAAAATTGTAGGGTGACAGGAACAAAATGCACCATGAAAAATGAGATTACACTATTAAACTGTCTCCTTGTGGTGACCACTTGTGGGCTTCTCTGCATCTCTACAGACAGGCTTGAAATCTATAAGAAATTTATTTGTGAACTTTAAGTAGGCCAAGTAATGGTGTGTCCCTGGTGTGGAGGCCCATTCACTCTATGCTCATTTTGGACTTTGGGTATTCGTTATTGTGTTTCCATGTGTAACATGCTTTGTCCTCTCTCATGCTTTTAGTTTTTCAACTGGAGCTGCAGCACACTTTCAAATGCCTCTGTTATGGGTTCCATGCAATTTTCATGAAGAGCCCTGTCAACAAAAAATGATGAAGATTTAACTCAGTGTTGTCTTTCACTCTGTCCTGCAAGTGTATGGAGGAGAAAGGAGGGGGAGATGAGAATTGCCTCCAGGTCAGCTGGAATAAGCAACATGTCCTTGAATTGACAAAAGCTCAATGTCTGAGAGACAACACACAATGGTAATAATGAAATATCCTAAGTTAATGCTTGCAGGGCATTAACAATGAGTGTCTGCTCTGTAATTGCACTCAGTCTTGCTACTGATTTTCTTTATGTGAATCGAAATATTTTTGCTCTGTCTGAGACTTAGCAGCATTTCCTACTCTTCCACACATCTTCCCTCTTGGGAGATTAGTAGCCACGGCATATTGATCATCAGCATTTGATTGGGACTTGCCTTTTCTCTCTTGTGCTGCACTTTCTTTTACAGCCTCAGCTGTGTTATCCAGCAAGTTCATGGTGCAAGAACCCAGTGCAGACTTCTAGAGGAACGTCCAAGATTTTTACAGATCTCAGGTAATTAGATGACTGCATGTTGCTGTATCCCCAAAATCAAACAGGTCTCCTTAACTGGAGACCATGTCTTTAACTGGATGAGAATAACAAGAAAACAAAAGGTAATAACACTAAGATTGCAAGGACCTCCCTGTTTACAGGCTGCATTCAGCTATCTTTATTCTTTCATCAGGTCATTTTCCCCAGAAGTGACTAATAGGTCTGTGAATCCCTCAGGTTTTGGTTTAAGAGTTAGTAATAGGCAATGATAATACCTGATTTCAGAGGGCAGGAGGAGCCTGTCCTAAAGCTGTAATCCTTTATTGAGTCTCACAAGCAACAACTTACTACTCTTTTAAATGCTCATTTAACTCTGTCTGCATCTAATCCTGAACTCAAATCAGCCATTTGTTTATTTACTGCCTTTCATGTACACGTGGGTCACCACAATCTTCTCTCTCCATCACATTCCTCACAGAGATGGACTTATTCATTAAGAATTTGTAGCATCCTGCATTCTTAATTCCCTTTCCTATGTTTAGTTATGGTATTTTGTTTTCAAAGAGACTAGTGAAAATAAAGTCAGAAGAACAAATCTGTTTTATAAATTGCATGTTTTTTGCACTCCCAGTGTGACTTGCGTACTGGTATGATACAACAGCTTTTCTTCTCTACTGTTCCAGTTAACTTCATGGACTAATGTTAACACTAAGGTAATATCTTACATGGCCATAAAAAGATTACATGATTTTGAACCCCCCTTTTCTGGTTTTCATTTTGGAATGATACTTGTTTTTGCAAACCCTTAGTGGCCGACTTTAGTTCCAGTACTTGTATAAAAGTGCACTTTGGGTACTTCAGTGTAAAGTCTAACTTTTCCTAGCTCAGATTTAAAACTGTACCAAGGCAAAAATATGTCCCTTGTCATCTTGCTCTGTCTGTGGGCTTCACTGTGGTGACATGTGTTGGTAAGGTGCTGCAGAGTATTGTAGAATTAATTTTTTGTCTAGATTCAAGGATCAAATTTTCCACTTGGATACCACCCTTGTATGTGAGGAAATACTTTCCTTGAATTCCCTAATGTCCAAAGGCAAACTCAGACCTGTCTAAAATGGGAATAAGGAAGCTTGGAAACAAGATTGACAAAAGGATCGAGTGTGGAGGTCACAGTAGCCAGATTTTTGTTTTGTTAAGGTTTTTCTGTACTGCCAAAAGGGAAAAGCGGGAGCACAATTGTTTTTATTGAATCTCTCTTTAAAAGGGACTTCTTTTTTGGTAACTGATTCTGACACACATTCAAAGTGAAACTCGATGTCTCAACCTCATGGCAGAACAAAGGCCAGCAGAAGTAATTGCTAAATTCTTAAGATTCAAGTATTGGAGAAATCACCAGAGTTAGCAAGGGCAGTACATTTAATTGCTTTCAAAGGTTATAGGTGCGTTTGCTCCTCTGATTGGAAGGCTGGAATTCAATTTAGAGTGATGAAGGATGTGACCTTGTAAAACTCAGTGCAGATTGCTGATAGGAGTGTGAGGGTGTGGGGTCCTCCAGCTCTGCTCAGAAGGGAAGGAGGCTGTGAACAGCCCATCTGCCTGTAAGAGTCAAGAGAAAGTCGAGCCTCTTGGTTGCAAAATGGTGGTATTCAGGTAGAAATCAGCCTGGAAACGGGAAAGATGGCTGTGTTTTACCTTTCCTTATGGTAATATTTGAGGGTAATTGCTTTAGCTAAATCCTTCAGGTATAAAGGACAAAAGATCTCTCAATTTGAGGGGATTTGGGTAGGAAACAAGTGGGAATGGTGATGAAGTATGGATTATGACATGTAGTGTTTCTTGCTGTTCAGATGCTGAGATACTGGTGTCGGCCTCTAGTAGTCTCCTCTCTGTTCAGTTGCAGCCAAATTCCTGGTTTTCACTTTTTCTCTGCTGGCCATATTAAATTTCCCTTGTGCTTGAAGAAAAAGGAACAATTTCTTAAATGTCTAGCCATTTTTTTTTCTTCCTTCTTTGTAAAGGTTGTTATTGCCCATGATCTCTCAAGTAGCTGCTGGCTTGTATACATGGCACCTTGCTAGATGGCTGTAAATTTTATACAAGACCACAACTGTTTTCAGTGAGCTAGAAAAGTGTAAATAACTATTCACACAGCAGGACTCTTCAAAGATTCTCTGCTAACCCCTGATTTCAGATATTGGGGTTTTTTTCCTGGACTGTCAATTTTATAATTTATATTTTGTGTGTCTGCTTTCAACTTTTGCTTAGCAACCCTCACATTTTCCCCCTAGAAATGTGATTTCCTAAAGGAGGAAACACCTGAGCTTTAATTGCCTGTGTTTAGAAATATGGTTACTTGCCCAATTCAACCAACCCTACTTTCTCTGGTATTTTTCCTTTCCTTCCTCTGTCTCTTCAGATTTGCTATCATCAAGAGTTTTTAAAATATATTCACATTTCAGGCTTAAATATAAACTTAGATTAGCTACCATTTAATTAAGATAACATCATCAGGATAATTAATTTCCTAAGATGGAACAACTAAGCCCTTGTGATTTACAGCCTGTGCCTTGTGATTTTTTTGTTCTGCACTGGAAATTCATGCAGGAGTGACATCAGCTTTGAGAGGGCACACTGCAAAGTGCCATGTCTGGTCACAGTGCCACCCCCAACCTGGCTCTGGTGGGGGAGATGTGGGGCTGGCTGAGGCTGAAACCATAGCTGGGGGAAAGCTTGGAAAACAGTGCTTTTCTGGAGCTGCTGCAAGCTCTGAGCTAAAGACTCATAAATATTGTTATTTTCCACTGTGGTTGTGAGGGAAAAAAAAAAAAGAAAACCTACCATATATTTCATATATTTTAGCTGTATTGCTCCCTAAGCTCCTAAAAAGCTCTTTGGATACCTCCATTTTGAGTTCAGTGAGGTAACCTACGCAGGAAAAAGCAGAACAGCTTTGTATGCATTCCACAGAGATTTGCTCCTGGCAACCTTTGAAACAACTTATTAAAAGAAATATTTCTGCTCTTGTAACTAATTGTGTAGGAAACAGACTTTGGTTAGCAAATGTGTTTTTATGAGGACAAGCTGATTCATGCTTTTCCTTATACTTCATAATCTATGCAGATGAATATTACTCTTATCCTTCCCATGCAGCTCTTTTAGAAATATTTTATAGTAAAATCATTTTTTTTCAAAAGTAACAATAAATTGACTCAGTGGCTTGAAAATTAGTATTTTATTCTTGAATAAAATGTTGCATGAGGAAATGAAAAATCAAGACCCATAATAAATATAGCAGTTAAGGATTGGCCAGTTGAAAGTTTCTGTATTTTAGATCCAAAATATACATTAGCTGTAGGAGAAGTGGTTAGACAGATGGATGTTTAGTGTATGTGGATTGGATTTTTTTCTGGAGTTCTTGATTTAGCAGATGTACAGATGAAGTCTGTAAGATAATAGTGCTGAGCCAAGGCAAAGTTGCTGAGTACAGTGCTTTTATTTTTTTTTAAACTTATGACTCATGGTGCCATGAATCTAAACTAGAACTATGTTTAATACTAATATGAAATTCAAATGATGGTTTTCATGGCAGACACTGGAAGTACATCTTTGGATAATCTTAAACTAGGCTTTTCTTTGCTCCTGAATGTTCTATGGTCCGTCAAACAGTAAAGTTTTGCAGTGAAGGAAACTTGAGAACAAACAAAATTGGCACACTGGGCCATGTTTTTGGCATGCTTGTACGTAATCAACAACTTTCTGTATTTGCTCTGTTTGCCACCTCATGCCCAATTCCCACCAGTCCTCCAGCATTCAGTTCCAGTTAAGACGCTCAGCTTGCTTTTCCAAACCCTCAGCATGTTCTTGTTTTTCCACTGGGCAGAAGCCTCCCTCTTTGGGTGCTGTGTAAACACTTTGCCTCTCTGCACTGCCCTGTCCCCTGCAATGCCATCGTGCCCCGAGGGACAGTGGCTGCACCAGAGTGGCCTTGTTTGC
The DNA here is from genome assembly GCA_037834095.1 of Argya squamiceps. Taxonomy (NCBI): domain Eukaryota; kingdom Metazoa; phylum Chordata; class Aves; order Passeriformes; family Leiothrichidae; genus Argya; species Argya squamiceps. The sequence goes on along the minus strand of JBBMKD010000216.1, from coordinate 13,336,418 downwards.
CCTTCTCCTGTGTGCCCAGCTGCTTTTGAAGCATTCCTGCCTGAGCACAGAGTGCTGCTCTGTGCAGTGTTCAGCTGTGGTCCTCTAGATCACCCTGATGTTGCTGCATGCTCATTCTTTGCAGGAAGGGAGTAAGGGAAGCTCATCCCAGCAGTTAAGCTAAAGCAAGGCCAGGACTGAAACCCCAGCTGTTCTGCAGCTTTTTCCACATGGTCCATTCACCTAAAACTTGATGGGCTTCTTAGACAGTCCTGATGCATTCTAGAATGTGCTGTGCAGGCTCCATCAGTGCCTTTGAGAAGGAGGTGAGGTCTGTACTGTTACCAGAGCCCTGCCAGTGCAGTCAGCATAATGGCTTTATTGAAGTCATTCAGGTGCCTCAGCAGAGCTGTTTCCAAGCAGGTACAGGCAGACTTCAAGGACAAGATACAAGCATATCCTGCGCCCTTGCAATCAGTGACTTGAGCTGGTAACTATTAAACAGCAAGTTAAGGAGTTTTGTTTGTTTATTATTATGTTTACTGGGGCTTTTTCTTGTTGGGTTCGTTTTGGGGGTTTGATTTGGGGTTTTTTGGGTTTTTTTGCCACAAAAGGCTGCAACTCCTCCTCCTTTCCCCCCCAATTCCCAGAATACTGTGAGAAGAGTTTGGAGGTAAGGATGCCTGCCTGCAGTCCCTGTGAAAGGCAGCAGTGGATGGGCTTCAGCTACGAGCACCTCGGGCTGTGTTTGTGCCTGATCTCTTTGGCATTAGCTAAGAGCAGGGGACGTGTAAAGTGCCACAGTTTGCCTCACACCGAGGGCTGCTTCTGAGGCAGGGAGGTATAAAGGGAGGAGAGAGCTTTCCATGAAGATGCTTCCTCAGGCTAAACAAATGCTATCCTGTGTACTTCCCAGCTGAGGCTTAAAATAGAGATAATAAATTGATACATGTTGTGTTTTGTTTTTGAGCCGGTCTTCAGTCTCCAGATTGGCTTTTAAGTATCTTGTTGCTATGGAGAAAGACCAACTCTCGTTATGCAGTGGGTGAGGAGAGCAGCGCTCCTCACAGCATGGTGCTGTGCTGCCTCTTCATCCTGCAGCTTTTTTTCCCAAGGAAATACTGCTGTTACTGGTATGCTGCCGTTTGATCTTGTCTGTTCTTGTGATTGATATCCTCCCCCCTTTTTCCTCGTGCCCTTTATGAACGTGCTTTCACCATCTCTGATTTTCATCTCCTCCGCCTTTTTTCTCAACGAGTGCTCCCTTCACTTCCAAATGAAAATTAGACTGTTAGCAAAGATTTATCTCCTCTCTCCCAGATACTTTTTTGTATATGTGGTCGGTGGGAGATACTGGATTTGCAGTAGGCACAGGAGAATACTTTGCTACCAACACATCTGTTTCTCTTCCTTTATTTTTTTTTTTGAAGTAAAAATGAGCCTGCACTGTGGCTCTACACACACAGCAGAGACAAGGGGTGTTTCTGGAGGTTGCAGCAGCACTGCACATCTGCTGCTGGCTCCTTGGAGCAGCAGTGTGTGTCTCGACAACCAGGCACGTCAAGAGCTGAACATGCCTGCTGTTGGGGTAGCTTTGCTCCCTGTTGTTTCCCTCACCTTGGGCTCCGTGCCCAGGCAGTGCAGGCTGCAATGCAGTTTGCTCACAGGTCATCTCTCTGATGATGAGATGATGTCTGTGCTTGGGGGAGCGAGGAGAGAGGCCAGGCCGAGGTGGTGGCAGGGAATACAAATGCACAGCCTGGTGTACCCCCCCGTCCTTGGAACGCCAGGGGAAGCAGCAGCTCGTTCAGGGCTGCTGTGCCACAGCCCTGGAGCTGCACATTCGGATGCATTTCTGAGGCTGTGTTACTGAGAGCCTTTGTTGTTGTGCTTTTCCTCCCCTGCTGCTAACTGGGGAACCAGTTAGGAAAATAATGGTGTTTTAATTGGAAATACACAAATGAGCAGGGAAAACTTGGAATGAACCAGAGGAAATGCTGTGAAAGCAAATTCACCTCCTTTGCTGGTGCTTGCTTGATATCTAGAGATTGTTCCAGTTATTTTGAAAGGGCTCAGCTCCCACTGGGACTCTGAAGTGAACAGGCCATTTTTTCAAGGCCATCTGCTGAGCTTCTGGGTGCTGCTCATTTCTGGAGACCTCTGTAAAAATCTTGTTGTCTACTTGTTGTATCAATGAGAATGCCATGTGCATACCAGATTGACCCAATTTTTTCTCTTGGTTTCCCTTTAATTTGCTGTATTAAATTGAATCTGTCTCCGTTTTCTGAATTATCTCTGATCCCCTGCGGTGTGAAGGAAGGCTGCTCATCTCCTGCTGCTGCTTGGAGCTGATACTGCAGTGTTAAACTGCTTCTTGCTCACAGCCAGTCCTGTGTGTGTGTCTCCAGCCAGGGAGGTCTGAGTGTGTTGCTGCTCTGCCCCTAATCCTGCAGTGTCTGTGGCTGTCTGCCTACCCTTGGGTGGCCTCATCTCCTTTGGGTTTGGCAGTGTCTGATGGCATTTCTTTGTGTAGCCCAGAAAGCAGTTCCAAGAACAAGGCAGGATTTACCTTAGAGGAATGCAGCAATGTGTGGAGGGCAGGCCAGTGCCCGAGGCAGTGACAGATGTTGTGTCAAAGGGCTGCCTTCTGGACAAACATGACCCAGTTCCTCTGGTGGGCTCCACCTGGTCTGAGCCCCTTGGCAACCCAGCCCTTGTGTCAGTGTGGAGTGCAGTGGCTTCCTTGCTGTATTAACAAGGAAGTGGATTCCCAATCACTAATTATCAGCTTTGCCATCATTATTGAACTTACTGAATAACAGGGTGTTGAGAACATGGGGCAAGACAGTGTCTGGTGCTCCCATCAGGGGCCCTTTTGGTACTACCAAAAGAGAAATACTGTTACTGCTGTTCTGATGTGACCTTTTGGGACTGCTTGAAGTGTTTGCTATCATGGTCATCTTGGGAATTGAGAGCTCAGTGATCAAGTGTGTAACTTGGCAGAACCATCTCAGAGGCTTTTCCAGGATTCTCTGCTGTGTCTCCATGCCGACACTTCTGTTGCTGGGCTACTTTTTTTGGGAAACAAGCTTCTTGTTACTGAAACAATTACAGCCAGTGATACTTCCATGAGCAAAATCCTCTACCATGCTCTTTATGAGGCCAGAAAAGGAGAAGGGAAGAAGGAGACTTCACAATTCAGCTTTCAAATAGTAGTTGCTGGAAAAGGAGCTGAGTACCTAGAAAAATTTTTGTTCCAATGTTTATGAGCAGATTTGAATGTTTCAGAACCAGCCGTAGAAAAAAATGCATATGTATACATAGCATAAAAATAATTGGTATATTTCTATAAAAACAGAAATCTACTTATCTGCTGAAGGAAATTACAGAATGCAAATGCTACATCATCATCATCTCTGCTGGCAAGATCAACCCAAGCATGAAGCTTGAGGTTGTCACGATCTCTTGTTCCTGGGAAACAAATTGACACAATAAGATTAAGCCTAAAATCTCACTAATAACACAGATGTGAAGAATTTCTGGTTTCTTTTAAGGCAAATAAGATGTTATACCAAAGAGTAATGGTTTTATATGTCAATATTTTGATTTAAACCTATACTTATATGTTTTGTGTATGTGTGTAAATATGTAGGAGTGAGCAGGTTGCCCTTTTGAAGTTATTCCTTTTCCTGTTGGAGATGACAGAAATTTTTCTTATTGTGTTTTGCAGGTCCCAAGTCCTTCAGTGGGACTACATGTTATGATCATGTAGTGATAGGTTGGACATGAAGATCTTTTTTCTCTCAGTGTCAGAGCTTAAGCAGTACGGTCATGAAAGACTCAGTATGTTATTTAAGGTCTTGGAAATGGATGAGATTCCAAGGCCAGAGCTTCCCCACTCACATGTGTTTAGGCCAATTAAGTTGTGGAAAGCAAAGTGCATCCTACCATATGGCAGAGTCTTGGATCATTCCTCTTCAGGAGCCCAGGAGACAATCCTTTCAGCCTTTCAAAATGGTTCCCTAGTCCTGATTAACTCAGTTAACCATTAGGCACTTCACTGAATGAAGGACAAAGGGCTTATTTTGACGAGGACTGAAACCTTTCTCTCAGTGGTTTTTTTCATCCTCTCAAAATGTCTGGCAAACACATGCAATGAGAGTCACTTACAGACTTATGAGTTGGTAAAATCACAATTATTTAGCAAACTTATATGATGTGAGCTGCAGCAGCTTCATCATCAGTGCAAAGCCTGTAGCTGGGAGAAGGAAGAGGAGGAAAAGTCCTTGAAGGACTATCATTTAGGGGATCTGTGCTGCTACATTTTGAGGCCATAACCTGATGGCTCAGCAGCCAGCAAGGCTCAGTCCTTCACTCCGTGGTCTCTGTGTCAGCAGGGTGTTTAATATGACAGTGCTTTTTGTGATACGAGCTGCTGACTTCTGGGACTACCAAACAGATGGCGACTACGTGAGAACACATGTAAGTGGCTGACACTGTAGATCTTATTTTCCCCAGCTGTTGTGCTGCTCAGGATGCAGTATATAAGGCTGGAATCAGCATAAAGGGTCCTATCATCAAGAGAGAAAGATAAAAATAACCACCCCCAAACCAAACCCAAACACGCTGGGGTCTCGTGGTTCTGATGCCCTGAGCTATAGGGAGCTTATGAAATCTCCCAGTTTGATAGGTCTGCCAAATTGTAGAGAAGGCAAAAATAACACTGCAGAGTAAATTCCCTGTGTGGAGTCTAGTGGTATGGTACTATTGCAATTTTCAAGCAGTAAATAAATGTGGATCTGTGTGAAAAGAGGACTTTGGAAATAAAAATGAGGACCAAGGGGCCCAATGCATATAAATAAAGCAGTTTGCTATTTCTTACATCTTCCAGTAAGGACAAAGGAAATGAGAGTATAGTGTCTCCTCATGAGTGCTTGAAAGCTGCACCGTAATGTTGGATTCTCTTTGGCAATCTTTTCTTACTCAAGTGACTGAAATCTGTCAAGTTCCAGTAGACAGAAACAGAACCTGATTTCAGAGTGTGTTGTCGACCTTTTTGTGAGATGGATCTCAGAAACGTCAGCCTTCTGACGTTTGTTCTTATATCAGCATATCTGCAGCTTGTGGAAATTTAAATATTAAAGCATAATGTCTGAATAATAGCAGCCCTTCAGTGTCCAATGAGAAAGCTAATCTGTCTCATTCACATGGTACGTTTTACTCCATCTGCAGAAAGTAGCTTTATGTGTGCTTTTTAGAGTAAAGAAAAAAAGAGATGAAAATCCAACTCTTTTTGAAAATTACGCTATTTTGGACCTGGCTGGTGCATAGGATTTTTTGGAGAGTGACATTGAGTTTCTCAGCAAAGAATGAGGACTGTTGTCTGGAGAGAAGTGAGAGTGGAGGAAAAATAAGATCCTACAAGTTTGGAAAAAATGGGAAATTTAGTTGAGATGAGCAAGCCTTAAGCTGCCTCAGAGTACCCAGTTGCATCCAGCAGTCTCTCTGGCTACTGTGCCTGGTGCAAAGTGTAAGACAGCAGTGCAGAAATGTCAAGGCATGGGAGTAGTTGTAGTAGTAGGCACTCAGAGAGGTTAAGCAGATAATCTCTGGAGGTCCAGACTAAATGATTCCATGTCCTGAAGCTGTTCTTGCCTGGGATCTATGAAAGTTCTGAACATTAAGTTGAGTTTAAAATACAGACATGGAATAAAGGAGAGAAGTGAGGCCAGACTGGCTTTTAGGCAGTAAAAGTGATATGAATTAGCCAAAGTGTCACAACTAAACATAACCTCTGTGAGGAAGGGAGGCTGGGGGCACTGTACTCCAAATGTCACAATGTCATTCCCACTTTCCTGTAAGCTGTTTGTCTCCAGAATTTTGGGGAGACAGATGCCTGGGTGGAAGGACATTTGGAAATAGTTTGGTAGCCAGTGGAGATGCCCAGGCAGCAGCTAAACCCTTAAAAAGTCACAGGAATAAAGCACTGTCATATTGACTTTCTGAGCCAAGGGGAACTGCTGTACTGCTGAGATCCTGTTTTTTATTGCTGAAGGGGTAAATGAACCCACTTATTTAGCAAAATACTCAGAAATTTGGTTGTATATTGCACTGCTGATGAAACTGGATAATGATTTTTTTCAGGTTATTTTTGCATAGTGGGAGAAGGGACAACGTGCATGTACTTTGTGCGAGTGTGTGACTGTCCCGACCTGCTGTCCTTGGTGGTCCCCTAAGAGAAGGTGTTTAAATAATGCTGGAGTTGTATGACAGGAGTTTTGTAATGTGAGTAAATATCATCTGTTTAGCTGTAAGCAAATAAATCTTTTAAAATATCACAGTGGATACCTTAGGGGAAGAAAAAAATATAGCTACTGCGTAATGCTTACACAGTGGGATCCTGGTTTGGGGGAGGGCTGTGCCTGCAGTTATTATGTCTTCGTGTTAATTACAAAGCCAGGAAAAGGAAATGGGAGTGTTGTTGGAGGAAATCAGTGTATTTCAGGTTTAATTTAAAAATAACCAACACCTTAAAAATCTTGAACAGTTGATCAGGAGATTAGTGTCAGGGTTTTTTTAGAAAACTTCAATCCCGGATAACAGTGGATAGAGAGACTGCCATATTCTTGAAAGTGCTAGTATGTTCTAGGAGCAGAGTGTGGAAAATCACCCCTATTCAATATCTCTGAAGCTGAAACCAGATAAGTCTGGCCTCTTTAAAGGACATATTGTTCCTGCTGTCACTCATCTCTTTTCTGACATTGGCACTTCTAATATTCTCTGATTCAAGATCTCAGTGCGGTAAAGATTTATGCTTGGTAGATCTGAGAGTTGGTTTTCTTCCTGAATGACTTGTCTGAATGAACCACTGGAGTTCTTCTACCAGGAATACTGAAACAGAGGAATATTGTATACATGAATGGAAATTAATTAAATTTTTAAGATAATAATTTATAATGTATGACTCCTGTAGTGGTTTCAGGTGGGATAGTGAATTTTCTTCTAGTAGCTTGAGAAGTGCTGTGTCTTGTATTTTGGATGAGAAAAATGTTGATAACACACAGATGATTTAGTTGTTTTGAGTAGGCTGGGAGAGGGGGCACCAGGAGCTGGGAGGGGATGTGGCCAGGAGAGCCAACCCAAACTGGCCACAAGGATATTCCATACCATATGGCATCACTCTGAGCCAAAACTTGGGAGGGGAGCTGCTGCTGCTTAGGGGACTGGCTGGGCATCAGCTGGGGGGTGGTGAGCACTTGCACTGTGCATTACTTGTTTTTGTGTGTTCTTCTATCATCATTCTTATTCTTTCCTCCTTTTTTTTGTCCTATCAAGCTGTCTTTATCTCAACCTACAAGGTTTACCTTTTTCCAGTGCTCTTTCCCATCCCACTGGGGGGCAGTGAGGGAATGGCTGTGTGGTGTTTTGCTGCCTGCTGAGTTAAACCACAACCACATTAAAAAAAAAAAAGAAAACCAACAAAAAACAACACACCTGTTTGTTCACAGTATGGATTTCTTGTCTTTTCAGCTTTGCTTTACTGTTCTGTGATCCAGAATACAGATCTTGTTAACTGTTTATTACCGTACTGGTAGTCTTAACATTGTACTTAGTTATTTATAAAGAATGATTTCATAGATTTGTTGTAGCGTTAACCAAGTCTTGCTTATTGATTTCCCAGTATAATAACAAATAAATGTACTGACACAGTTAACTGTACAGGTAATTAGTGGCTGCATGTTTGGAGCCAGATGCTCTGCTATGATAATAGTGAAATAAGTGGAGTTTTGCCAGCAAATAACTTGGCCTGTTTTCTGTTTGGCTGCCTGGAAATGCATTTTTACTTTGTAAGCCCCAGTGTTTTGAAAGCTCTGTCTGCAGGTATGTCATGGTTTGATGGAAGCTATAATTTCTAGGAAACAGCAGATGTTTAGGGTGTCTGATGAGTGACAACACTGGCACTGGGCTAATTGTCACATTCTTGATGGGCATATCCCTGATCAGTGGTCTTAAGCCAGTAATAATCAGAGACCTGATTTTTTGAGTTGTTACGGTTGTTTTTTTTTCAAGGGGGAGGTATGGCATATCGATTAATAAATTAAAAAGCACCTTCCTACATGCACAAGATTTTAATTTGGGAAGCTGGTATCTATTGCTGTGTGGAATCATAATTTTAAGTAGCTGAACTAGAAAAGTGCATGCTGACATTCTGTTTGTGCATAAATGCATTCTTAATGTTATAGGGCATAGTTAGATGCAAGGAACATTAAAAGAGCTTGACAGTATGTAAACCAAGATTCTGGTGTCCAACAGGAGGTGAAATTCACTTCATTCTAATAATTGATTAAAATTGTATTAGCAGACTTTAAATATACTGGTGGGGCAGCTCTTCAGGGATGAGCAACCTAAACATGTGCCTTCCTGTTTCCATAGCAACACATCATTTTCATCCTTTCCAGGCTGCCTGGATTGCATTGTGTACTGCAAGAGTATTAGATTCAGTAGAACTATATTAACAGCTCAGTATTGTCCCTAAACCTTGCCATTAAATATTTTTGTTTTGGATGATGATTAAAATAAAAAAGTAATGGCGGTTATTGTGCTTTTTTAGAGACACAAATCACGACAGCAGAGCAGGAAATGAGAACTGGCAGCTGGGGTAAAGTGTTTTGATCCCATTCCTTGGCTGCAAAACTGGCAATTCCTGTGGCCATGCAAATCCACTTTGTCAATAAGGTCAAGGTTTTTGCAGGTCTAGTTCTCGGTCTGGTGGTAATTGTTAAAATAGTTGGAAGTGGTTTTGATTCATATTGTTTAAGCTGTTGGAGAGAACTGAAGCAGTGTAGTAAAGGTTAAGGCTATAAATGGTGGCCATTAGCAAGGATCAATTTTCTAGCACTCTGGATCATGGCCTTGGAAGCACATTTAGAGGTGGCATTTTCAGGCTCGACGTAAGCGATTTGGTAACTTTCCAGGATATTTGAGGCAATTTCAGACTGCAGCATATTCATATTTTGCTGCGAGCTCGAAACTGTTCTGTTGGATTTGGAATGTCAAACTTGTCTATCAAGTCACAGAACTCTTTAAGACTGGGACAAAGCATCTCAGTATCATTTTCACACAGTTCTCAGCTGCTGTGAGCACAGGAAAATCCTTTAAAATGCATATCCTTTGGATAGAGAAATACCTTTTAGAAAGATGTGTCTTTTGTCTTGTCTGTTAGAGATGAATAATTCAGTATATCCCTATGCAAATGTTTGTTACTCTCTATGAAAAAATGTGTGCACCTTATTCTTCTCTCCATTTATGTAGTGTCAGTTTCCCAGTGATGAATCTTTGTCAAATACAGCAATGTGCTACAGTGTTTTCTGAGCTGATTGCAAGTGTATCTTCTGTTTTGGCATTGTGGAGGCTTAAATCACTGTTGAAGCTGTGACTTTTTAAATGCTATTTTAATGTTACCACTATACAGTAAAAGAAGCAAATTACCACCAGGAAGTGTTTAAGCAATGCATGGAGATGCAGATCACCACAATATTTTCCTTTGGCCTTTAGGATGTTTAATTTTCTGTTTCTCTAATTGTATAAATTTTTCCACGGGGTGTTGCAAGGCGTGCCAATAAAAATCAAGAGCTTTCACAATAGTTGTCACTATAGTTACACGGTGCAGCTCTTAGCCTCCTGCACAGAGAGTAAACCTCCTGCAATCCCCTAAAATCCTTTATTGGCAGAGAAAGATTGAAAGAGACACTGCTGGTGAGCAGGTACCGAGCAGATTCTCTGCTGCACTGATGCTGCAGCTAATGCTGTCTTCACGCAGAGGTCTGCAGAAATGTTGTGTGGATGAGGACAGCAGGGAGGGGGGACAAAAGACATCTTTTTAGGGAGAAAGAGATGCTGGACACAGAAAATGGAAGGTAAGAAATAAGTGCCAAAATGAATTAAAAATCATCTCAGTTGGTGGATGATATTTGCTCCATAAAAAAAAGGAGTGAGTTGCCTTTTACAGCCCTGTGAGTCGTAGCCCTCCGCAGAGGCAGAAATGTCACGCTCACAGGATGCTGCTGTTCTCCTGACTCCGGAATTCAGTGCTTAACTTAATCCTCAGGGTCTGTACAGCACAAAT
>JBBMKD010000216.1:13291278-13326213 GCA_037834095.1 Argya squamiceps | reverse complement strand
GCTCACAGGATGCTGCTGTTCTCCTGACTCCGGAATTCAGTGCTTAACTTAATCCTCAGGGTCTGTACAGCACAAATGTGGAAATCAAAGCTGACTCCTAGCAATGGCTTTTTGTCTCAACAGATCCCATATGCATTCAGGAGCCCTCAAATGGCTTTTAGCATGGCTTCTCTGTACTTAACTGAGTTCTGCTCTCACTCTGTGTTATTTTCTTTCCTCTGTCCTGAATGGCCATTAATTTAAGGATGTTGTATGAATTTACTGCTGTAAATTGTGAACTTTTACAATGTTCCCTGGGATAGTCAAATGTCCCTGGACTATAGGTGGGGAAAAAAAAACACTGAGGAACATTTTCCCAGGAAATCACTCTTTAAAAGCAGGCCTATATAAGTCACCTCTGCTTTAATGATTCCTTCCTTAAGTTCTTTTCATAACTGAATAAAATAACATGTTTATTTCATATCAGTCACCATGAAACAAAGGATAATTAAGTGCATGATGTCTCACGTTAAACTTAACTGTTCATTTTTTCAAGTGTATTCTAAATACATGGGTGAACCAAATAACACCTTCACTTCAGGGTTTTTGTTCACTTCTTTTCTCAAGTTCCAGATTTACAGAGCACCATGAATCTAAACCCATGGATGATTGAATACAACAGAGAATTTTAGAGTTTTTTCATTATTTATTTTCATTCCATGACATCCGTGGGCTCAAGGTGAGGTCAGACCATGCAGTAGACCCTTGGCCTAAAGAGATAACAACCTAAAATAGCTAAAGTAGTTGAAATGAGGTGGCAAAATGTAGAAAGAGCACAGTCAGTGAGTAGCCTTTAGCCAGTAATGCAGCACTCAGAGGTTTAGTCCCCTGCTGCTTCTTGTGATGGTTTCTGCCGTTTGTCAGAGGGAAGGTCTGACCAGATCCCTTCAGAGCTCAGGAAGGAGGATTGCAGTTCTGTTTTGTGCAGGGTAATTCTCCCTCTCTGTAATGAGAAAGTTTAGAGTCACATGGCTAAAAGGAGCAAAGCGTCAGTAATGGAAACAGATAGCTGGAAATGAAGGAATTAGTCATGAGTCAGGCTTTTGCTTTCAGTTGCTCTCCAACTTTTTTCCTCATGGCTTCTTTTCTTCATTTCAAGGATAAGCAATTGGTCCCCTTTGCCTTTCCCATCAAGGCTTGCCTTTGCTTCTTAAATCCTGTTCAAACCTTTGCTGATTACCAGTTGGAGAAGCAGCTTTGAATCCATCCATGTAGTCAGCCTGAAGGAGAGCTGGTTACCTAATCACATTGCCAGCTAAGTAGTTTTTGCACCTCCTGGGACTTGGGTCGAGCCAGTGCACACTGACATGAGGCTGAACTTGAATTACATTGCCTTGTGGATGGAAAGTTGTGGTCAGTGTCATGTTAGTCAAATGAAACCTTCAAAAATAGAATTATGCTTTGGGCTGAATACAATGTTGTCATTGTTTAATTGTCCCCTGGAGAGCCAAAAAAAAATTCTCAGTAACAAAAGCATCCAAAAAGCATCTCTTGCAGAGAGAGCAAGAAATATTTCTGCCTGAGAGAGTTTTGTGAGCTTTCTAAAACAAATAAAAAAAACCCAGCCAAGCCAAAAAACCCACAACACCTAATTAAAAAAAAAAAAAGAATTAAATAAAGTGCTGTGGGAACTGTAGACTAATTAATTAGAAGGATTTCCAAAGAAATTTCTGAAAAAGATAACCTTTCATGCTGGAAAGTAAACAGTTCCATGAGCAACCTTTCAGCAAGACATGCTGGCTAGGAGAGAAGGTGTTGAAAATCAGAGCAACTGAAATTATTCCAACCATTTTTCAACACAGTGATTTAAAGTGTTTGAAGCAACAGCTACTACTTAAACTTAAGAATAATTCCCATTTTTTAAGAAATTACTCCAATGTAATCTGTTTCCTCCATAATAATAGACATTCTCATGCAGAAGTTGGTAACAATCCATCAGGCAGCTGAAAAAGCTTAGGAAGTCCCTTTGGTGTGTATTTGAATGAGCTAGATATCAAAGATGCAGTAAAACTAGGAAGGCACAGCTTGGTGCTTGCTGAAGGGGCTCCTAATGCAGAGCTCATCATCTTGCTATAGAAGGTTTTGTTAGGTGCACAGCATTCAGAGTTTTCTGTGCATAGATGACATTTTGGATGATCAGGTTACATAAGTATGCTCAAAATTGTTTAAAGATTTGGGGGATGTTTGAAGTCTCAGTGGATTTCTGATTTTGCATCTTATTTTTCAGAAAGCTTGATGTCTCCTGACAGCAAGTTTGTAAAGCAGGTTGGGCTGGGCCTCTGGGGCAAGCTCTGTCTGCTTTAACTTTGAACTGTGCCTGAGTTAGTGAGATATCTGTAGGCAGTGGAGAGGAAGAGATGGGTAAAAGGGTGGTGGTAGAAGGATTCTTTTGACTTCAGATATTTGCTTTGGGTGAGATGAACCCCACTCTGAAACTGCCTGTTTGTCACTTGAGTGTGAGATGATTTAGGTTCCTCTGTGAAGGATGGCTATGTGTATGCACAGGTACATACACCATGGATGTTTGGGGCTTAGGCAAACTGAATCCCACTTACAGAAACTCAGGTGCTCCAAAATACCACTGAACATCTGCAGAGGGGTGTGTGCAGAGACAGAAATCATGTTGTGTTACAAATCATGTTGTCACTACAAATGCAGGGTCTGAAAGCTTGAAGTCTGTTAAGCAAACATCCCTAGTTATATATAGAATACACGTCTGTATGTATACATAGAAATATTTTTCAAATGCAAATGTTAAGTGTAATATTGCCACTCGTTGTAATCCTTTTTAATTTCTGGTTTTTTGGACTAAAAAAAGCCAAACAAAGACACATGAGTAGCTGTGGTTATCTTGAAATACTTTGACCTGGATGGTTCTTGTATCCTTTGTAGTATTTTTAAGTAAAGGCTATGGTCTTTATTTTTAACCTTTCTGTGTCAATAATTATTACAGAGTGCTTTAAAATGCTGATAGTGCCTCCTCCCCCTCCCGCCAAGAAAAAAAAAAAAAAAGGATTAAAAAAATGAAAAGGCTCTGATTTAGGGAATCCAAGCATTTTTAAATCTTTAGGTTGATTTGGAACATGAATCACTTCTGCTAGGTTGATTGGATGCCTAAAATTCTTATTCTTGCTTCATCTATTCCTGAATAGATTTAAGAAGCCTCCATGTATTGAGTCTCACTAAGATGGAGTTCATTTTCCAGAATCATGAGAATTGCATTTTGGTTCATCCGTGAACAGAACTACAGTTCTGTTAGTAAGGGAACCTGAAAAGTAAAGATCTTTTAGCTGTACTGTACAAGAAATACTTTCATGATTAGTGTTCAGCAGACCTTAAGTTATTACAAAACCAGAGAAAAAACCATTTCAAAATTATTTGAGAAAACCTCTCAACGTTATCTGGCTTTTTTGTCTTTGAACTTGGTTGTTCTGTTTTCCAGCAGTGTAAAGAATAAATTCAGCTTCTCTCATACTCCTGTTGCAGATTGGTGAGAACCATTCTGTATAGTGTTCATTTGTTTGAATGTTATGCACACAGTTCTGTGGACATACAAGCATGTAATCTATTGCTTTTCTTGCTGCATACTGAAGCTTGCTGTTTTACCAGAATTTTGGGCTTGATTGGATTTTGGTCTTTTACACTATTTTCTCAGTATTATTATCCATTACTTAAAAGGTTTTCATGCTATTGCTTTTTCTCTGTGAGTAATGATAAATATTTGTCATAGGGCCAAATGTGGCCTTAAATTCTACCTAAATTCTTTTCTGTCTCCCTTTCTTTCTAGGTTGCCTTCTATAGCTGCTCCTGCTGTGTAATTAGTCTAGTGCCAGATATAAAATGGAAGAAACTGGCTTTCTGTGTGGACACAGGAAAGAGCAGTTAGGCCAATGTATGGAGACGTCATATTTCCAGTGTTTCTGTTTCCTTCAAAATGAGGAGAGCAAAGCTCCTGAATTCTTAATTTGGTTAAATATTATTTGAGACATAGAAGTGTTTGTTTTTTCTTTTTTATCCTGAAGAATACTTTGTTATTCCAGGTCTCTGGCAGATACAGTCCTTCCAAAATGGTGTCAGATATTCCTGTCTTGAGTCCAGCTAGTTTCTTCTTCTCCCTGAGGTTATGCAGAGGATCAGATGGGAAAGTGCTGAACGGCATCTCAGGGTCCCAGCTTGCATTGTCCATTCTGGTCTCCAACCTTCTGGAGCTGGCATGGTGCCTCTGAATCCCTCTGCCCATCAGCTGTTGTCCCTGTTGCTGTGCCAAAGACAGATTTTACTTTCCAGCCTCAGATCCCTGCACCCCATGCGTGAATGCTGTTTTCTGTATAGCTAATTTGCCAGCACCCAAAAAAATGTAGCAGAGCAGAAACTTTCAGAAGACATCTCACAGCATTGATTGCAGGAATTTTTTATCTCAGGACAGTGTTTTGTGCTTGCCTTTCTTCCAAGGACAGACTTGGTATATTCCCTCTGCTTAAGGAGCTACTCCCAGTTCAGAATTTTGGTGCATCTTCTACTGATGGAGGCACAGTGGTGAGGTGTCCCCAAAATGTACCTTGAATGTTATGGGTCAGGGATGTTGTTTGCCTTTCCTAATCAGAGCAACAAAAATGGTGTCACTTGGCACCCAGTGACAGCCCAAAGTGTTTCCCTCCTTGCCTTGTGCACTTCTAGGGAAGATTAGGTAAGAAGGATATGAAGAGTGAATATATTGATATCTGACCCACAGAGGAGGGTGAAGGTAGAAGTGTGAAGAAGCTGTGCTACAGCAATGTTGTTTTCTGACTACCTGGCCTGAATATCTAAAAGGTGTGTTTGCACACCCATAATCTACTCTGTGACGCTCAGGGCTAGGGTTTGTTTAGCCCTGTGTATTGCTTGAAGTGCTTGTATTTTGCCAGCTTGGTATTGAAATTTAACAGCTTTGTTTTTTCCAACAAGAATTATGGGTTTGTAATGAGACAGTTCAATGAATAAAAGTAATGGAGAATAGAGTAAAATTTGTCCATACAGATAAAAAAAAAGTTTGCAAGCTATGCCTTGCCCAGAATCTCTGTTCTGCGCCAGCAGTGATGTCAAAAAGTGTTTCTATCTGAGCAAACTTGCCTTTGGTTTTAACACATATTGATGGCAGAACTCTTCCTTTGCTTAATATCAACAAGCAATTCCCCCAGACCTCACTCAGCAGTCATGTATGATTTTGAAATCATGATTGGAGAAGCAGATCCAATCCTGCCTTATAGGCACTTTCCTTTTGAGGCTGTCTGTTTTGATTCTCTTCCTGACCATTTTTAATTCTTAATGATATAATACTTGTTTTTGATTATAGCTGGCAAAGCCTGTTCGCTCACTCTTTCTTTTGTAGCCAGTATTGACCATCTGCTTACTTTTTCCAGAACTCTTAGTGAAATATGACACTTAGTGAACTCTTGCTTTAAAAGTACAGTTAAAAGAGTAGAGTTGTTATTCCTATGGTTTTGGTCTCCCTAGCTATTGCTTACCTGTGGAGAAAATTTGGGTTTGTTTGGCTCTTTACTTTGTTTGGCTCTTTACTTTGCATTAGTTTCTTGACAAGGTGATATGACTGAAGTTCCTGATCTTTTCCTAGCCCTTAAGAAATAGGAAGAGCTGGACCACTTGGGTCCTGCTTTAAGTCAGACTAATGGCTTAGCCATGTGGATGGGACTGAGGGTGCAGTTTGTAGTGTTAATACTTTTCAGTTTCCTTGAGGATTTGCTGTGGGATTTTTTTAAATTGTTTTTCTTCAGTATTCAACACTTTCACTTGCTTTTGAAACTTAACACCAGCCCAGCCCTGCACAGCCGACCTTGGGTAAGAACATTGTGTTTCATCAGCCTTTCTGAGAAAACGTGACTTGCCTTTGGTGCAGACACTTGATGTAAACCTCTCCATGGTTTGTGTTTGAAGTCTGAATCCTGGGATATTTTTGTTTCTATTTTTTTAATTGCTTGGTTTCATCTTTTGTCACAGCTGTGTCAGCTGTCTGTTTTCTTCTTTGAAAGGGGTCCTGTTAGTTCACAGAACTATATTGTATGAGGCAGAGGGCGATGGTGGCTGCAAATGGCATCAGTGCGAATGTGAGGGTGTTACCACTCTTTACTCCTTTTCTAGGTGCTCAAATGACCCAACCCTTGAGTACATCTAGAGTTACCCTGTTCAGACCCCCACACAATGTTTAAGAGTCCCTGTAACAATAGGCACAGACTGAGACAGACAAGACAAGGCACATGACCCACAGGAGTTTTATTAGGTGTGCACTTGCACTACAGTACTGGGTGCTGTAGGCACACTTGAACTGGATACAAGTGGGTTAACTCAAGTACAACGGTTGCAGCACAGAGGAAACTTGTAATCCACAAATCCTGCCCAGAAAGGAGGGTTAGTTCACCCTGAACTCTCTCTGACTACAGCTATGCTATAGCTTTTATCATAGTATGCATTTTAAAGCTCTCACAGCGCACAGTACTACAGTGCTGTCACTGTTACAGCTGCACTGTGACACTTGCAGGGGTGCCATCATCTGAGCCATTGTGATACAGCAAGATCACAACTTGAGACTTTGCAAAATAAGGCATCTAAATATCATCACTGCTGAGCTGCAACTACTTTTGTTCTGTGGCGCTGTTTGTGTAGCTGTGAGAAAATCTACCAAGTTCAATCAGTAAGATGGAAACAGAGTAACTCAGTCACCACTTGTTTCCTTGATTTTTCTCTTTGCATTTCTAACACTTTAGCCTATGACTGCTGGAATTGATCTCAGATTACTTGTTAAGCATGGGGGGGGGGAAATCCCCTCACTTGTTTAATATCAACAAGCAGTTTTTTTAGACTTCACTCAACAGTAATGCACATTCATATCATGGGTCTTGAAACTTGACCAAATGCAGCCTTGCAAATTGCTAAGGGAAAATGAAAGGGGAGAAGTTCAAACTAAAGCCCATTTAAACACAAAGCTATTTTACATAAGATGTCCATGTGGAAGGTTTACACATTTCAGTTGTTGGTTCTGAGTTGGAGAATTGTATTCTGCAGAAATGGACACCTTCAGAGATAAATCCCAGAATGCTCACTTTTGTTCAGTGCAAACAGCCCTTCAGAGGAAGAGAATAGCAGTCAGAAGAAATTGTAGGTAAATGTGACCATATGGACTATCTCTTCAGCTTTTGTTATGTCATAAGTATTTTTTATAAGATGCCAGGGACTGACAGTCATCTACAGCCTGGTCTGTATGATTGCCTTAAAGCTCGTGCTTGTAAATAGACCAGTGTTCTACAAAGGGTTGCCTTATGGAGTATGTTAAGCACCAAAGCATTTTCAAAATGTCCTTTTCCAACCTAGCTGTTCTTCCTTGATGAGAGAATTCCTGAGAGCCCAGTGGGTTCTCTTGTTTTTTTACTTCAGCCAGCAAAGTAGGAAGGAAGCACCATTTCACCTGCATGCACCTCATGCATGCTCATCCTGCTGACTGTCCTTTCTCCTGATCTTTGATTTGCTTAGTGCTGTGAAAGCTACATGTAGGACTGGAATGCAGTTTGAGGGGGTTCTCAGATTCTTGCTTCTGCCTTCATCTATGACTTTTCCTAGGCCTGTGCTGAAGATGCCCTTCAGTTCTAGGTCTTGGAGGTGACGTTGTAGGTCAGATGAATCACAGCTGTCCCCTCCTTTTCTTTGTGTCATCATTTACGTCAGTTTGAAGGGTGTGCAAATTGGAAATGGTAATGCTTTACTACCCAGAATTTGTGGGCACAAATGGCCATGGCACCATATGGTCCCACGGGACACTTGAATGACTCTCACTCTTCTAGATGAGCTCTGACTTTCTGCCTTACGTGGATGACTCTTGACTAAGCACTAGGTATAAGGTATTTTCTGTGTGTTCTGTTTCCCACAGTACAGAGGGTCATGAGACTGCAGTCTCTGGCTCTGTGCTGAGACTGTGATTGTCTAGTTCTGGTCATACAATGTTAAAGCACTGTGGCACATTGAATGCCTGTCACTGTGAGAGGCAGGGATGTAAGTTCTGAATGAATGTCACTCTCTGCCATGTCTGATATCCTGATGGAACAGACATTAGTGCCACGGTCAGAGCCTCAGGACAAATCTCTCCATTAATTAATTTCTGTCAGGTGTTTTTGTCCTGTACTTAAGTGACCAAAATTCAAAGATTTTCTTGTCTTCTACAGGTGTAGAAAAAAGCATCTTTAATGCTTAATCCTCTCTGCACTGCAGCTGCTTCATGTATGATATAATCCTCATGTATTGTCAGTGGACCAGTTACGTTCAGTCTTGCACAAAGTCGTGAGCCCAGGTTTTGTTCTGTGTTGAGTTGGAGATGCTTTCCTGTTGGGAAGGAATTGACAAGTTTGAGTAAAACCAGAACAAAAACCTCGTGCAGCACCTGTGAGCTTGAGACACAGTTAATACCATTCATGTTTCCCCATGGAAACAGAAATGTGAACAGATAATCCTTACAGTAGATTTCTGTCCTTGCTACCGACACACAGCAAAGTAACCATCTCCATCCTACAGGGCTTCAGTTCCACCACAAAAACCACATGGGTGCAGCAGACCAAGAAATTTGTGGCTGCAAGTCTGTTGTTTTTAAATCCTAGGATATAGTTTTGTGAATTTCTTCCTCCTTTTTTTCTTTTGGTTCAATATGAGTATGCATAACTGAGAAAGAAAAAATAAATTCCATCATAAACTAGCCTGAGTGGTAACCTAAAATGTTTATTTGATGTAATGTGGAGTGAGTCTTTCAAATAGATACATATTAATTTGTGCAGTGAGCCATTCAGCTTCTGCTTTGAAGTGCCTTGTGAGAACAGAACGAAATTTCTATTGTCATTGTAATTTGGCAAGATAGCACTTCCTCTAGGGGTGGGCTCAGTTATTTGCCTGATGCTGAAAACAGTGCACAGCAAAATGCACAGCATGTTTGCATGGATCTGCCACGGCTTTTTTTCTCAGTGACATCTTACTGTGTTTTTCCCCACTTCTCTGCATTGCTAGATGTGGGCTCCTTCTCCATAGACAGTTTTCAGGCCATGACAGATGTGCTACATTGCCCTTGGAAATTATTTTATCATAAACATGATTCCTTCCCCTTCCCATTTTGTAATTCTTGGCTACTTAGGTGCTGCGGAGATGAAACAGAAAAGATTAGATGTGCTCTGTACTGCTCCTCTGTTTGCTTTTTGTGGTATAGACACTGATATCACAGCACAAACTAGAAATCAGACTTTCCCAAGTGAAATTTAATGGCAAAGGAGATGTGTAGCCTCGTTGCTGCATTTTGCAGTACTGCACATGCATAAGCTCCTACTAGGCATACTGTATTCTCAGTTTGATTTTCTGACTCTCTTCAGTAGGTGGTTATGGATTGTAATTGGATATTCTGACAGTTGGCCTTGAGGCCGTGACCCAGTTTGAAGTCCCTGCTGTATTACACAAAATACAAACGTAGCCAGAGAGAAGGTCCTATAACAAAACAGTGCTTCTGCTGGGAAAATATAATAGTTCACATAAGATACTAGCTTAGAGCACCAAGTCAGAGACAGCCACACAGTGCAGCCTTCGTGCTTTTGCTGTGAGGAATGGTGTGAGGACACTGGAAGTTGTTCTTTCCCGGTGCCAGGACGAACCACAGACGCATGACCTGAAGTCAGCTGGTTTTTCATTTGTGTAAAACCACTGCTGAGGAGGGGACTGAGGGGTTTAGGTCCACTGCCTGAGGAGAGCTACTAATGATGTAATGGTGGAGTGAGGGCAGCAGGTTGTTGACTGGAGGCTAACTTTGAAATCAGCATGTCTTTAGCACCATGGCTTTGTACTTGATATCAAAACTGTATGGTGTTTCTTACCTGCATATTGCGTTAGCACTGCAATGTATCTGATTTTTATCCAGCTTGAAAGCCAGACACACATTTCTGAGGGTTGAACAGCAGTTGGATGGGCTGCCTGGAGCACATGACAGCTTGCTCCTTGAAAATGTGGCTCCATAATAAAAACTGAATGTGATTCTCATAGTTCTTTCCTAGTTTTGGAGGTACAACTGTGCATTGAGATGATGCCATCATACATTCCACTTACCAAGCTTTGCCTTTAATGAGATTTTGCACAATGCATAGACTTCCCTTTTAACTACTAATACAGTTCCATGTTTTTCTGCAGAAAGCAATTGATATCAATCCTGTTTTTTACAATTTAAAATTGCAGATCTTTTTTGCACTAATGGTAGAATTGTTGCTATTAAAAATACAAAAGTTTAGAGGGATGCTTATTGTCTTTTATTTTATGTGACACCCTGAACCACCAGATGGCCTGAAAAACCAGGAAAACATAATAATTTGTGTTTTGCAACTCCCTGGGAGAAATATAGTCTAAATCTCCTTCTGTGTAGTGTTACTTTGTTCCTTGTGAGGTTTTGAAGGCTTTCAAATAATCAAGGGAAGGTGGCTAAGACACCTGAATTTTGTTTGTGGTCCAGCCCTGATACTGTTTAAAGGATCGTGACTTGTTCTGAGTTGATCTCCTGCCTACTGTAACTTTGTTTGTAACAGAAGAGTAGAGTAGCACTAATTATAGGTCAAAAAGAAATAATAATTTCAAGTATTGTGGGGTATTGCTAAGAGCACAGAGCCAATATAATAGAGCTGTACTAAAAACATTTTAACATTTCCCTAAAACATGAAGCTGTCTCTTAAATAACTTGGCTTTAAGATACTTGGCTTGTCTCTAAGGCCAACTTCTGTTTGTTTGCTGGTGTAAAGAATGGTAGAGGAGAAACAGAAAAGAGGAGCTTTTAAAGATTTCAGTGATAAGCCTCCAGGGCACAGGCTGCTTTAGAAGCAGACTGTTTGTAGCCTGAAGCTAGGCTGCAGTGATATTTGCTGCTTCCTTGTTTCCAGTTTTCCTTGCTTTGCCTTCAGACCAGTTGTGAAGATGTGATTTAATACAGCCTGTCTTCAGCTGCATAAAACTGATATGCCAAGGCTAGGACAATCACTTGGTCTCCCTTTATCATCACCAAAGTGAGACAGACTTGATTTTCACACCAGTGTTTGGAGAAGATGAATCTCTTGCTCTGCTGGAGAGGTGCAGATTTCTCCATTGGCTTTTGAGGAATACGATCTGGAAAATGATCTGTAGCTAAGTCACTTGATTTTTTAGGTGGCTGAAGTTAAGTGCAGTGAATCTCACCCAGAGCACCTTATTTGCTAACATAGATTCTTCCATCTGAAGATTCCACTCAGCAATAAGGAGTGACTAAATTCTTTTCTTTCTCCAGAATTCTCTCCAATCTGATGCAGCTTTATTTTACCTAGAAATACTTTTCTCCAGTTTAATGAACCTCTAGATTGCTGTTGTCACTTCAGTTACCTTGAGAAAAGCCCAGATAATTATTGCAGACAGAAGGAGGGCCGTAGCCCCTTCTTGTGTTGTTTAACCAAAACAGAATTTGTTAAGAATTTTGTTGTCCCTATGTCTGGTATATTTAATGTTTTGGGAAAAATCCTGCAGAGCATTACTCTAAACTTTGATTAGTGTGACTCTGAATGCCACTGAAATTCCCTTGGGATTCTGCTGTGTCACCATGTGAGGTCTGTGGGTTTGATTTGTACATTGAGTTCTTATGTTTTAAAAGAGAAAAGTAAATGCAACATCTTATGTGGTTTCACTTAACCAGTAACATGGAGTAACCTTCCCTCACTTCACCAAACACAAATCCTTTGGTTTGAGAACATGCTACAGTGCTTGTTCTAGATTTTGTTAGAAGCAATTTGTAGCTGTGTTAATACTCATCATTCCATCCTGGGAAGATCTGGCACAGACATAGAAACTGAATTTTCTTGTGAAGGCATGTGGGGCTGCTGGTTCTGTGTTTTTATCAGCAATGAACTGGGAAGAGAAGCAATCAGAAAGAAAAGAAGAAGAAGGAAAAAAAAAAAAGAAAGGAGGGGGATGTGGGAAAAGGAAAAACCATTAAATAGTGCCCTTTGTCCAGAGGCTAGCCATTAGTTCTTCCTAGGGTCTGTCTTTAACTCTGCAGATATTCCCTTTATGTCATTTTTTTAAAATAGATGCATCATTACCTTCCATCTTCACTGACTTAGATTTCTGTGCCAGTGATTCACACAGCTGCTTGTTCCCTCCTGGCCACTTTCACCACACTCATTTTGCCCAGCCCTCCTCCAAGTTTTGTGAATATGTTACTGCCCAAAAAATGGACTTGGTGTGTTTTCTGCAAATTCTGCTTTCTCTGACACAAGTCAAGCATTTGGCTATTTCTATGTACAAACCTTTCACTGAATCTCCTACAGACAGATGTGGTACAGTTACACCTTTCGTTTTCACAGCAAAAATTCTCTGCCTTTTAGCTTCCCTGATTCTGACTTGGTAGTGATGAGAAACGTTTTTGTGGCTGTCATTCCATATTTGTCAGCTGCCCTTTCATCTCTTCAGATTTCTGCCAGCTCTCCATGGATGTACAAGGCATTTTTGTGTAAGACCATTCATAAATCCTACTTACTTTCTATTTTTCTTTTGCCAGTTTTCACTCTTGTCCCATTTCAGTAACCTTAGAGATCATTGGAATTGTGTAGAAAAATCTGTTTTGGTGGCCTTTTGACATGCTTGGGGAAGTAAAGGTTGTTAAAGACTCCACAATCCTTATTTTAGGGAAGATGTTCTTGTCTGGGGGGTTCCTAACTTGTAAATTTTTCTGTGATGTTTTTTCAAAAGATGTTTCACTGGATATGTTTATCAATTTGAGAGGTGAATGTCCTAATGCACTGTTTGAATATTTATTATACCATTAATGTTCCACTGATCAGTTTGCAATACAAAGTGACCAGAAAAATTCTGGTTTCCTCTCTCTTGTCCTGATGGGACAGGATGAAAAAAGAAATAAGAAACTCTTTAAACAGATGTAGTGAGTCTTCACAGAAGCACGTAAATTGTTGTAGTAGTTGCTGGTGTCTAGTAACAAAAAGTTTATCTCAGTGATCTTATTAATGTTAGGGCATGTTGCATTCTCTTTTCATTACATTTGTAAGCTTGGCTCATTCTGCAGGGCTCAGATATTAACTGTGCCAAAAATGTCTTTTCTTAGATGCAGCTTCCTTGAATGATTAGTCTGAGATGTGTCCTGTGGGATTGAGGTGTCTTTTTTTCTCCTTTTTAATATTTACATAAACATTTTTACCTGGAACCTTCCCAAAAAGCAAAATCCTGTTAACCTGTAGGTCGCTCTGTTGATATTTAAATGGGACATGTTAAACATGTTTAAATGGGATATCTGCCCACTCAGATTTTGGCACTTTTTGGTAGAACATGTGAATGCATTTGGGATGTAGGTTGGGCTGTCAGTGTTGCACATGCACAATCATGAGAACATCTGGTGCCTCCTGAGATAAGAGTGACAGAACTTCTGTGTCAGGTGAGATGTGCCTTGGCTTACTGTCATGTTCTGGTGGCACTTTGTTGTCTTCCATTGCCTTAAAGATTGTCAGGAAAATGAAATGTCGTTGCTTAGTCACATCTGGCCTCAGTAAGGTTTACACTCCATTGCAGAAGAGGGGAATTTCAATATACCAATAATGTAAAGAGAGCAGAGGACAGTGAAATGTTACAAGATTTGCAGGGAAGATGGCCCTGCTAGCTTTACAATAATTTCTGAATTTTGAAAAATAAAATTGTGACTGGGATTAGAGTTTGTGAATTTTGGCACTTTTCTTCTCATTATTTGGAATCCAGAATGTTACTTCCTGCTGTTAATACCTGCTGCTTTTCAAAAATAACAATGGCATCACAAACATGATTATATGGCAGAATGGCTTTTTTTTTAATTACAGAAAGTCACAGACACAGTCTTTGGCAGCCAAATAAAGAATAGAAAATAGGGAAGAAATAGCACTTGTAGTTCAGAATAAGGAGGTTTTGGTGGATTTTTTTTATTATGTCAGCCATTTATAGAACAAAATTTGCATATTGTGCTTCAAAAAAGAGTACTATGGGGTAATAATAATAATACATGAATTGTTATTTTGGGATATGAAAGAGTAGCTCTTACAAAAATAAATAATAATGAGGGAAAATAAGAATCATAAAAGCAGTGAAATTATGTCAAAGCAAGCAGAAGAGGTAGGATGATCAAGAATAGGGCAGGCTGTTGAAGACTTGTATTTAAAGGAAAAAGGTAACATGTAAACTTGAAGCTAGGTATGAAATGCAATTTGGCTGAACTGTGGCTCTGTGTTCCCCAGTCCTGCAGATCATGCTGTGAATGAATCAAGTCACTGCTCCTGATTTATCATACTTCTGCTTACTAGAGGAAACTTGAAAGACAGAGATTCTACATAATTTCAGGGAAGGCTCTTAAAATGCAGGGAGATTTCTGTGGGCTCTGCATAAATACTGAACCATGTATTTACGAAGTGATTTTCAAATGTCTTTGTTATTTTGATCTCTCTTTTGTTGCTAACAACATGGAACCGGATGGAGAACCAGTCATTTGCATTTATTTACATTTTCAAGAAAACCAGAATATTTTTCCCACCTTAGCAGAATTTCTTAGAACCTAAACAGAAAATGACTTGACAAATCTGCTCTTCAAAAATAACCAAAGCTGTTGTGTTTCTGTGGTCTTTATTCTGTGTTTTCTGTCCTTTTCTTTCAGGTGGCCAATGCTTCTCTTGGGGATGGAATGAACATGGGATGTGTGGTGATGGCACAGAAACAAATGTTCCTGTCCCAAAGCCAGTCAAAGCTCTTGGCTGTGCAAAACAAATCTTAATTGGATGTGGGGCAGGACACTCCATGGCCCTCTGTCAAACTCCTCATTAGACCCAGCACCCCTGGAATCACAACATCATGGATGTGGATGGACATCTTTGGATTGTGTAGCTCGGAAGCACTACAGGAGAGCTGCCCATGATTATTAACACAGTAGTTGGAAACTGCAGATATTGTTCCAAAACCCAACTATATACAACTATGCATAAAGAGCTGGAATATTTTAAAAATTGTTTCCTGGGTTCTTGCCACGGGAATTGACTTTCTTACCCACAGACAGAATTCTGCCTTGATGCAATACAACTGAAGACAGATTTACATATTCTTGTTCTTCTGAGAAGTCTTTGAGGAAGAAACCAACTGCTTAATGGCTTATTGGTGTATAAACTCAGTCTGAAGAAATGGTCTGAGAAGGTGGTTTTTGTTATTGTATCTTTACATCATGGAATGTTGCACCTGCCAACTTCTACTGAGGTTGTGACCTCCCAGCAACTCAGAAAATTGTTTTGCACAAAGAAATGCCAGTGAACATGACTAGATTCATACACGCATTTTAAGCAGAAAATTAGAATTAAAAGAAAAAAAAAGCAATATAATTTAGAAGGCTGGCAAAAGGGGAAAATGAGGCCCTTTTGAACTAATTTTGTCTTATTAAACTGTGAAAGGAGCAGTATTTTTTGTGGATTATCTTCTGTGCCAGACATCAGTCAGTTTATTATGGATTTACAGGGATGCAGATCTACATGAATTATCATTAACTTGCAAAGCAAACCTGAAGTTTTTGAAGCTACTGCTTAGGGAAGGCAAAATTCTAAGAGCTCTTAGAAACAATCAGAAAGTTCTTATCAAAGAGCATAAGTCAGCTGTAGCTGTTGAGGGCAGCTTGATCCAATGTAGCTCCTGTGTTTCCACCTGCCTTGGAATAGGAAGACATCAAAATCTAACCAGAAAGATTTTCCAAGTTCTCCAGCCTAAAAGGCAGAGCAGAATGCTCCTGATAATTTCAGGTTAGTTCTCACTTCTGCTTTGCAGCCCAACTGAGTTGCTGTTCACAGCATGCCCACAGTACTTGTTCCAGGTGGGGGCTTGACAGAGAACATAGGCCTATCACTTATTTTGGTAGGAGAAAGGAAAAAGAGAGTGTAAAATGTGTAAAAAGTGTAAAATGAGATGTCTTTGGATATTATTAGCTGCCTATGTTGAGCAAAATTTTGGAAGCTACTTGTAAAACTGTTTTTTTCCATACAAATACAGTGGATGCCATGAAACTGGATGTTTACCACCCACAACACTTGCATTTGCTGTGGTGTTCAACGTATTTCAAGTTCTAAATATAGAGAATTCTACTGTGTAGTAAATGCACCTTTTAATGAGACCTACTGTTGCTAAACAGTGGTTTAATTTTTAAAGGAGGCTTGCCAGGGAAGAAGCCTTACAGAAATACAAAACACTCAGAGAAAAGCTCTTAGGAAATAGGATGGGAAGACTTTCTAAGGATGTATCAGCTTACACATGAACGGGAAGGAATTAAGGTGATAATATGGGCTGGATGGTTTTTTTCACCCTTGGTTTTACAGCAGTTATAGTTCTTGGCTTCACTTTCAAGAGTATTTTATTTTTCTGGTCAATGGGTGAGAAACTTGAGCAGACTATGAAGCTGAATTTAACTATTACAGATACCAAAAGAATAATCAAATGGATCCTCTGCAAAATATGTAGAATTAAGATTTGTTTCTATTTCTATTGCAAAATGGATTTTTTTTTAGTCCATGTGTTTGTTGTGGTTCTTCATGGCAATATACTGTTCCAGGCTGTGACCTCTTGCACTTTTAATTATCTAAGTTTACATTTATTGACTGTTCTCAATGCCACTTTCTGGATACCAAAGCTTCTCTATTATATGCACTGAACAGTTTCTCATGCTTTCTTTGACAGTCCTTTCTGAGGTTTCTATTTGTGATTTCTGCAAAATCTGTGTACCAAATAAACATGTTCTCTTGCTTCAGTAATCATCTCCTCTAAATAAGTCTGTTCCTTGATTAATCACAGCCAATATGTGCCTTATGTGAGGTTTACTGGACTGCTGGAACATGTTTTGACTGTGTGTGCTTTACTGCAGTTCATTGCAGAGGAGTCCAACAAATTATGTAACAAATAAATATGAATTGGATATTTGAAATTGTTTTCAATTTTTCACACCTGTAACACAAACACACTTTTGGAACACAGAGGATGATTTGGGGTGGTAAGACGAAGAAACAAAGGAGTACATCAGTTTGTTCCTGGTCCTGATCTGGTGTTTCATATCTGCATCTGATCTTCATCTTTGAAAGGCAAGAACTGCATTTTGTCTCCTTTGTTGTGCCTGTATAGGTTGAAAACTTTGGGAAGTAATGACTTTTCTTGACATAGTGAGTGCTTTGTCATCAGTCAGGGCTTCTAGGTGCTGCTGTAGTACAGAGAGTGAATAGAATTCATTGTAGAAGTGTATGGCTGAATGTCAAAACCAAGTTGCTGCTCATTCTTTCAGAAGTGAATGCCCTGTTTTGTATGGCAGTGGCTTTGTTTGCAGAATAAAGCACTCTGCAAAATCAGCTACGGCTTTCTCTCTGAGGAAGGGAACACACAGTGAAAAGTTCCTAAACAAGTGAAAGAAGACAGCTTTCCATGCTGATGTTAAGAGTTTATGGCTGTTGCCTGTTGATAATCCTCATGGAGAAGGTCAGTCTCTGCAAGGCAAAATGCAGACCCAGTGTGCTCAGATTCATAGAGTTCTTTAACAGGTCTTCTGTGATAAACAAAGCAAGAAGCCTGTTACATAAGCATTCTGCATGCAGGTTCAAGTGGAAATAAATTGACAAAGTTTGTTTTATATATATATATTTACAAAAAGACACTGGGAGAAGTTAAGCAAGTGTCTGTGCAGCTGCTTTGCCCTCCCATTTTCTGAAGATAAAGAAACCTGCCAGTGAGCTGACATTCATGAGGGAGGACAAGTTGTAAACTGTTGACCTTCAGTCCAGAGAACTTTCAGGCCTTTAGGTGGAGGGAGAGAAGGAGAAGAAAGCTATTGTGTGCCTTTCTGTTATTTGGAGTCCTAAGAGATCTGCAGTTGTTACTTATGCAACCTCCATGTTCACCTGTGCAATACACTCTTGTTCCATTTCAAACAATGTTGGTAGGATGATGTGTGTGTTGTGTCAGAGGTTGGGCCACTTGGTGGTCACTGATGTTTTTTGACTTGGTGTGGCATTCTGAGTTACTTGATGCTTTTGTGCTCAGCATGCCAGGCCCTGTATCTGAAGTGTTTTCATTTGGAAGATGGTTTGCTCAGTCACGACTTCTTACATGACACTGACTTCTGTCTGCATGTTGGCAGTCCTTTTGGTGCCTGACTAGTCTTGCCATCTGCAATCACCACAAAGGTCACTTCTAAATGAGTGTCAGGAGCTTTTCTTCAGCTACATGTTTTGAGCACTGAGAAACTGTAGGGAGAGTGGGAGAAGGTGATTTGATTGTGCTTTTTATGGCATGTTTTGAGTCGTGAGAGTTAGAGATGGGGATGGACAACTGATGAAGGAGATCAGTTTGAATGTACAAGAGAAAGGTGACCATGGAAAAATATTTAAATGAATGGCAATAGAGAACCTGATACAGTCAGCTAAAACAGGGAAAAGGAGGGGGAGGACAGAGCCAAGATACAGCTCCTGAGGACTGAATAATCTCACAGCATAACAGCATTCCAGCCTGCCGCTGTGGTGGGAGTGAGATGAGAGACAAACTATTCTGTTTCGTGGATGTTATTGTTCTCCCTCTTCCACTGTTTATTTATAATACTGGGAGTTGTTGGCCTGCAATGTTTGGGTTTTTTCTCATTCAAAGCACATCTTGAAATTTCCAGTTCTCCTCAGCAAAAACAGCAACATCTATCTTCACCTTGCAGACTCAGAAATATTTTGATCAGGCTTCTGATCTAGTCCAGCATTTAACCAAATACTATTTTTTCCATTTGATTCCATGAACTCTGGATCTGGTTTGAACAAGACTTAAGTAATTTTGGGACTTCCAGTTCCTTTTTCCCTGTGTTAGAAATCAAGATGATGACAGATACTGGTCACTCTCCGCAATTTTCGTATTTTTATGGTACATGGTAACTCTTGGGCTTTTTCTTTCAGCTAGGTATTTTCTTGGAAAGGACTCCAGATTTGCTATCAGTATTTGAGTCCTGCTTATACCATTTACTAGTAGCTGAAAATTCCAAAGGCTTGGAATGGATAGAGCCTGGGGTAGAAAATCATCTTGTGTGGTTTTGATTGTGGTTCAAAATGTGCACAGTAGAAAAGTGGTGCTTACATGGAGTGCTGAAAACTCCAGCTGACACAAAAATAATTGGCCACTTTAACTTTTTTCACATCAATATCTTGATACATGTGCAAAAAAGAGGTAGAACATGCTTTGTTCTTTTCCTTTAGCTTTTGTGCTTTGCTTATTTCCCAGTAAATGCTGATCTTGCATGATTTGTTCTGTGTTAGAAAAAATAATAACCTTGAAGTTAAATGCTTTGCTTTTATGGAGATGGCCTTCTACTGGGTGAATGTAACTGAAGATGTAGGTCTGTATCATATGTGCCTTTGAAGTGAATTTGAAGGAACTGTATGTGTAAAGCCATTGTTATCTTGTAACCCATTTAGATGTTAAAGGACTGAAGTCAGGCACATTCTTGAGCTATTTGTGCATTTCATTCAGGTTCATCAATCAGTTGTCTCAGCATTCACCTGTTTTTAATGCAGCAGCAGTTTTTACTCATCAGTGCCTCTGTAAAACATCGAAATAGAGTATGTGACTGAAAATATTCAGCAGTGAAAATAGTCTCTATATTTGAATCATGGCCTGGATGAACCACGTGTTTCCTTGTGGGAGAGTGAGGAAGCATAAATTTAGAGTATTGGGAGAACACATTCTTCAGCTTGATTGGAAACAAGAACAACAAAGTAGTTATTCCTGAATAAAAGCTGGCTGAAGGATGAGAAAACTCAGGGTGACATTTATTTTGCAAAATTTTCTCTGGCATTTTTATTTTGTGACATGTTGGATTTCGTCTCATTTCCAGATGTACCTTTGCAGGTTGGTAGGGGGTGGAGTGTAAGTCCAATTTGTGTTGGCTGGCCTCTCTCTTAGCTCATTCCCAACTTCCCCATCTGTTTCCAGGCTGCTTTGCCTGGAGACCACCTGATTATCCAGATACTATGCAGTCTTGGGGGGAGTTCTGTCTTCAGGTCTTGGGGTCGAGACTTTGTGAGTGTAGTTTCAGAATTTCAATTCAGTATTGCTCCAGTACTCCCTGGTCACCATAGTTCTCCTAAATATATGTGAACACTTTGCTAGCAGAATATGTTCTTGCCTTTTTTTTGCTGTATTTAGAAGTGAGGCCAAGAATTGGGAGATTTTTAATGTTCTGACATGACTTTAGTTTTTGGCTGCAAATGTCAAGCGAGTTTAGCTTTTGTTTTGTTTTTACTGATTTGAATGCATGAAGACATGTGGTACCTAAATTAGGGCAGCAGAGGAGTTGCCAATCAGTAATGAAAATGCTCTGTCATTTTAACTGTGTGGGTGCTTAATCATTTTCCATAATAATCCTCTGCTTTAAAGTACAAAAGAAAAGGGATTCCTACAGGGGCATTGTGTTCTTCTGCAGACAAGGAAATGTGGCATCTTTTAAATAATGAAGAGATGCTTCTGTCCTCTGGAGCCTTAATTCTGAGTAGATAGATTATAATAACTATTCCTTATTAAATATGGCTTTTCCTCTTTTGACATCAGAACACTTGAAAAAGAGGATAATGTCGCAGAAACAGAAGCTGAGGCACAAAAATATTAAATTTGCCCCACCAAGGTAACCCAGCATGTCCACAGGGGAGTCAAGAATAAAATTCCTATTTTCTGAGTCTCAGACCAAGGCTCTGCCTTGTAAGCTAGTAATTCTTGATGATTATTTTGGGTAAATCTCACTGCCACTCTTTTCCTTCTCTCTTTGCTCTTCTTTCCCACTCACTGCTGATTGCTGTTTCCATTGCTCCTGCTTGCATAACCCATTTTCCAAACTCATCCTGTGTCCTTCTCATTTCCCACCTCCTGAGCTGCCTTTTCTCCAGTCACCCACTTGCAGTGACACCACCCCAGCAAAGCGTGGCCCCTCCTGAGCAGCTTTCCCTGGGCTACAGCCTTGTCTGCTGTTGTGCTGCTGTGACTCACAGTCAGCAGCCTCTGCACAGGCTGTGTCATCCCTGCTGAGCCCTTCGAGTCCAGAGGCAGTGCAGGTACCTCAGAGTGACAGCTGAGCTAACACAAATGCAACATTTTGCCTTTTGCTACCCAAGGAATCTCTAGCTTGGGCAGCAGGAAAAACGAGGGGAGCCTTGGAGCAAGCACGTGGTTTTAATATTTGGTACCTGGGGATGTTTGGACCTATGCATTTGCATGAAGTTTTTTAAATGTTCAAGTGAATGCTGAGAGTTGAAAACTTGGCTTTGCCAGGCTGAGACAGGGCAGATATCTTGTTACAGCATTTGCTTTGTCAGATAAAGAAAGTCAAGAGATGGATGCAGTTTTGGACCTGGTTTTTAACATTCAGTTCAATTTGAATTCAAATCTTGTTCTTGATTGCAAATGAACATTTGCATTTCCCTAGGAGAAGAATTGTGCACTTAAAGTCCTAGATGAATACAGAGGCTTTGGGAGTCCTGAACAGACAGGTATTTTATGCCCAAACTCAAGTAAGTATGTGACTTAAAAATAACCTGCGTAATTTAAGCATGTTTTCATGAAATGAAGGTAGTTTGTGTGCGAGCTCAGAGGCAAAGTTCCTTCCAGGATATACATGGAAAGCAAAGAAGTAGGCTGCCTTGTTTTGAAACTATGAAAGGAATATGCAAACTGGCAGGGTAATATCTTCAGAATATCTGTTTTGTAAGCAGCTCTGTGCTCAGTTCCTTTTAGAATGCTCTTGCCTTAGCCCTGCTTGCTCTCTTCTGTATTTCACTTGGCTCATTTGTCCTCGCAGACATTTGTTTCAGTGATATATTTTCTTTTTGGCCCTGAAACTTTAGGAGAGAGAAGGCAATTTACATGAAAAATCGCTTTATCCAGATTAATGACTGCTGCGCTTGACTGTTACCACAACGGTTTTAGCTAGGGCTCTCTCTTTATTTTTTGGTGTGGGGTTTTTTGGGTTTGGGTTTGGTGGTTTGTTGGGGGGTTTTTTGTTTGTTTGTTTTTTGTTGTTTTTTTGTTTGTTTTTTTGGTTGGAGTGAGAAAGCAGAAACCTCTTTTCAGAAATTTCTTCTGTCTGAAATTGCAATTGTGGAGGCACATCAAGTTGGTCCAGAAAAAATGAGTACCTTCGTGCAGTCAGAGGAAAAGCCATAGGAGTGTAGAAGATGTGGTTGAGCTGGGCTTTAAATATTAGCAAGTGATAAGCCACTAATTGCCAATGAGTTCAGATGAAAGGCCAGCACTGAGTCTTTGACTGGGAACTCACTGCTGAAAGCTGAGTTTACAGGGGAGGAAATACAGATGTTCATTTCCACCAGGAAACAGGCAGAGTGTAACTGAAATACAAAACCAACTTCCGCTCTTACTTGCAATGGTGTGAACTCAGAGAAGTAGCTGGTGGCATTACTGAAAGCCTTGAAGTCAGAATCTACCCACATGGATAGTTTTAATGCTTTAATAAAGATATGTACCTCCTGTAGGGAGAGGGGGCAGACTTGAAAGAATCAATGTTTTAATCATAATACCCAAGCAAAAGCTCCTTAACTGCAAGGCAGCTGGGAGGACGTGGTAAATTTCTCTTATGATTCAGTGCAACAGCTTCTGAGATTTTCCACTTCTCTCATTTCCCTCTCACCCTGTGTTGTCAGAGCTGCCACTGTTGTGCAAGGGGAGCTATGGGGTCAAACAGATCTTAAGTTTTAGAGCATCTCCTGAAGGGCAGTGGAGGGGAAATGTGGTTCTGTACCTGAAGGGTCTATAGAAGTCACCCAGAAGACATGGTTACCTCAAACCAGAATGAGCAGAGAAGAGAATCTAAATGAAAATGAGAGTTGGGAATGTAAAAAAGTAGCACAGAACGACAGTTGTACCCATCCTATTCTCTAAGGCTCAGATATATGCAAAGTGCAGTGGAAGGTGAAGACCTACATGGGATTTACGGGGCTGAGTTGTTGGTATTCCTTATGGTAGTGGAGAATTAGCACCGGGCCCTTGAGTCACTGTTAAATAAAAAATGGGGCAGATAAATCTATTTCTGGATTCTTAATACATTATAAGAGGAAAAGTTGTTCATTAAGCAAATCCTGGATGAATCTGGATTTTACCTCTGGAGGTAAGAAATTGATCTTCTGAGAGTCACGGCATGGAAACAGTGTGAGAAAAATAGTTCTTAGGAGAAACTAAAGCAGAAATCAAATACATAATGCTGCATCAAGGACTACAAAGGAGTTCTCTAATTATGTACAAATTCAAATGATCAGCCTTTCCTCTATTCCTAAAACACAGCTTGAGGTCTTCCTTGTTTTTCCTTTGGAGCAGAGTTTTGTGATGACAAGGTCCAGCTTCAGTTGGGGTTTTTTTGTGTATAATTTAGCACTTACCAGAGCCATGAGTGTTTCTTCTGGGTTTTTTGGCGTTTAATCTCTACTTCCTCCAGACTGTAGGGATACTATTCCTTTCCATTTTTGTTCCCATCAGCAGTTACAGATGCTGTAGCTTGCCTAGAAGATTGCCAGCTCTTTTGAAATTCCTCACATGACGATAAAGGTGTGTATCCTTCCTTTACAGAAGTGCTTTACCAAAAATGCTCAGGCAACTAGAATATTGTTTGCACATAGTCCATTATTGTCATTTGTAGCATCTAAAATGAAACTTAATCCCACTATGTTTCTCAGTTCTTACTGGTGAATGTTTCGTGTGGCAAATCAAGTGTGACTCAGACACCAGGATTTCTTTCAATTTCGTATCAGGTGGACTGGTGTGGCTCAGTGAAGAACAAGTGAAGGACGGGGCCCAAAGAAGTAAGAAAAACTGAATTCATTTAATCAGCTAAAAAGACAAACATTTATTATTGTTGGGGAGGGGAAAGGAAGATACCTAGGTCATTATAGGGGTTTTTAATCTTCCCTTGTAAAATTACTAATGGTGTGAATTCTTTAGACATCGGTTGTATCAAGTGTTTGCAGGCTTCATTTATTATCTACTAACCAAAATTAGCATTGTAGAACCAAAGCAATACCAAGCTTTTCTCCTACATTTCTGTTGAGAACACTGTATTTATTCAAGATTTTAGAAGCAAGTCTCTGGAAACCCCTGATTGCTTCAGAAAAGGATTCCCCTTTACACTATACAGCAGGCACTGAAACCATGATACAAAATTTATTTTCATGCTAGAATTGTTTTGCATAACATTGTGCATGCATTTTACTCAGTACTAAATTGCATACAATGCTGTTGTCTTGTTTCTTAAACTTTGAGACCATTTATACTTGAGTATTTTCCTGATTTTGTACTATAAGTCCCAGTTTTAAAATAACACCTCTTTTGTTTAAAATTCATACTGATTACTTAATATGAACAATTTATGAAGGGTCTTTACGTTGGATCTATACATCAATAAAATACAACATAACCAGAGCTGGAAAATTAACCAGCTGTTACTGTCAGGTCCGAAGGAAGGTCCCATGTGTCACAAGCATGCCAACAAAAACAGACAGGAAAAAGTTTTTCTTATTTTTATACACTTCTAGTTGGATTAAAAGTTCTTGATTTCCATGTCGGTGTGATGAACTGTGAAGGCGTGGTCAATATGACCGATGACTGCCTGATTGCACTTTTTAAAACCATTATTCTGTATCTTGTATACAAAAAGAAGCGATCCATAGCAAAGAAATGTACAGTTTTATAATGTTTTACATTTTGGCTACAACAATGTATGTAAAAGTAAAGAGCTTTGAAAGAAAATATATAACTTTGCTTTTTTTTTCTTTTCTTTTTCTCCTTAATCATACATTTGCAGTGTATTTCTCATGTGTGTGTTGTTTTGTTGTTTTGCTTTTGTTGTTTTTTTTTTTTCATTTTCATTTTTGTCTTCATGCAAGTCATGCTATGGAACAAAAAAATAGATTTAAAAAAAAAAAAAGGATCTTCTACAGTTTTGTTACATTTTGGCCGTAGAAAAAGCCTGCATCTCTAGTACAACTCCAGAACCACGAAGAATCATCCATAAAACCTGCATGGAGCGAGTTAACTTTGTCCAAATGAGAAGGTCTTCTATGCCTGCACAGTTCCACAGAGATGTTTATTAGCCATCAATGTTCATCTCCATCTTGCCTTGTCAGGTCACTCTGACTGCCTCTGTTGGCATATATTTAGCAATGACTGGACTTTCTTTGCAAAGATCTGCATGTAAAGAATACAATCAGTACTTGAGCTTCTTCCCTGCGCTTTTCACATCAAGCTCGGCATCTTAGTGTTAAAGGAAGGAGGAAAAGGTGAAATAGCTACATGCAGAGGCAGCCATATTCTTCTTCAACAGGATTTTTTTTTCCCATGCAGTCAGCCAGACTGAGACCTCTCTACAGTGTGTCTGAGTATTGCTTTCAGCTTACAACAGGTGCCCATGCAAAGTTTCATCCTACTGTGCTTGTTTGCTCAAACTCCTGCAGGGTTCCTATGGCTCAAAAATATCCTGAGAAAAGCAAAATCTTCCATCGTTGGCATGTTTCAGCATCGACTAAACGCCTAACCCATTCCATACAGAGCCAGTAGATCCACCATTAGCCACAATAAGCATATACTAGCAGGATGCACCAGGAAGGAAGCCATCTGGTGCATCTACCCTTCATCCTATGTACTGATACCATGCAGCACGTATGGCCCACCAGTACCACGCCAATGCCTGCCTATTGTCATCTGAGTGCTATTTAGGAGTGTTGTCACCTAAGCATCAGAAGTAACACCGTGTGCAGCGGGTGCTACTGTGAGACATTGCATCTTCAGACTTAGTCACCTGGACCATATGCAACATCGCATAGGCTAATTGAAAGTAAAGCTTTTTAGACCATTCTCTGCTACTGATCCATGCTACAAAATAGATGGGATGGGAGACCAAGAACGTCTCACTGGGCTAGGAGAGCTGTAGGGCGCAGACACTGAGGATAATCCTATCGCTTTTCCACTTATGCCAGCTATGCTGTTAAGGCTCCGTGACATTTCGTAACCTTCATTTAAAAGAAAAATGCAAAGTACAGCATTGGATCAATGACAGAATGGACTAAGAATGAGGTCAACATTGTAGCCAGTTCAATAGCATCTGCATGCACGGACATGCCGAGAGTAGTATCGCTTGCAACATGACTCAGAAGGCCGTTGAAATACAAAAAAAGTTTAAAATATGTACATTAAAAAAAAAAAATCATCATTTCTCAAGATGGTCAGGCTATGTAATTGATCCTACAGGCAGCAACATGGTTGTACCCTAAAAAAAAGAAGAGTCAGTGGGAGGGATTTTCTATGTCTCCGTCATACACTCACACATACTTCTCCCTTCCACTTCATGCATTGTGACCTCAGGCAAAATTAAGGTTTGTGGTATCTTTGTGGGGCAGGAGGGGGACAAGGCAGCAAAATCCATAGAATTGAATGTGTTGCTATAGAGATACTACTCCTTTGTTCTCAGCATTAAAAGAAAAAAAAAAGAAAAAGAAAGAAAACAAAATTGCATGCATTCAGTTTCCCTCCCTCCCTCCCCCCCTTCTTTTTCAGGCATGCACGTAAACAGCTCAGCAAGTGTACAGAGAGTTGCACAAACTATGGATGAAATTCTGTTGGAACAACGATTAAGATGCTCTCAACATGTTTCAAACAGGCCAACAATATGCTGACGTATATTACTCTTTAGCCAACCAGCCTCTGTTTCATTCAGGAACGAGAGGAGGTTGCAGTGCATCGTGAAAACCATACATTCCCCATCCCAAAGGATGTGCCATTTGGAGTGTTCCCCTGATCCACTGGAACCACCTGAACTCGCCCAGGCTGAATGAACACGGCCAATGCTTATCCAATACAGAATCAAGTAAAACGCTTTGCTACAAAGGTAAATTTTAGAGGATATACTTTCATATGAAAGTCTTGTGGTCCTACTATATCTTTGTTGATGATAAGCTTTAGACTTATAAATACATACACTATCTATAACTGGCATTTACTATAACTATTGCCCATCATACAATGGCACATGGGAATTCTATACTCCATACTTGGTGTATGGTTATGTCATACAATCTTTGCAGTTTTAAAATATTGACTCTATCTTATACTATATACAGTACACCAGTGGTAAACACTGATTTGAAGAGTGAGTTCTTTTCCAATTTTCCCATTCCTTATCAACTTTGATGCATATAGATGTAGCTCTAATTCTGCGTTTGTATGGTTGCCTCACATTAAATTATTTAAGTAAAACAGTCTCTTTTAAGAAGGGAAGGCTTTTTTAATGTGACTTTACTTCTGTTTCTAAATAGATTATTCTGACCATTAGCAAACTAAAATGCAGTTACCTCTGAGAGATTCATACCTGTCAGAAGTCTGAGAAACTAACTAATAATGATTTATTTATGAAAGGATTTTAGATGGATTATTTTCTAATTTTAAGACACCTGTGCCAACAGATGTTCATGCTTTTCTTTCTGTATCGAACTAACCAGCTATGAATATCCAAATATTTTGTTTTAGTGCTCTGTTAAGGTCACTAAATAAAAAATTTCTTATTTTCTTGAGTATGTTTTGCTTTTGTGTTTGATCTCTTCTGTCTGCCACCTCCAAGTCTGTGCTCCTCAGAGTCTGGTAAGCTCTGTGAGCTTTCCACAGTGGCAAACTTTCATTGCTATGATAAGTTAATTGGGATTGGGCTAATTTAAGGACATAGTAGAGCATCCTCCCCTAAAGTTTCCTGCACCAGCTGGGGCGGAAGACTTGACTGCCTAGCATAGCTGCACGGGGTAGTTACAGCTCCTTAGGCCTCTCTGTCTGAAAGAAATAGGTTAGAAACTCCAAATGCAGACATCAGGTGGTGGTTTCCAGCCCAAACGTGCATCTCTACAGCAAGCGCACTACCGCGTGCTACAGCTAAGCTGACTTTCTCTCAGTTATTTAAACCGGTTGTTTAAAGCTAGCTACGTGGTTACAGGGCCCCAGCTACATACCCTTTCTTATTCCTCCATCAGGCGGGCAGGGATATTCCCCGGTTGATAAGAGGAAGCAGGGTCCATATCTCTCCCGAGTGCCAGAGCGGGTAAAGGGCAGGCCCTCATCAGGCGTAATAGCCTGGTCTATGTGGGGACAGTCTTCGTTTGCCAGCGCCGCCTTGGCCACCTCACCATTCAGTTTCGAATCTTCAAACATATAAGCAGAAGGCTATTGAAACACTATGCACTGTTTATTAGAGTTCCAGCTGCAAATTAAGGGTTCACAGCTAAAGACTTCTATAGCGACACTCTAAAAGGTAGCACATCTGTCCTAGACACTGCGTTCGTGTGCACTGCACCAAAATAAAATAAAGTCTGTTAAGTGGGAGGAGAAACAAAAGGTGATCCCGTTAGGTGTGACAGCAGCCACCTGTAGGTCCACACTGAGGGGCCCTTTCAGAGAGGGGCGTGCAGTGGTTCCTAGTCCTGCGAGCAGAAGACTGCGGTTAGAAATCAGAGTATGTTTTCGCATGGCATCGGATGGTGCATGGATGACCTGCTTGTCATGGAGCCTACTGTCACTCAGAGCTCTGGAGAGGCAGTGGACTGAGAGTTGTGTTTTAGTATTTGAGTATATTCTGTTTGTGCGGCTTTAGACCCATGTGCGGTGTTACTGAGGGGGAAATTCCTGCTCTTCCCCTCCCCAAAATTTACCCAGATGGTTTTATAGCATTTCCAGTATCAGTCATGCAGAATGGCTGTACACATTTTAGACACACAGAGTATGTTACGTATGGAAATACGACAGCAGAACGTGGATTTAAAGACAACCCAATCCATTTTCTGATGTTCTCCTCTGAAACACATACAATATTTGCAATGCCAGCACAGGACACTACATACACAAAACACTACAGCAGGCCATGAATTTGAAAACTAGAGAGAGTAAAATTTACTCTTGGCTGTAAATAATGAACATACATTGTCAGATTTGCCCATTTTGCTCCACACATTCCCATGAGGATAGACTGAGAATCGTATGCTTTCTCTGTGTGACTGGTTTTTTACATTTATAAAACAATTTCAAGTGCTATATAGTGTAGGAATTTTTTTTAGGGTTTTAAAGTGTAAATTAGTGTATTGAGAATATACTCGAAATATGGCACAGCTCAATATGAGTATTTTGGTTGAAGGGAAGGAAAAACAGTCAAAATGTGCTTTCTGAAGCTCCACAGATGCCGGGATACATTAACTGAGTGGTACTGGCAGCATCCTACACCTCGGTTGCACAATGCTTATTACCTAGACATTGTAAGGCAATGGGTGATCCTGCGAGTCTTCAAGGAAAGAAACTCAATGGATAGACTTAATTTCAGTTCCCCTTCTACATTCATGTACTAGTTCTAAATGCTATAAAATATTGTCATTTATTTCACAATTATGTTGAAGCCAACTAATAAAACAAGCCCCAAAGGAAAAAAAAATACAGTTAGGTAGGGTTTGGAGGTATGAGTTTGATCCTCTGATGGACAACAGATGAGTAGAAGGCAGAAGTGTTTCCAAGTTATGTTTGTTACTTTGCATACACACACACACACACAGAGATGTACATGACACACACTATGCATTTATCACGCACCAGTAATTGCATTCTAGGCCTTTATTTTTTTCTACTTAGATGTCACTGGTTTGTCACAACATAAACAGTCTTTCCTGCATGTCTCACCTCTGCCTCCATTTTTCTCTGTGTAGAATCAGCCAATTATTTCCCCCGAGAGGGATGTAGTAATGTTTTGTTTTGTTCTGTGAGCAGTGAAATAATTCGGTCTCTTAACACATTTAAAAATGTGGCAAAAGCTATAGGGGCATTTTAATACTTGTGGATCCTAATTTCAATAGGATTCTAAAGTTTTAAGGTTTCACTGAGTTGCAATTCCTTTATGTTCATAATAATCACTGCTATTTAATACCACTGAACAAAAACCTGGCACAGCTGCCATAGAAACTGTGACACTGCAGGTACTGAGCCATGTATTTAAAAATCACTTAGCTGTGTTTGGGGAGAGCTGCAGTCCTCCTGGGGATGAGCAAAGAACTGGGCTGCTTCATAAGCCTCTACTGCTACAAGCTGATGGCTCTAATCCTGAAATGAGGGAGGCAGCTGAGTCAGCAGAGCTCAGCACTGAAATCTCTGAGACACACACTGCTGCTCCTGAGCCCAGGTTTGCAAATGAAGTTGTTGGTGATGGAGGGCAAATTGGTCAATTTCAGGAGCTCAAAACATCTCTGAGCAGAGTGCTTGTGAGTCAGGCTGCTCACTGGTAACAGCCATTGATTCTTTTGGAAGCAACTTGCAGGCTCTGTTGTGCTTGAATGGCAACAAAATTGACCTTCCTCAAATTAATTTCTTAAATGGCATTATAAATCTCTAGTAGCTTGAGCTGGAACTTGCTCTTACAGCCCCTTCAGGGTCCCTTAGCGCTGATGGTTTTTCCTCTATGCTTGTTAAAAATCCACAACCTTGTTATTTTATTTCCATTCAAGAGGAAGAGAACAGGGTAGCTGGAGATGTGGGCAAGTTACTGAGCTATCCTATTAAAGTCCTTTGAACATTACAGTCATGGGCCATGCCTTAGGGATCACATTCTGGGTAGCCATGCTAATCCACAATGACAATTTGGGTGAATATTTAGGAAGCAGAGAAATTGCCAGCACAGAGCACTGCATCTATTGCTGGTGTATATAAGTGCTAAGTAGAATAGTTGTGTTCCAAACCACTGGCTACAGCACCTAATTCTCTGGAAGTATGTGATTAGTCTGTTATGGGAGTAAAGAAAACAGAAACATCACTGATGCCATCAGTCCACAGTTAGAAGTTTCCATTGTTTTAACTAGCAGATTGACATGCTGAACAATTTCAGGAATAAGGTCTAAAGATGGAATGAAATTACATTAGTTCAGGTTGGTTTCTTGAGTTTCCATTTGCACATTTTCTTTTTCCAAGACTGACCTTGGAAAGTTTGAGAGAACTCCAGATAAAGAAAAACTATGCCAGCATTGCTGTCTGGTGAGTCTGAGTCTAGTTATACTAAAGGCAACTATTTCTAGGTGCTTAAAACTTCTAAGGGTTGATTCTGCCCTGTCAAATTCACATGAATCCTTCCATCCCTGCTAGCAGAATCTGAATTAGGATCATACAGCATTTTTCATTCTTTAGGTTCTGTTCTATGAAGAGAAGTCAATATTACCATCTCTGTTTTACAGATGGGTAAAACTACCATGCAGTGAGGTGACTTGCCTACTGCTATGTAAGAGGTTATTTACAACAAAATCTTCTGACTCTCAGCTTGGCACCTTATCTCCCTAATTGTCCTATCTGTGAATACCTAGCTTACTGCACCAGCTCGAAACATTCTCCTGCAGAGATTTGGCTGAGAGGCTAAAGAAAGTATTCAGCATATTTCCCAGGTGAGTAGTTTGTTTCACAACTACCTCATTCGTGTGATTTCCACTTGCTTTTTTTTTTCCTATCTCATCCCTCTTCATTTGTTGAAAAGTATATTAAAGTGCTTTGTGCGTTTCCAAGCAAATTCTGGATTTCAAAATGGGGAGAAGGGATTTTGAAAAACATCCCAACTTAGGAGAACTGCTGGATTTTGCATTAGTGTACTCTGTTTATTGTGGAGAAGCACAATAGAGCTGCCTGCGTACCTGCTGCTCCATTACTCATCTCTTTGCCACAGCAAAGGGTTGCAAATTGTTACAGTGGCTTTA
Organism: Argya squamiceps; assembly: GCA_037834095.1. Taxonomy (NCBI): domain Eukaryota; kingdom Metazoa; phylum Chordata; class Aves; order Passeriformes; family Leiothrichidae; genus Argya; species Argya squamiceps. Next base: position 13,294,339 of record JBBMKD010000216.1, on the reverse strand, counting down.
CCAGTGCTGCTGGTTTTGATTATAAGCAAGAGTCTGAGACTGACTCTCCAACTATTTGAACAGAGTATGAACTATTTGAACTATATGTACAGAGTATTAGTGGACATAATTGTATTATACATTTATTGACCTCAGTCTATGCTTGGAAATGCGGCACTTGTGCTGAAATTGTTTCTGCATGGGGAAAATTACCCCAGTTTTCTTCCCTGGAGCAAACACTGCCATTCTTCAACAGCTGCCAAGAAACAAGTTCCTGGCCTAACCTTCTTACTGTAGGTTTTCTCAGAAGTCATGTGTGGGTCAGGGAGGGTGGCAATTCTCACTGCTTCATTTCAGGACTGTAGCCTGTGCCCCCCCCTCTTTCTCTCCCATGTGTCTACAGACCTGTGCAGTGGTCACTGACTCCAAAGACTGGATGAGTTGAAAGGTACTCTCAGAGGGGATCATTTTCAGTGTTTACAGGATCACTTTGACTGAAAAGGGGCTGAGAGAAATCCCACAATCCATAACATGGAATCCAAGCACAGTCACCCACCCATGAGTCAACATTCCTTCACATTCTGCTGAAGAAGATGGGGTTTTCTCGACTCTGGATCAGAAACGCAGCAATTAAGAGACATAGTTTTGGGTTTTTGGTCATATGAGGTCACTGACAATCTCCTCCAGAAGAACAGAGACTGTCTTGCTCCTACCCTTGTTTGAAGATTGAAAGAGATAAGGACAGAGCTTGAGTACCTACAACTTTCCTAAACGGACATTGGGTGACTTCAGAGCTTTGCAGCCTGTTACAAGGGAAGGGTTTGAGAGGCAGGAAGCAGGCAGGAGCAGCTGAGAACAGGGCCAGGAAAGTAAGTTGTTTGAAAGATGAAGATCTTGCTGCTGGGGAAGTGTTCTCTGAGTAAAGTTACATTTCACATCCCCACCCCATGTACACCTAAAAATGAACCTACCACTTCTCTAGATCTCAACTCTGCTCTTATGGTCCTGATCCAAACCTGGGACTGCCATGATTACTGTCTGTGGATAGTCCCACTCCTGATCAATTGGGTGTCCTTTGGTCCTTTTTCAGAACATGAGGGTCATTTTCATTTTAAATATGCCACTAACTTTAATGTTAACAGTGGCTGCCTGAAGTGTTTTATGAAGAAGGATCTCCAAGAGGTTCCCTAACAGCAGAGACCTTTAATCCAGCTGGCTCCCTGAAGAAAGTATTGGTATGTGTTCCATGAATTAATTACTGTTCTGTATTTCAGTCCTGTCACACTCTCCTGGTGATGCAAAAGGGTTGTTACTGTGGTAAACATTAGCTGTGTCATACTCTGCAGGCAATGGAAACTTCTTGGGATGATGGGTTTCCCTGGCTCTTGGGCTTGTGACAGAAAGCTACAGGAACAGAGGTGGCAAGGCTGGGGTGAGGGTGGAGAATTGCTGTGCTCTAGCTTTTCTTAGCTACAGGCCTATTATCTGGAAGTGGGAAGTAGAGCAGCCATGAGGCTGCTGGAGGACAGATTTTCCCAGCTGTCTATCTTAAAAAAAAAAAGCAAAGATTTCACATTCCTTTTTGCATCCTGGTTTTGTGGCATCACTTTTGCCTGATATTTCTTGTGCTAAGCAAATGATTATGAAGAAGTTAACAGTAAGAATTCAAGTATTTAAAGATATTTACTTTGATTTGTGGAGGAGTTATGACTGCTTGCTATCTGAAAATATCCATTGACTTTATATCCCTAGATTTTTCTTCCCTAGTCAACCAACTAGAGAAGATACCTCACAGTGATACCTACAGATACCTCACCTATTGTTTGTGAATAGAGAAGGATTTGTGGGTGATGTGATGGTTGGAGGTCATCTTGGGCACAGGGATCACGAAATGACAGAGTTTTTTGATTCCCAGAGAGTAGGGAGGGGGTCAGAAGAACTGTTACTTTGGACTTCCAGAGGGCCAACACTGGCCTGTTTAGAAGCCTGGTTGACAGAGTCCATTGGGAGGCAATCCTGGAGGGCAGGGAAGTCAGGAAGGCTGGACATTCTTCAGTAAGGAAATCCTAAAGGCACATGAACAGGCTGCCCCTGTGTGCCAAAGAATAAGCCAGTGAAAGGAGACCAGCCTGGCTGAACAGAGAGAGAGAGTTTGGCTGGAGCTCAGGAAAAAAAAGGGTGACTTTCATCTTTGGAAGAAGGGTTAGGCAGCTCAGGATGACTACAGGGATGAGGTGATGCAGGGAGAAAATTTGAAGGGCCAAAGGCCAGCTAGGACTCAATCTGGCTGCTGCCATACAAGACAACAAAAATGTTTCTATAAATACATAAGCAACAAAAGGAGGGCTAAGGAGAATCTCCATCCTTTATTGAATGTGGGGGGGGATAGATGGTGACAGAGGATAAGGAAAAGGCTGAGCTGTGTAATGCCTTCTTTGTCACTGTCTTTAATAGTAAAGGCCAATTTTATTCTGGGTACTCAGTCCCCTGAGCTTAAAAACAGGAATGGGGAGCAGAATGAAGCTCCCATAATCCAAGGGGAAATGGTCATTGAGCACTAAGACACAAGTTTTCAGGCCAGAGGGGTCCACCCAAAGGTACTGAGGGAGCTCATGGAATTGCTCACGGAGCCACTTTCCATCCCTTACCAGCAGTACTGGTGCACTGGGGAGGTTGGCAAATGTGACACTGAGCTGTAAGCATGGCCAGAAGGAGGGTCTGGGGAACTCCAGGCCTGTCAGCCTGACCTTGGTGCCTGGGAAGGTCATGGAGCAGCTTGTCCTGAGTGCCATCACATGGCAGGTAAAGGACACATTTTTCCTAGAGAAAGGGTGTTCTCGTAGCTCGGAAAAATGCACTCTTGGTTGGGTAAAAAGCTGTGTGGATGGCTGAGCCCAGAGACTGGGGATGAGTGGATTCCATCCAGCTGGCAGCCGGTACCAGCGGTGCTCCCCAGGGCTCAGTGTTGGCCCAGCCCTGTTCAATCCCTTTATCAGTGATCTGGGGGAGGGGATCAAGGGCACCCTCAGTTTGCAGACACACCAGGGTGGGTGGCAGTGTTGATCTGCTGGAGGGCAGGAAG
>JBBMKD010000216.1:13195458-13290898 GCA_037834095.1 Argya squamiceps | reverse complement strand
GATTGTCCACCTGTACTGGTGAGGAGGCCACACCTCGAGTGCTGTGTCCAGTTTTGGGCTCCTCACTGCAAGAAAGACATTGAGGGGCTGGAGTGAGTCCAGAGAAGGGAAATGGGAACTGGTCTGGAAGGGTCTGGAGCACAAGCCTTGAAGAGTGGCTGGGAGAGTTGAGGGCCTGGAGAAAAGGAAATTCAGGGGAGTTCTTATCACTCTCTACAGCTCCCTGAAAGGAGGCTGTAGCCAGGTGGGGGTTGGCCTCTTCTCTCCCATAACAAGCAATAAAACAGAAGGAAATAGCGTCAAGTTGTACCAGGAGAAGTTTAGATTTGATATTAAGAAACATTTCTTCACAAAAAGGGGTGTCCAGCATTGGAACACTCTTTCCAGGGAAGTGGTCAAGTCACCATCCCCAGGGGTATTTAAAAGTTGTGCAGATGTGGCACTTTGGGACGTGGTTTAGTGGTGGACTTGCAGTGCTGGGTTAGAGGTTGGACTTGATGATCTTAAAGATATTTTCCAACCTAAAGGATTGTATTATTCAGTGATTTCTCTCTGAGATGTTGCATGGAAAGGAAATACTTACAGTTAAATTCGCAACTCTCTTGAGTCTCTTGAAGTCAAATTCCACTCCTGTTAGCAAGTTGTTTCTGTTTTAGTTGCCTGGATAGTGTTTACTCTGCATTAGTATTCATAGTCCACTTATCAACTGCATCAGTATAAATTACTGTATTCTTTTATGCTGGACATCATGGAAACTCTGCTGTGCTTCTTCACTTATTAAGAGAGGGTCAGAGCATAACAGCAAATCACGCAGTAAAGGGACTTCGCACTGAGACAAATACGCTTTTTTTGATCTGGTACATGACTATAGTGATTTCTGAGTTCCTGACAATTAAGAACAAGGAATAAACTTCATGCTGTCCCTCTAGAAAATGATTAGAATATCTATCAGCTACTTTTTACCATTCTTTAAAACTAGTTTATGGGAGTAATTGGGGAAGATTATAAAACAAAATGCTTTGCTCCGGACATCATTCAGCAAAGTAACAATTATGCTTCTGTGCCAGACCATCTTTGGCTACAGAAATCAATTTTATAGGCTACAGAGCCTCACACAGGATTAAGAAATGTGAATCCCATGGGTAGGGACTCATTTTTGTTGTTGTTTAATCAGGTCCTTAGAGTGAAAGGGATATAACTATATTAAATTAGAAAAAGAATTATGTAGAAGATATATTAAACCACAGACAAAGGATGACAAAATGATGAAATGATGACTTGGAGAGTGTGGAAGGAAGTTTAGCATAGAGAAGAACAGCATAGAAAATATGGGTTTAAGCCTTTGAAAATGAGCAATGATATGTTGACATAGGCACCATTGGTTTTCAAATGAGATTGACAAGAATCCTAGATTGGTAGGTTTGGGAGTGTTTTCTTCTGGAGAGTAATGAAAATTAATTTTTCCCATGCAGACTATCTGAAAAAAAAAGAAAGTAATTTGACTAAATATCTCTATTTTCATACCAGTACTTACTCTTTGCATTAATACCTCGCATCAGGTTTTGTGTCACAACCTCAGTGAAGTTACCTATAGTCTGTGACATTCCTGGTTCTTTTGCAATAAAGAACTGTATTGTAATCTCCTCGGCTGCCCAACATGGAGCTCAGGTTGATGGGAATTGGAGAAAAACTTCACAGAATAAAATGTGACAGTCTGTAACATACACAAGTCGCAAGCAACGTACAGCAATAACAAGTAAATGTTAACAAACAGAGCGAAAGAGAGAAAGAGAAAAAAGAGAGAAATGTGAACATGTAAAAGAATAAAAGATTCCTATATAACAACTTCATTTTAGTTACCCCAATATTCTAAGGCCATTAAAATGAATATCTTTATCTAGGTATCTTTATTAGTTTCCTGATTTTTATATTATTGCGTATTTTGAAAGTTGTTATGAAGCTCTTCTGATTAGATCATACTGAAGGACTTTACACTGGCACGAGAGCAGAATTTAGAATGCTACATGATTTATGCAGAATCCTTCCAACCCAACCTACCTCTTCAACATTTACTCACCACCGTGTCGACCTGGGTCCCTCCAGGAAGCCGTGTCCCCCAGGAAAGGCACTCCAGTGACGGTGGTGACCGTCTCTCCCAGCACTAACTCGGCCAACATAGTAACATCACTCCCAGAGAATATCACCCTTGACAGGTACTACTTCTTGAAGTGAAATGTCAGTATGTTGGCTGCCTACCCACTGGTACTGCTAGAGAAGTACAGGAGCTCTAGGAAAGTCGATCCAGTGCATCTTGCTCTTTACAGGCATTATTGTGCTTAATGCAGTGCTGAGAATGGTTGCTTCTGGAAATCCTGCATTGCAAAGAGCTCTGGAAGATCCTTCCTAGTTTCATCCTGGTCTTTCTAGGGGTTTCCTTATACCTACCCTGAACATCTGAGAGTCTCACTAACACCAGGGGGTCATTGACAGGTGAGGTTGAGGTTGCAGGAAAATGCAGTCAGGTGAGCCATGTTACCATTTTGTATTACTGCTCTGACTGAGAAATCCAGTATGATGATCTATCCAGTATGGAAGGTGTCTGAGACACGGAATGTGGATGAATGAATACAAAGAACAATGACAGCAGGAATGGTAGAGTGCTTGTTATTTTGGCTTTGTGCTTATAAACAGACAAGCAAGTAAACAAAAGGCTTGGAGAAAATATCCAGCAAGTATAGTCCAAGAGGGATACAAGCAAGTGGACTGGGCACAGAACTGGAACTTCATACCCTACACGTTTTTGCCCCTGGCCTTTTGTAGTAACAGGTGAGTGATCTAGTGTATTGTACTCCAGTAGAAATGCACTTGTTGCACAGAGGTGCCTTTTCTTGAATCTCTCCTGCAAACACCAACCGTACTCAGTCCAGCAGAAGGAAGAGATGCCAAGAGTATTTCTTTCATATTCCAGGAATGCATTCTGCACTGGATGGCATGGGAGCCATGTGCTTGAGAAAGAGGATTTACCATATTTATATCTGGTTTGTGCTGGAGGATTGGCACAGGTTGGCCTTATTTGGTTGAAGTGCTTATATTTGTGTTTTCCCACGACTAAAAGTGCCTTGTGCTCATTAGGTTATTAAGGCATGAAAACTCCTAAAATTTATTATTTAGTTCTGCAATTGTTTTTTAGCTTAGTGCAGTCTTGCCCCTAAACACACTCAGCCCTGGCTCTGGCCCACAGGGTTTGTGTGGGGAGATTTTTTAATTTTAGAATTTTTTTTCATGTCTCACCTAGTGCCAGAGAAAAGCAGGAAACATAAAGCACTGTGCTTGAATACCTAGCTCCTCCTCTTTGTTTTCATATTACTTGGCATAGAGGATGTTATTTTTTACTCACATTCTAAAGTCAACAGTAGTACAAGTGACACCCACCGGTTTTATCTCTACAGGAAGTGACAGATGAATAATTGTACAACAAGGTATTACATTATATTAGTTTAAATTCTGCTTTACATATGACCCCCAGCAGTGAGACTGCAGGAATGCCACATGGGGCAGGGGCCAAGGCATAGATCTAAAGTGCTTCCACAGAACTGTAGGCACTTAAATGAGAATATAGAGTTAGACCTGCAGTCACAGGTGATCTCTTATGGAGAAAGGCACCCCCAGAGGACAACTCAGGTCATAAATGAATGGATTACTCTCTGATTCTTGTTCCAATATAAGGGGGACCTCAGACAAATGAAACTTAAGTTAGATGACAATTACTGTTATTCCTTTTGTTAGCTGTTAGCAATTTCTCCATTAGATCCCAAAGACTCCATTGTCAGTGATATCATGATGTGATCATTATCTCATTTGCTATTTTAGAGTGAGAAGTTTTGGATTTTAAAGACTAGGAAGGCTAAGTATAGTGAGGAAAGAAAAAACCACCTCCCTATTACCTTTTCCATTGCCTTTTTAGTATTTTTTATGTCCAACACATTTAAACACCTGAGCTCTTTGAGCTGGAACAGACCTAAACTCTTGGCAGTTACTTTGCTGTCTACTGTCCATCTTACAGAGAGGGGCAAAGGTTTTATGACACTAAAATTAGATGAGACGTTTTTTATAAGGTTCAGACACTTGATCAGTGAATTTGCTTCCCTTCTCTGTGGTTTGAAGCACCACCACAGTGACTACATACCTATGGCTTTAACAATGCTTTGCTCTCCATAAAAGCCACCAAGGTTCACAAGTGAAATGTTAGGCAGCAGAATGGGCCTCTGACAAGAGCTGCCAAGAGTTCCCAGCTCCCACTGAGCACTGGCAGTAGAAATACAGTGCTCAGCACACTTCTGACGTTAGAGCCAGTGTGTTGCACAAGGAATACAGGTTATTTAGGTTATGATGACAGAAGAGATGAATAATGAAGCCCTGAGAAAAGAGCAGCTCCTTCAGAAAGCATGAGTGATAAAGCTGGAATGGGTAATTCCGCATGATTTCTTTAAAAGGAGATCAGCTCTCTCAGGAAATTGCATTGAAATAATGGGTTCCTAACATCACAGCTTGTTCCAGTTCATCTGACCATGGAGTCACTGCAACTTTGTAGCTCCCTTCTGTGATATACTTGGATTACTTTAACTATTCAGACATCAGGATAGTCTAGAAGTGGGTTATTGAAAATTGGCTTTGGGGCAGAGAAATAAAAGAACCACAGAATATTTTTCTGAAACTGAAGTCTGTGTTAGTAATGACAGACATTTCCCCTCTCCTCTTAGGTGCCTCAATTCTAGTATTTTTTTTCTGTATTTTACAGCCATGCAATGAATAGAGAATTTTGCCACCAGTACACTGTGAGAGCCTGCATAATACATCTGTATGAAGATAGGGTATCCTTGGAGTATAGCTTAAGTGAAGCTGCATGCAGAGGGGATCAGAGAGGTGTGAAATTCTTAATTTGGCCATGTTAAAGTCAATACAAACCTTTTGTGTGCTAGTGTTATAAATATATATATGAAAAGAGTGTAAGGTTGGGGTAGATCTCTGAAAAAACCCCAAATAACCCATCTCCTTTGCTTGTGTATTATGAATGCATTCTCCAGACCATTGCTGTGTGGCACCAGACAGTACTGTAGGCATCAAATGAAGTTATGAATTCCACTCGTATTTCAAATTTCTTTTACAGTGTTGGGAAGTTACATTCACTGCTTCATCCAGTGACAACTATGAGATGTAACTATGCAGTCAACCTGTCCAGCAGGTGAGCACACAGCTCACATAAGAGAGGGACTGAGGAACAGGGCAACGCTTTAAAAACAAAACTGAGAGCTTTCAATATTTGTTTTGTATGTTTTGAGGTCTTCTTACAAACCTGCACCTTAAAATATTTCACTGTGTACTGAATTAAATTATTATACCTGTAGGACAGTGTGAGGTTTGGGGCAAAAATCATGTTTACATGGTTGAAACTGTCTTTTTCTGGGTTTGGTTGTTTTTGATTTTTTTACTTCTATTATGATACTGACTACTTAGAATATTCAAGCCTTGAGATAAAAGACACTCCAGCACAGCAGACTGTGGTTGACTGATGCTTATTTAGTTATATTAGATTAGTGGCTTGGCCACAGATTTTTCAAGTAATCTTCCTCAATTAAATTAAGCCTTGGGTCAGCTCAAAATATTGGGGTTTACTTCTATTTTCTCTTTGCTGCCCACTTAGCCTGTTGGGTATTTGATTGCAGTACAGTGGTTGTCCCATATAAAATGATGCCAAAATGAAGCCCTGATCTTGCACAGGGCCTGCAAACAACGCTACAACATCACAACATTAATCCTTTGACATGGAGATGCTAGAATTTGGTGGGTGTATGTTAAGTGAGGAGATACACACTTTTCTCTATAGTTTGAGATATCCCCTGGTCAAGGAGTTTTGGTCAAATTGGTCAGGTGAAATCTGCTCCTTTGTATCAGTTCCACCAGCAGTGTCTTGAGAATTTATGGGCAGCAGAAACTGCCTTTAAGACAATGTTTTGTGTAGAGGGATTTTCTCCTCTTTTAATGCTGCTAGTGAAGATCTGCATGTGGCACTAGCTCTGCCATCCTCTACTCTGAAATGCCTTTCCTCCCTTCTGCTGCTTTCCCACCACTCACTGGTGGGATCAGATGGAATGGAAACAGGAAGGGTTGCTGCAGAAGGGGAGGTATTGTAGAATGGAACTCTGACATTCTTTGTATTGGATTAAAATCAAGTGCTGTTAATTAAAGATACCCTCCTGCCAGGTGTAGATTAGCCCAGGACTGAGCTGCTGAGAGTGTTGGGGGCAATAAAAAAGATTTAATTCAAACCTGCCAGACTTTAAATTCAAAGCATCTTTGCTTTGTCTGCAAATGACCACAGCATCGTTGGCAGCAGCTGTGCAGCCCGTGGGCAAAGCTCTGCTGTTTGCATGCCTGTGCCAGGAAAGTGCCCCTTATCCTGGGAGGAGGCACCGGGCAGAGCTGTGCTGAGCTCTCTGCAGAGCCCCCCCGGCCCTGAGGGCACAGACCAGGAACAGATGTGAAATGCTGACTCAGTACGAGAGAGGGAGCCCTGTGGAGAACTACTTCATGCTCAGCCTTGTTTGGTGATGTGTTTAATCATTCCACCACAAATAATATATGGAATTAATTGCTTCATGTGATGTCCCTTTACACCTGAGTAACTAGGCAGGCTTTTTGTTTTTTAATAACATATTGGATACAAATCACATGATCTTATGTGACCTAGACACTGTCACACTGAAGCTTTACAGTTAAAAATTACAAGAAATATGCTGGACAACTTGGGCACTATTTTAGAAAAGTTAGGCACCTGTTCTGTGTTCCTAGTGCAATATTAACTAGTTGTTTACAGTTAGAGGATGTTAACCAATCTAAAGATTTTGCTTGCAAGTCCCTGTTCTCATATAATGTGCAGGTAATGGTTTCAAAAACAGGTCTGTGCCTGTGAATGCTTCATGTTACAGAAACTAAACTTGACATCCAAGGCAATTCAGATCTTGTCTTAACAGTTTGGTTCTAATCTTAGTATTTTTTGCTTTTCTCCTGCACATATATAGATCTTTCCCTATTTGGAATCTAAAAGATGCAGGCAATATTTTTTGCTTCTAGTGGTGCATAATAATTATCAGAAACAGAACTCCAGCTACAGTGTTACAATTTTGTTAGCAGAAGTGTAAGTGTGCTTTGTTACTTCTTAAAATATATATACTTGTATATGTATATAAAAATAGTCTCTCTTAATTATTGCAGAAATAGATAAGTTGCTGCTACTATCAATACTTCATGGATATTGCAGTAACAGCTGAGTGTAGAGCACTGATGGTGGCAAAACAGTTCCACATTGAACCAAAATTACATGTATTCTCAGGATACCAGTGCAGAATTGTACTGAACTCATAGAGTTCCTGGTCCTCCAGTTCCCAGAGAGGACCAGGGTAGGTAATGGAAAGAACTTTATAAAGCCAGGGATTTCTGAACTGATTTCACTCTGTAGCTGACTGCTAAAGTACCCCAGAGTCTGGCATCTCTTGCACCCTACCATGGGGCAGTTGGCACATTGCTCATGGTAGGAGACACACAATATTGCTGTGCCCTCTTTCCCTCTTGATCCGTGATGCCACAAAGGCATTTGCTTTATGAGGAAGTTTGCTGCTTGAACATGAGCTGTGATAAGCATTTGCAACCTGAGGGGAATGGATGATAAAACCATCGCTTATGTGCGCCAAGGATACAATTGGTACAGTCTATCAGTCACGTGAATTGTGATAGGCCTGTTGCAATGGAAATAGCCTTTAACAAAAACAAAATGATAGCTATTTACCTTCTGAATGGATTTTACATACTTGCACAGAAGGGAGAGGAAATAAGAAAGGAAGAGAAAAGAGAATAGGAAAGAAGACAAAGATTCCCACCAGCTCTTCCCCTCCAAAATTAGCATTGGCATTGGTGAAGTCACACACAAAGGAAAGTCTCACTTTCTTTGTGCTTCTCACAATGACATCAACATGCATGGCTATGAGATGACGAGAAAATATCTCACTCACAATGGGTAACAAATCAGAATTTTCTTCAAAGCAAAAAAATGATAACACAAGACCATCATAGGTGTATGCTAGCTCTTCCAAAACACCTCTTTTGAACTCTAGGTCAGTTGAGATCACTTGGCTGGCGATTTGTCCTTTCTAATACAACACAGGGGGATATTCTGAAAAGGCTGAAGAATGTCTACTATGCAACTTGGCTGGAACATCTGCCAAAAATGAAGTTGGCTTTGTTTTCAACATGGTTATCTACTTTCAAATTACTCCATAGAATAAATAGTGATATTCCATGGGTAGAGGTAGATTATGGGGTTTAAAAAAAATCAAATTGGAGTCCTGTAATTTTGTGTGCTATAGGAGTCTCATAGAACTGAGATATTCCCATAATTAACCACTAGCCATGGGATATTATAATATATTCCATGGTGACTAGTATTCTTTCCATTTCCCTCCCCCCTCCCAGTAGAATTATTATGGTTAATTTTGCTCTGGTTTCACCTATTGCTAACATGAATCAGTACAATTAAAAATAAGAGTGAGGCAATCACTGTTGAGGCCAGACCAACCTGTAATGACCAGTCAGACCTTTTCCAGTTGGCCTTTGCTGCTAGAAGGTTGAAAGAGCTGTAACTCAGCAACCCATACTTGCAAAAGGAGCATGTTTTAGAAAATCTGGTTCAAAACTCTTCATAGTTCTAAATGTTAAATTCTAGTGGAATATTATAGAATAGATTGATTTGCATGCCATGGAATAAACATCCTTACATCTAGTCTTGTCTCAGAGTGAGTCATTTTGCATTAGTGTCAAGAATTTGAGCTGTTGTTCTACTTTGCAGTTAATCATCAGAAAGAGACAGGATTGTCTCGTGAATATGCATGATGGTATAGTTGTCCCTTCAACTTACTAGGCACCTAGTTTCTGCAATGAGATGTACAATATCTGCCATTTAAAACAGCTGAAAGGTCCCAAATGGGAACAAATGAGAAAGCATCTGGCTGTTTCGAATTCCAGCCCTGTTTTGTCAGAAAGCTCTGTAATTGCTGAGTACTTGGCTCCTACTCTGCTCTATGAAGCATTCAGCTCTCAGGAGCCTCTGAGATGCATTACACAGTCCAGCAACACAGCTGTAGAACTCTCAAAATTCGTCCACTAGATGTAACAGCTTTCCAAAATATCTTGAGACTTGTATGCCCTTAACCAGGACCAAAGTTTGGGCTCCTAGAGCGTGCTCTCATCCTTAGTTTTGCTGATCAGCCTCCACTGTACCATTTGTCCCTGCAACCTAGACTTCACACATATTATTCACTGTGTGATGGTGGGACTAGAATGGATAAATGTGCTACCCATTGCTCTAAGAAAGCAGTCTGGCTGAATCTTAAATCACTACGCGGGATGGAGGTTAACGGTCAGATGGACATTCCTCTAAGAGGTTTCCTACCTGCTCTGTTAATTTCTAAAATTTCTTCTTGGGCCAGTGGGCAAGTGTCGCTCTGAGTACTGTGGTGTGGAGAGTTTACGACAGATTTACAATAATTGGGGGATCCCAGCTGGGGTGGCCTCGGGATATGCTTCTTTTTTTTCTTTGGTAGCTTCTGCTTAGCCATAGCTAAGGAGTAATACATTCCGAAATTGTTCACAATGACAGGGACAGGCATGGCAATGGTCAGCACGCCAGCGAGAGCGCAGAGGGCCCCCACCAGCATGCCTGACCAAGTCTGAGGATACATGTCTCCGTAGCCCAGGGTCGTCATGGTGACAACAGCCCACCAAAAGCCGATGGGGATATTTTTAAAGTGTGTGTGTTCACTGGCACTAGGGTCATTTGGTTTAGCACCTATTCTCTCGGCATAATAGATCATCGTGGCAAAGATTAAGACGCCCAATGCCAAAAATATGATGAGCAGCAAGAATTCGTTTGTGCTGGCACGGAGGGTGTGTCCCAAGACCCGCAACCCGACGAAGTGGCGGGTCAGCTTGAAAATTCGCAGGATTCGCACGAAACGGACTACGCGGAGGAAGCCCAGGACATCCTTAGCAGCTTTGGAAGACAGGCCACTGAGTCCAACCTCTAGATAGAAAGGCAGTATGGCCACAAAGTCAATGATGTTCAAAGAGTTTTTGATAAATTCCACCTTGTTTGGGCAGAAAGTGACTCTCATCAAGAACTCAAATGTAAACCAGACCACACAGACACCTTCGATGTAGGTGAGAAAGGCTTCTGTCTCTGCTTCCCTGTAGTGCCGCACCTGGGTGTCATTCCCGATGAATTCAGTTTCTGTCTTGTTCACAATGGGGTTAAATCTCTCGTGGGTCTCCAGGCAGAAGGTGGTAATGGAGACCAGAATGAAGAACAGGGAGGCAAATGCCACATACTGTGGAAAGAAAGATACGAGACAAATGTTAAACAGTAGGTTAAGTACGGGGGCTTTAATTGTGAAACATCAGGGAGGGGCAAGAGCTGTATTAAATGTAAATATAATGCCAAGCCTTCTTCCTGTGGGCTTAAGATGCCAAGTCTCACCTGCAGACAGCCTAACATTCAGCCCGGGAGGGAAAGCAGTATATAAGTACATGCTAAAATCCATTCTTACTCAGACAGCAGTAGTGTGAGTGTAAATTCAGGCAAGCACTTAAATCTCAGGACTTTCTGCAGGATTTAAGGTTAAGGACATATTGAAATTGTACCTTGGTCTTCTGTTACTTCCTTGCCGTAAAGAAAGAGCACACCTTCCAAGACAACTGCCAGGCAGTACTTTTCTCAGCATTCTGTCAGCAGCATCGTGGCTGCTCCCAGCTTAGTGAGAACTATGATATTTCAGATCCCAGAAAAGTGCTAGCAAATACTAGTGCCAGTCTCAGATGAGCTCTACAGCAAGGAGCAGACTCCTTGGCATCATCAGACTTTTTTTGGCAAACCCCAGCCACAGGTTGAGAACAGTCACATTTTCAAACTAAGCTCCGAAATGCCTCTGTTCTCAGTTCCCTTCTCTAGATCTTTTGGGAGTGGGGGATAGGGAGGGTAAGGAAGAGGTTTCAGGTAAGCCTATCAGCTGATCCCAAAGGACAAGGATCTATTGGCTTTCACCAGACACAATTTCCTTGAAGAGATTCTCATTACAATGTAAGACTTGTACCAGATTTAGATGATTTTTATTTTTAAATTATGTTGGATTACAATTACAATATGACCTTGAATGTTTCCAGAGATGGGGCATCCACCACCTCTCTGGGAAAACAGCTTGTGTTCCACCACCTTCATTATAAGAAAATCTCTTCTTGTATGAATCTTCCCTCGTTTAGTTTAAAATCATTACCCTGGGTCCTATCACAACAGGACTTACTAAAAAGTCAGTCTGCATCTTTCTTACAAGTTCCCTTTAAATACTGACAGAGAGACCTTGTTGACAGCAATGAGGTACCCTGGAGAATTCTATTCTCCAAGCTGATCAACACCAGCTTTCTTAGCTTTCCTCAGTCTTTCCTCAGCCTAAAGGAGATCTCTTGGTTGTATTCCATGATAACTGAGGGGTTCAGTCAGTGCAGTCAGGCCAAAATTCCCAAGTCTTGTAACCACAGTTGCCCTGCTCAATCCTCCTTTAATCAATTAAGTGATTTGCACATATCCAAGACTCTTTGTGTGTTGGAGTAGTATGGTCATGGTAATACCTGTTGCCACTCCACTCCCTGCATCTGTTTTCTTCTTGTTTGTCTTGTGTGTTGCCTTGACAAGACACATAAGGTATTTCCCTGTCTTTATGAACATGAGCATCTGTGATAATAAAAATATTATCAAATACTCTTTTAGTTTCCTGTTACTCACAGTGTCCCTTTTTCAACAGTGTAGTCAACACAGGGGTTAAAAAGAACTAATTTCTTCTAACTGTGTGTTACCAGTGAGTGCAGTGCAATAATCTGAACAAAACTGCTGCCAAAGGAACAGACCCATTAAAAATAACCTATGCTTCAAACTATCAAAATTCTCCTGCAATCAAGAAGATCCTCCTGTCTGCCTTGATGGGTAGACCTAGTGCAAAATTACACTTGACCTTCTATATTAGCAAACTAAGTCAAAAGCATGGATTTGCCACAGTTTGAGGTGAATCATTTAATAGAATACAAAGAAAATGGAAGAGAATAAAATCACAAAATCATTTAGGTTGGAAGGGCCCTCTGGAGGTTGTTTGGTTCAACTTCAAAGCTGGACCAGGTTGCTCTTGCCTGGTCCAGGTCTGAGTATCTCAAAGGCAGGAGATCCCACAGCCTCTTTGGGCAGCCTAGGCCAGTGTTAGGCCAGTAATAACAAGCAAGCTTGGAAGGATACAGAGGCAGACAGACTCTTCTGCTTTTCAAATTCAGCTTTGTTGCCAAAGAGATCAGAACCATTGTCACAGATGTAAAAAATAAAGCAATATTTCCCCCTAAACACTTCAGGTTATCACAGCACTGTTATGTGAGGATCTACTATACATGCTGATATGTGCTAAAATCAATGCCTAATATATCTGGGAGATAAACAAATGAAGATTAGGGAAACTGAGAAGCAGGATTTTGGATATATTTTTTATCAGATTCTCCTGTTAAACAGGGAAATTTCTCCATGCACCATTTCTCCATCTGTAAAACAGGTGACGTTGATAATGTGCTTTGTGATCCTATATAAATGTGTGCAGGTTCTATATGCTTTTGTCTAAATGTTAGTGGCTTTTGTATATCAACAGTCTTCCTGAAAAATCAGTTGAAGACTTTTAAGTGGTCAAAGCCCTTTTGTGTACGATATCAATAACACTCAGAGATTAATTGTCTGCATATGAGTAAAATGAGAAACCAAAAGCATCTTGTACCAAGCGTCAGGAAGATGTTCCTAGCAGCCTGAGCATGTCTGCTGTATTCCAGCCTGGGGCAGATTGTTGCACAGAGTCATAGAGCCCTGAGAATTCAGGCTGCAGAAGGAACTGCTGACACTTCCTTAAGACAGGTAGCACTCGCAGACGAGAAGGAGAGAGGGGAATAAAACCATTTTGCATTTTAAGGGTTTGTGAAGATGGCCCCTCTCTATATCCTGACTCCAAATGCAATCCTCTTCTTGGTGTATACAAATATATCTCCTGGGTGACTTTTTCCTGCTTAGGACAACCTTCAGGCTGTCCTTACACAGCAAGTATCTTGAAACCGATGTTTTGCTGTATAAAGAGAACAAATAACCAATTCTGACCAGGCATTAAGTTTTCTGCGCTGGTACGGGTTGGCAGTGTTATCGGTAGAGAACATCAGACCCATGATCTCTCTCGTTATTAGCCCTTGTGTGCTCACACCTTGGCTTCAGAGGGTAATTGAGAGCTTTTAGTCCCCACTTCAGCAGAGCAGGAAGCACCTCCTAAATGAGTGTGAAGTGCCAGTTTCCTCCTGTCTGGATTTAACAGCATCCTTTCCCAGGGATGGAAATGTTTTTGTCGGCTTTGTGGCTTTGAAAGCGTGAGTCTGCTTTCAAGATTTCATAAAACTATGTCTGAGTAATGGTATTGACAGGAAGAATCCCAGTATTTTTCTCCAATTTAACTTCTCTCCAAGGTAAGTGCAGAAATGCCTGAAAGTCAGGCCTGACAACTGGTTCACTGGCATCCATCTCTAATAGATTTATCACCTGAAGCTTCTCGGAACACAGGAATTTAGCAGCTTACCACAAGAATCGCTGGCATAGATTTGTGTTTGTGATCCCCAGTTTGCTCTCACCCCTTCTTTCTTCTGAGCATATTTCTTTGTTAGTTGTCTGAGATTTAGCAAGCTCTAAGCATGATCTAATAGCACAAAAGTCAGTGAGTAGGCTTTTCTAGGCAGACCATCATTATTTTTTGCCAAAGGTCAAAAAAACGGAGTTCTCTCTAGCCCACCACCAGAGGCCCACTGTGCCTAACATGAGAACTTGTCAAATCCAGAGATGGGCAGTGCTGATAAAATTTGGTAAAGACTATGGGACTCCCACGTGTTCTATTGTCTTTGAAAATAAGTCTGTCTCTTTTTATGTCACTAATAATGGTCTGAAAACCAATTAAACCAATGGATTGCTCTTGTATAATTTAGTGGGTTTTAATTCTTTCTCCTTACATTTTACAGCAGTTTCTCTTTTTCCTAGGATCTGAATGGGCTGAGGGAAAGGAGTGAGGATTTTAAGAAGTGATGTCACATGCTGTTGAGTTACATAATGGCATCTAAAATTTTCTATAATTAAAGAATATACCTAGGTGAAGTGTTTGAAGTGATCAAAACTCTTTTATTTGCTTTGACATGTGAATGATTTCTATTTCACTAGAAATGCTGCTGCTATCACTTTTTTCTTTCTGGCTCTAATACCAACAAAGCAAAATCTCAGATTGTCCAAAACCACAAAAGCCATAAGCGAAGGCAGAGAGGAGATTTAAAAGGGGGAGATTTGGATTAAAATGTAAGTTACATTAAAATGTTTTCATTCTGGAGAGAGAAGAAGTAACGCTCCTGCATAATTTCTCTTAATACCAGCTATATTTAATAAGTTTATTTTGAAAATGTCTAAAAGGTATCATGCCTCTAAGTGGAGAATTTCATAACCTAATTTATATTGCTTCTGTTTAAATCCATATCTATCTATCTATCTATCTATCTATCTATCTATCTATCTTTCTGCCTGCCTTATGTCTAACCCAGCCCATTTTTGCCAGTGCAATGGGAATATGAAGTACCAATTAATTCACGACAGTAGTGTTCCACATCAACTTTGCATGGCTGTAAAAGGAGCAAGGTAATGGGATCAGATGTAGCCACTCATGAATAATTAGCCAGCATCTTTCCACTCAGCATGGAAAGAAAACAAAAGTCCAACAGCCTTAAAAACCCAAATAAACCTTCTAATACATGAGAATTTAGAGGCTAGGCTTAGATAAAAGGTCTGAGTATTGGACCAAACAGTATTAAATACACAGGTGTTGCTGTTTACTTCTGGGAGTAGTTTTCTAAAAGACCACTTTACCTTACATGTCTTAGGTAGTTCTGCTCTTGGAGATAAGAAACCTTTCTATGTTTGAGTCTATGCAGATATGCTGGGTAAGCTGCTAGAATTCATTGATATGGTGCCTGGAATTCCCAGATTTCAGTGCAGATGGGCAGTGAAGGCTGGTGATGAATGTACCAGGACAGAAATCAGATGAGTGAGGCTCTTTTCCAACCTCCACCATTCAAGCATGTGAGCCTGCATCTTTTGCACCATCCTTTGTCTATCTTTTTTTAAAATTTAATTGAGATAATAAACTCTCTGGGGCTTGGAGCTGCCCCAACTTGCATGTGCCAACTTACATCAGCTCCCTGTCCAGACCGATGTATGTCTGGAGTGGGGACTTGGGAAGGGAGGCCTTGGCTGGGTCTTGGCAGCACTCTCAGATCAGAGACAAGGGAAGTGTGTGGTGGTGGCAGTGGAAGCAGCAGGGCTTTGCAAGTCAGGTTTCAGTAACTCTGGAGTTTGTTTTCTAGGAAATCGCGGTGTACACAACACGCTATTCATAATTCATTCCAGACCACACGTTCATAGCAGCTGCACGCCGCAGACACGTGCTCTTCTCCTCTCATACTGCTCAGAATCACTTAATCCTACTCAAGCTACATGGGAGAAAAGAAACACAGCACACTCAGAGAAGATTTGCCAGCCTTTTCCTTTCCATCTGCCATCAGAAATATTTTTAAAAGTGATTCTTAATCCTTGTCTTTTTATAGGGAAATTCAGGAAATTGTACCCTCCCTAGAACCTCTGGATGAAAAGCAGAGGAAGGTGGCATTTTGATTGAACAACATCTGTTAAAGCATCAGGAAATTCTCTATATAAGTGGCACCATCTCTTTCTACTGATCTATTTCAATGAGCTTCAGTTTTGATGAGAAAAAGTTTTAAATCACTACATGATAACACTCCTGGTCCTGTTGAACCAGCAAAGAAGAGGAACTAAATGCTTGTCATCTCAGTCTGTATGGGCAGGGCTCCTGAGCAGCAGGAGGTTTGCTGCTTCTCTTTTAGGAGGACCCAGGGCTTGCCAGGACTGAAATGGGAGGTGAGAACATACACCTCACCAGAGAACTTTGTCCCTGAAGGAGAAATGATGGTAGTCTTACTGCTATGAAGCTTCCAGAAAAGTATATTGTGACTCTAGTGAGATCTACTATGTTTAGGTTAATTTGTTTGGGGGGTTTTGTTGTTTGTGTTGGGGGAGTGGGAGAGGGCTGAGGGGTGTGGATGGGCAGAATAATATAAAAATCCCAAGTCTAGTAATTTTTCACTTTGTCTGTCACTGCTACACACTTGCAGGAAAAGGTTAGGCTTTGAAAAGTTTCAATAACATATGCTGGCAACATAAGGGTTGGTTTTCTACAAAACATCAGTAATTCAAATATACACAGAGACCTGTGCTAGACCTGCATAAAGCACTGGGGTTTCTATTTACAAGATATCTCTTCAAGTACTTCACCAGCTTTCTTTTACAGTAGTTCATCTGATTGAGGTTTGTCGCTCAAAACTACTGCACTTCCATGAAAATGCCAACATTTGCCCATCTGTGACCCAAATCTCAAAGCTTTGCCTAGTTTTTGTTTTAATCTGTAACTGGTACTTTAACCACTCTTTATTTAAAATTAATTTTGTTTAGCTCATATGTCCCCAAATTATTTAACAAAAGAAACCTTTTTGCTGTAGCTCAGCCAAAGTATGGGTTAAGTGAAAGCTGCTTTAAAATACTCAGCTTTATAAACACTTTATTATGTCAAGACCAATTTTCCAGGCTTTCTTAGAGATATGGACCCTGATTCAAACAAATGACTCATTTTTAATGTGCCAGCAATTCTGCTGAATTTTTGAAAGTAATACTGAACCTGTATGACTGATCAGATGACTAAATGTGGGCACATGATACCAGCAACCAGATAATGCTGGGGAAGTGAGCAAAAGCTGGGACTCTGTCAAAAAGCATCCCCTGCAATATTTCATTAAGAATCCTAATGGAAGATGTTTCAAGATCCTGTGAGCAATGATCATGAAAAGGAAATTATTTGTATGGGAAAAAAAATGCAGTTATTTTTTAATGGGTGCAGTGTAGGGATATGAGGGTACAATCAGATGTCAGCACCAAGCTGTTCTCAGTGAAGGGAGAGATGACCCTCTCAGCTGTCTGCCTTTTAGTGAGATGATAACACAATTGATAGGGAAGCTCACATCAGCAAACATGCTGGTTCACTTACAAGATTATTCAAATTCATGTTTCATAGCTGAGACAAATGGAAGAAGGAGTCTTGCGGATAGACAGAGCTTGCTCTAGAGTCGGATGAAAAGTCCACTAGCAGCTCATGGATCAAATGATTATGTAATGCCAAAAAATATATGACAGCTTGCAAAAAAATCTTGGAATGCTTTGTGGCACACAGACGTGAAACAGCGTGTTAAAAAAAATGTGCAGTCATCTGTGGAAAATATGCTTAAGTTATTCGGTGTTGACATTGCAATAAATAAATTAGAAGCTGATCTCTCAAATGTTAGTCCTAGCAGGCAGCCACGTGCTTTGACAAGGTAGTTACTGGGATTAGCAAGGCTGCATCAGAACTGGAAGTGGGGTATGTACAGTGCTCCCCTGGGGCCACATGGCCAGCCAGGTGGTCACCAGGCAAGGGCTGGAATGGTTGGTTCTTTGTAGGTCACAGGCAAGGCTTCCAGTTTCATCTAGGACAGATTAAGTCTTGTGAATTAATAGGAACATTGACACAGAAGAGAAGTGAATTTATTTTGCAAAGCTTCCTTGCTGCTCCCTAGTCTGGTAGTGAAAACTAAATGGGAACAGTATGGTGGGACCAAGGAATGTTTCATATTGCTCAGCAGTGGCACAGTGGGAAATTCTTAACATATATAGATTCCTGATCCAAAAGGACCCCAAGACTCTTGCAGCTGAGGATATGAGACACAGCAGAAGGGGCTGTAAGTGTGAAAGTAAGCCTTCCATCTCTGAGGGACTGCAGAAATGTATGCTTGATAGGGACCTTCAAAATTGTCATTTCCCTGTCCCAAAGCATGGTCTTTGATCATTTCATTGAAAGGCAGCTACACTGACTTGTTAAGGATCTCTACTGGTGAATATTATAGAAATTCAGCAGGAAATTTATCCCGGTACTTCACAAATTTTTATCTATATTTTTTCTTCCTAAGGCCTAACCTAAATCATCTTCATCTTAAGCTTTTTCACTTTTGTCCTATCCATCACAGAAAACCAAGCATTTAGAAATTTTCAGGTGTTTTCCTTCTTTTGTAAGCTTACAACGACTAAACATTCGAACATCCCATGAGTCCCAGACATCTGTTTTCATATGCTCATGCTGCTTCTGCACAAATTCAATATCATTATTTATCTCATTTTCAGATGATGCCACACACTTTCATGCTGTCAAAAGCTTTAGGATTAAAGAAACTGAGAAAGTGATGTAATATATCATACGTGGAACATTAACATATGGCAAAAGAAACCAGAGAGCTTTACTTGCCCATTAATACTAGCAATTTCAATCTTTTTCTGTTAGGCAGTTGGTAACATTTTTTTGACTCTGCAGTTTCTGTTCCAAACTGAAATGGAGAGCTTTGTAGCAATGAATGGTGGTGATGTCATGCGTTAGGATTTTCAGGATCTCACCTCACCACCTTTGTTCTGGATTTATCTCCTGAGAAAATCACACTTCCTTCCTCTCTAACTTGCTGCTGGTCTATTTTTTTTCCTTTTTGTTACAGCTTCTGCACTGTGACTTGCCCAAAGGTGGCTTAATTCATATGCTTATGCTTATATGGTGTGCAACCTCTCTCAAACCTACTTTTGAAGTGGTGCTAGAAGCCTTTCATAGAGCTGGAGACATTATTTCTGCAGCCTTTTGGAGCCCACCCTTGGTGAGGTTTGATTCACCCACCTCAGCTTCACAGCAGGCCCCAGGAATCAAATTGTTACAGGTATGAAGGAGGCAGAGGGTGCTCAGTGGTCTCCAGTTCCTATAGAAAGAGCATGCCCTGCTCACTTACCTTTTTTGCAAGAGGAAACCCTCCAGTGTGCGGGAGTATTGAGTGCAAAAGTCCATAAGGAAACACCAGAAGCACAGGGTGGCTTTGCCCTCAATGTAGAACTCTTTAACTTAACATTCAAGGCCAACTTTTCTCCCTGTGACTTTTAAGCCAAGATATTTGGTGTATGTTCCAGGTCACGTTTGTGTGCAGACAGTAATGCTTCTGCTTCAAGGCAAATTAAAATGAGTACCTGTCCAACCTTTTGTAGTTTCCCATGTGGGCAGACTGGCTACAAAACCAGCCTTGGACAGGGTGTGAGGTCTGTCTGCACACCTTCCACACACAATCACACAGAGCTGCTGGGGTGTAGGATGCTGCTGGCAGCTCCTATGTAGGGTGAAGTGGAAGGTCCAGAATGCATCAAGCCCCAAAGGTGAGTAGTTTATGTCTGCAGTGGGATATTTAATCCAATTTCTCCCAAAGCAATACTATAGCAAAAATAATTATGATTGAATTCCTCTACAGACCAACTTATTTCATATTTGACCATGGATTTTGAAATCTCAGTTTCTGACTCTGTGGAATATGTTCCAAAGAGATTTAAATTCTGGGAGCAGCTGAGTGTTTACTCTCCAATAGTCGAGTTTAGTGCCTCAGAACAGAGGCACTCAAAATAACTCTTCACCCTGGAAACCTGGAAGCCCTGGGATCTCTATGGTGCCAGTAAATGTTGAGCTCAGGATTTCCTGTTTTCACTGCAGTTTATGTGGATGGGTGTCACAGATTATGTGTTCCCTGAAACACCAGAGTTCTTAACAAGGTGGCTAAAAATAAGGATGTTAAACCTCAGGCATTTCAATGACTGCTTCATTTTGGATAATTTCACATAATTCAGAGAAACCATTTCTTCATGTATTTTTCCAGATTATGACTAGCAGTGTGTTGTAGGCACTATTGCTCCCATATTGTTGGCTTAGCTTAAGCCATAGCTACCAGTTTTTGCTTTTAAAGCATTATGGTTACAGTTCTTTCCTACCTTGGGAGAGTGTGTAGCCCAAAAGTCCTATTAAGCTTAGATGGCCTAAATATATTACTAAATCCTGAGATCTTTTTGTGCCTTTGCTCCACAAAACCTAAATATCAAATATCAACATTATATATAATTGTATAAAAGTATACCCACATTATTTATTATTGCAACAATTACAAACCAAAAAGAAAATCCAAAAACTACTAAAAAAAAAAAAATTAGAGAGTATATTGGAAAGCAGAGGATGTTTTCATTCCCTAGTTAGACAGAGGCTCTTGCACAGCTTAATTTGTGCAAGGATGGGAACATAACAAAATTTCCACTGACAGCAATCTTTGTCAGTACTGGGTTTTGACTGACCGTGAGCCATTTTAGATATCCAAATTAGTGACAAGATAACTTATAAAACTGTGTTGGTAGTTCTTTTAGGCAACTTCCAAAATAGCCTTTGTCGTATAAGAAAGATGGGGACTAATGTTTGAGCAGGGCCTGTTCAATTACATGAGAGTTAATGGTTTCAAATTAAATGAGAGACTCAGGCTTAGATATAAAGAAGAAGTTTTTTCATTATGAGACTGGTAAAACACCAGAAAAGTTACCCAGAGAAGGTGTAGATGTCCCATCCCTGGAAACATTCAAGGTCAGGTTAGACAGGCTCTGAGCAACCTGATGTAGTTGAAGATGTCCCTGCACATTGCAGGGTGTTGGACCAGATCACCTTTAAAAGTCATTTCCAGCCTAAAGGATTCTGCATAGTCTGTCTTGACTCAGACCAGCAAGATTGAGGGTATTTTTTGCAACATCAGTACTCCTGCGTCTCTGAAGAAGAAAGTATTTATTCCTGTGTTTCTGTGGCTCCATTCTTCAACGTGTCAGCAGCACGCAACTGGAGCCATAAGGTGGCCACTTGGTGCCAGTCTCCTGTTTGGGCAGTCACACACTCTGCTTCCCCAGTACTTTTTTATTCTTTTTCTAACATCTCATGGAAAACAGCCGGTTTTGGTTTTGATGAGATTCCACTGTTTTGTGGGCAAGTCTAGATGTGATATTTACAGAAATCATAATGTACAACCCAGACTCATGAGGGCATCTGCCACGGCATGAACTGCCACCACGGTAAGTGACACAGGGCAGCGAGAGCACATTGCCACCCCCCTTGCTGACAGCACCATCCTGATTTCCAGAAGAAAGCTGTAGCATCCTTTCTTTCCATGGTACAATATTTTCTCCTACTGTACCCAATCCAGCCACAGTAGTGGCCTACAGACATGCAAAAACTCCATCCTTACATGGAGGAGAGCAATGAAAAAGCCTTGTCCTTGTTGTTATGTTTTTTAAGGCTAAATCGGTGAGTCACATCTAGCACCTGTGACACCAGCCCTGCTACCAAGCTACATGTGGTGATCACCCCTCCCATGAGCCAGTTCAGTGTTGGCAGCTGTGGAGACCTAGCAAAAGGAGGATTTCCAGGGGTGTTGCTGCAGGGCTGATTGCTTGGCATTGTCAAAAGGGCTCCCAACAGCCCTTAGCAGGTGAGAGCCGTTCTCTCATCTGGTGCTGCACTAAGCACATCTCTGTTAGCCCCTTTTAGCTGAGGCTACAAAAGGCTCAGGAGGAGCCCTTTGAACCCCCTCCTGGGAGGTGTAGTGCATGAGTAACAAGCAAGCACTTCTAAAACCAACCTCTTGTGCAGTCAAGGTCAAAAGAAAGATGGAGCTATTCAGAAAGGATGACAAGGTAAGTCATAGCCTAAACCTAGAGAAAATTTGCTTCCTGTACAAGCTAAAAGGAATGTGTAATATTCCAAAAGGTTTGCTAGCTATATTATGCAACTGTATTTAGCTTGTGTTCTGCAGTACACTCAACATCCTGTTGGATAATAGGATTCTCTCAACTGTTACTGTTTACTGTCTTCTGGCTGTATCACCTGTGGTTTCATTTCCTAGGTTTGTTCAAGTGCACATGCAGGTACAATGCTAAGTGTGGTTGAAGAACCACTTCAGTTTTTCAAGTCTAACCTCAGACATAAAGGAACTATCTTTCACTTGAAATAGATCTGTTTGAATATTATGCATCTATCTGCACTACAAAGAATCCAAAACACTCTAACAGTATGGAACTCTGCACCTTGGAAGTGCTGTTGAAATGTTAATGTAGGTATCAATCTCTGCAACTGTTTTGTAAGGCAAAACAAGCAGGTACTGCTTCTGTCCCACAGACAAGGTGATTGTGTTTATTTAGAGCCTGTGTTTCTCAAGTGTGGTGTTTTAACTTTGACTACACAGCTACCAGTACTGAGATCTTGAACTGGGGTAAAATCGGGGGATAGTGTTCAAAATCTGTACCCCAATATTTAAACTTCCCCAGGGGTGGATAATCTGTGAAATTTGGAGTGCTGGGCTGTTGTTAAGGGACTGTGTCTGCTGGCCAAGGTACGGTCCCCCAGAACTTGTGTTTGCAGAGTTCAAAGCCGTCTGGTTATGAAATTCCAACTCGGTTCTTGAGCTATGTTCTTCCTTTTAACCTTGCAGTGCAGCAAGTCCAGCATATAGCAGATGTATGTGGGGTGTAAAGAATGGGGGGGCAGTGCTCATATCCCTGTAGGCTCTTAGAATTTTGTTCTTTGTGCCACCCTGTGTCATCAATGACTGTGGAAATGGCCACTCTGGGTTAACAAAAGGGTGAAAACATTTCCACTGACCTTTCCACTGCCCAAAGTCCTCAATACTTTGTCATGTGACTTCAAAATCTTCAATACTAAGAAATCTTATCAGATATTTTACTATGATCAGACTGATGGCTTATTAAAATTTAGCCCTTCAGGAAATTTTGGTTTGGAGACTCAATAATTGAAAGGTCAGAAATCACTAATCACTTCTGGAAATCTTCCCTAGCAAGTATGCATATAATAGGCACAAAACTGCATAAAAATTTAAGGGAAAGTGAGAGGGGGTTGGGGGTGAAGTTGGTGAAGAGAGGAGAAAGGCATGACTTGTGTTCAAGCCAGGTATTGAGTTAGCAAACAAAGATGAAAAATAGCATTCAGC
This sequence comes from Argya squamiceps, assembly GCA_037834095.1. Taxonomy (NCBI): domain Eukaryota; kingdom Metazoa; phylum Chordata; class Aves; order Passeriformes; family Leiothrichidae; genus Argya; species Argya squamiceps. Next base: position 13,267,717 of record JBBMKD010000216.1, on the reverse strand, counting down.
CTAGAGGGCTTATTTTCTTTCACTCCATTTCTAATTCTTAGGAGATTTGTGGCACCTGTGTGCTGCCATAAGCCTGCTTATAACACCAACTGAATGTTCTGGGAGAGCACAAAAATCTGTTTCCTAGTAAGGGAAAGTTAAAGGTGATCTTAAAACATAGGGCTAGTTGGGAATCAGAAGATGCTCAAATCAAAGTTTGCGATTATTTTTTTAAAAATTATTTATTTCTCAATCAGAGCGTGAAGGCTTTTTTTAATATTTAACTTGCAGAATAACCTCAATGAGGTGAAAGAGGTATTGTGACCTCTTCCTTGAATGCCCTGGGTCTCAGATTGGGATGCACAATTTTCTGGAAAGATGGAAAAGCCTTTTCCCATCTTGATGCATTAGGTGCAAGCAACATCCCTAAAAAGATTATTTGCAGTTTAGCAGCATAAATGCCACTCTGACCTCAGGATAATTCAGAGGATACTGATTTGAGTGCAGTAAATGGTTTCCTCCATAAAGTCATCCTTTCCAGACGTAGGAAGCACATCTCAGGTGCTAACTGGAGCCTGAGGAGGTGAATGCACTCCCTGTTGCCACTTCACCTGCCTCAGAAACAAGAATCCAGGATTTTGACCCTTTTCCCCCTTTCTCATTAGGCAATCCAGGCAGCCAGCTGTTTGTGGGGAGCTTTGATACACAGAGAATTTGCAAAGTGCTAGGAGTCCATTTCTGCACCAATTCGTCCAGTGAGCACCAGAGCTGGGTTTTGATGTGAAATGTTGAGCTGAGTATGTGATGATCAAGCTCTTCATAATCCAAGTTTGTGGATTTCCAGATTTAAGCTGTTCATAACACAGCATCTCGCTGAGGTAAAGATTTGTAGCAGCAAAATTAGCTTTTCTTTAACCTGTCGTTGTGGGTTGACAAAATTTGCATTTTGCAGACCTTTTGTCTCAGTGCAAGTGTTGACAGAGTACTAGGATTCCTTTTTTTGTTTTTTAAAATTCCTTTTCAAAATAGTCACAAAAGTCGGGGAGGGAGGAATTGCCAACCGTATTTTAAAGAAGCTGTAGCCATGGTAACAGAGGTACCTTCAGTTGCCAAGGTAACAAATGCAGCTCGACTGCCTTGCTGTAATGCCAGACAAATCTACTCATGATCTGTTGATTTAAAGATGATTTATAATTTGTTGAGCTATTTTAGGCACTTAAATCCATAAATCAAAATGTCTGTTAAAACGACCAATACACTGTACTATTTATGCATTATTCACCCCATTCTTATTACACCAACTGGATTTTTCCCTCCCTAACGATGTATCTAGGCTTTTTCCAGTCCTAGTTTTTCTTATTTATTGTTTAGAAAATGGATCTTTCATCAGAAACAGATGATTCATATTGTTGCTTGTAAATCTTATTTATTTGAGAAATTCTAGCCCCCTCCCATACCTCCCCTGCTCAGACCTGCAGTCTCTAAATGGAGCTTTATGTACTTCTGCCCTGAAACAACAAAATATGCTTTGCTAAAAATTTGCTAATGAATTAAATCAATACAATTTGGAATGAGTTCCATCTCAAACAATCAATACAGGCCCAGTGATGTACAACAGGCAGGCAGGTAAATTGGTCTAAATAAATTTACAATTGATTTTACTTTTAAAACCAAATTAGGACACTTACAGTCCTATGAAATAAGATCAACTGCAACTTATGCAAGCAAGAGTATTCCTGATTTTGTCTTTTTTAATACTAGTAGTGAACCTGTTACTTTTTAAACTTAGTAACTTTTATTCCTGGGGTAATATGCAGTTTCTTGACCCAAAAGCATGGGTTGGCTATTATTAAAAGGTCATGTTTATTAATTTCTCATTTCATTTGTGGTAGCCTCTGCTTGTTAATGAGCACTAAAGGATTGCATAATTCAGTGTAAGTTACGTAATAGGCCCTGGTACGGATGTGCATGAGGGCCAGGACCTGCTTCTGAAGGCACTGCTGGGTTGGGTGGCCACACCTGCACTGTGTACCTTTGTTTCCCTCTTCCCCATCTGAATTCCCCACTTTGCCACTGGCTTGTGTGCCCAAGGAAGAGTAGTCCCTTGAAGGAGAATGCTTTTGGTCCAGGTGGGGCATTGTGCTGAGTCTATACTGCTTGGTGCTGGCAGGAGGATGTCCAGAGCCGTGCCCCAAGGTCATCAGAGCTGCATGGGCATAGAGGGCTTGGATCTGGAAGGAACATAGCTGTGACAGCCTGCCCATGTCTGCAGGATCTGCCGTTGCTAATCTGCTAATTTGGAGGTATTTCCCCTGCACTGATGACTCACTCAGAGACATGCGGCAGGCAAATCACTGGGAGGGGAGTGAAATGTAGCTCTTCAGAAATATGCAGTGCCTGATGCATTCATTTCTCGTGTCTCTAGCCATGATTTTTTAATAGCTACGCAAAACTCGCAGTCTGAAACCAAGCAAAAAGTCTGAAAAGCTGAGTTGTAGAAAGTTCTCTCAGGCCTGCTAATTTTAAGAAATGGTGTCAGCAATGCTGTAAGACTGACAAGGTTAAGAGGCTGCCTTTACAACCCCATAGATACTTAGGCAGATATCATGGGATTCAACACAGCCATTGGGTTTTAAATGTGCTTATTTTTCATGAAAAACATGCTTGCTCAAGAGCATGATGTTACAGTCCTCTGATCTAGTGTGATGACCATTAGCAGTGGTTCTCCTTGCTCAGAAAATCCTTGTAATCCTTCACATGCACACAAAACTCATATTGTATTAAAGATGAGCAAATCAGAGTTATCAGGTGATGCTTTACCCCCAGGCTTTCGGCATATCAGATGTGACATCATTCTTACAAATCTTGGAAGAGAGAAATACCAAAAGGTGTATTTGTACATCCTGCTGCAACTGTGAGGATTTTCTAGGGCTATTCAGAGTATTATAAGGGATTAATTTCTCTCATTGTAATTCAATTTTTTTTAGCCTCATCACGTTTTCATTCCATTGTTCCTATTTACATGCTGCTTAGTTTCACTTGACCTTTTCCTCCTTGGTCAAAGTGCCCTTCAGATTGTTGCAAACTACCTTTTTGCCTCTCTAGTCTGTTGCTTAGCAGGGATGGGACTATTGAGTTGGTTCAATCAAATCCTTAGTTTCAGCTACTTCAGCCTGAAAAAGTATCTTCTGATTTTAGTGATAATTACCTAAAAAATAAGGATTGGGAATGCTGGGATCTCTTCAAAACTCAGTTTAGACTGTAATGTTTTTATTTTCAGTATTAACCCTTAAATGTTATTGTTCTTATTGATGAGGATAATGAGATTTTGCACAGGCTTGTTTAAATTAATAGAATGTTATAAGGGTTTTACTTCTCAGAACCTCAGTTAAAAAAAAAAGATCTAATAAGTCTGATGCTTTGTCTGCCTTTCTAACCTACTCAACAAGAGCTCAAGTACAAGATGTTCTTGTCTGCTGCAAGTGACAGATTCACTGCACTCACCCAGCCCTCCCCTCCCTGCCAGACAGGGAACTGTATCGAGATAGTCGAGCTGCCTGAACATAAAGAATATCTAGAGCGACTCTGTGGCTCGTGGATGCAACAAACACAATGCAATGCATTTGTTACAGTGACATGCTCTTCTAAGTGGGCTTGGATCTTTGACTGGCTCTCTGGGATTAAATATTTTCAACATTGACTGGAGTGTTTCTCTTCCCAGCTCTTGCTTAGGTTCCATGGTAGCCATGTGGGTGAACTTTCTTTGGGAGATGTTTGGAAAATGGCCAACGAAACTTCATTAATCTCATGGGCCAGGGACCCTGGACATGCCATGGTCATTAGTGCTAGAGCTAAAATTGAAAGTAATTGAGTCAAAATGGGGAAGCAGAAAGGTGTTATTTTGTAACACCTTCCTTCGTATTTCTCAAAAAAAACCCCATATAGTGGAAGGTGATATGTCAGAAGTTTTGAAAAAGAGAGACTAACTCTTGATCTCCAGCAGAAAGGCAACACTGGAATTTGCTTTCATGCCAGACACAATGAATTTCGTAACTGTTGATTTTTCTAAATCATAAATGCCTGTTAGGCTGACTTTAGGCCATTGTCTTGCAAGCAGAAATTCTGGTAGAGCCTCTGGTTTATCACAAATATCTAGCACTTAGCAAAAGTGCTGGGGGTGGAAAAGAGGGTGGAGAATTCAAGTGTTTTAGCTAATGGTGATGAGTGGTGGCTGTGAGAGCTGGAAATCTCCCCTCTTTTTTGTGCTTTAAGTAGATGATCTCAGTTTCCAGCGCAGTTAGCCTCTGCTTGGCATTGCCTTGTCTGCCTAATTTTGACCGTCTTACCCCCTTACCTTTATTAGATTTGTATGTGCAGTCAGTTTCTGCATTCTGGGATCCCTTTCTCATCTGTGCCTGTGTGTGAAAGGTTTGCAGTAGTTGTTTTTAGGACCTTCTGCTATTTCAAATACAGAAATAGACTGGAGTCTTCTGAAAAGGGAATAAAATCTTCTCATGCTACTAAGGACATGTATCGCTGGGTTAAAAAAAGAGTGCTGATGCAAAGCGAGTCTGTAGCTTGGAAGACAAAATCTTTTTGCTCTCCACACTCTGAAAAAGATTACTATTGTTTGGAAGCAAAGAAATACAAAATGGGCAGAAGGTGGTGTGCCTAAATGGATTATAGTGGGTAGCTTTAGAATAAGGCAATCTCTTTCATCCTACCAAATGAATTGTCAGCAGCTGTTGTGTTTTTTTGACAGCCTTTTATTTGCCATGTGCACTGCAGCACAAATGCTAAATTCTCTAAACTGCCCTCAACAGGAGCTTCAGCAGTACTGCAGTGAGTGTATCTCCTGCTGTATTTCAGCTGGCTGCTTTGGGGGAAGGTGAGCAGCACAGCCCCGCCAGATGCTTGGCTGGAGATGTTAATGTGCTCTGTGACCAAAGCTTACAGGGCGATTTGCACTAATAAGAACAAGTGCTTTAGGGGAGGGAGTGTTTCCATTGGCGGAGTGCAAAGCTATGCTTTCAATTCTCCTGTTTCTTGCAGCCAATTTACCTTTATTTTGGGAATGTTGAGGAGCAGTGTGCATGTAAGTGGGAAGGAGCAAGAGATGAAAACAAGAAAACATGACATTGTGCTAATGAGCTTGCTGCTGCTTGGCAACAACTAAATGCTACCTGGGAGCAACAGGAGTAAGACTGAAAGGAAAAGCAGGTAGCTGAACTTGGGATTTGACACTTTTTTTTTTTTTAAATCCTCTGCTCCTTACTCTTTCTTCAAATTGTAAATGGAAGAATAAGGATCTGAGTGAGAATTTTCGCTGTCCTTGCATGTTTTCTTGGGAACATATAACTGCCAAATGGTGTATGCTTATAGTATACCAAGCATTGAACACAAAGAGAAGGTGTCATGAGATATGGTTTTCTTTTCCAGACTGATGGATATGTCTAGATACATATTACTTCATTAGCATGATAATTTTGCTTGGTTTTTGGATACCGTATTTGTTTGCTTGGTTTATTTTCATTTTTCCAGTAAAAAGAATTGAGCAAATCTGTATTTTTATATACCTTGCTCAGAGAGAGCTCTTTATAGATCTTTCAGATATGTCTAAAATAGGAAGATCTGTCTTATTTTTTCACCCTGAAATCAGCAAGGTCAAGCCAGAAATGACCAGGTACTCTGTGGCACTTGGAAAACAATGGGAAAATAATATAATTATTTTAGATATAACTTGCTTGAAATGAGAGATTTTTAAAGTAGAAAGCATATTAAAATAAAATCTTCATTACCATTTTATGTAATCATCTAGAACATGCCACTGAGACTTAGAGAGGATTACAGGGACTCCCTGCAGCCAGGTTTGTGCCCGATGGCATCTGCCTGGCTCCCTGGAATGTCTGGAGCTGATGCTCAGCCCACCTCCCCTGTGATGCCTCAGTGAGGGGTGTCTGGCTCTCCTTTCACACACCTGCCCTCAGCTGATCCAGCTGTTCCTTGCACCGTGGAATTAGATTAGTCAGTTTTATGCCTTTACCATTTGTAAGTGACACGTTAATTTTCGGTCTGATGCCTGCTGCACAGGGCATACTTCTGGCAGGCTTTGATATTAATGCTTCGTAGAGTCTCAGATGTGTGAGGCTGCCTACCAGATGTCAGAAACGAGTGGCTTTTTTCATCCATTGTGATGGGCTTTGCTGCTTTAAAGAAAAAAAAAAGTGGCCAGGTCAAGGGTATATTTGTGTGAAAAGAACATCAAATGCAACCAGCCTACCATGAAATTAAAGAAAAATTCTTAGTTGTTGGTAAACAATACACTAGTGAGGAAAGCAAAGCATCCCTGGAAAATTTGTAGACCAGTGTTAGGTTCTGGTATTCAGTGCTCTTCCCTAGAAATCAGTGTTTCGGTTGTGAGGTGACATTGGCAGCAGATGTAGCAGGAGAAGCTCTGCTGGGTTTGGTCCTTCTGAACCCTAATCCTGATGGCACTGAAAGTCACACTCTGGCTGTTGTGTTCTGTGCCTGGAGCAAGGTGTGGTGAGGCAGTGGAATTCCTGAAGGAAAGCCCAGCTTCAGACCCTGTGTCTGAAAGTTCCACATTGCTGAGTATTGAGCCCTATCCATGGAGTCCTATGACTTTGTCTCTCATCTCACACACAAATGGAAGTTGGAGAAGTTCTGATCTGCTCACACAAACCCCAGTACAGTGGAACCCACTTCTACAGTGTTGAGTCAAACTGCAGAACTGGCCTTTCAGTTTCAACTAATAAGTTTTTGCACTTAATTCCTTGTAGGTTTTTGACCTAGTTGAAGTGAGGCAATGGCAGGTAGTTGGAGGAGGGAGAAGAAAAAGACAGTGTTCTGCTCACTTTCCCCTAGAAATCAGTGACACAGATTAATATTGTGTTAAACAGCTTTTCCCATGGGCATATCTCAAAATGATTTACAAAAGAGATAGGCTAGCATTAATTCCCCATTTGTGGTTGGGGAGGACCAAGCTGCAAAGATGAAATTGTATTTGCTCACTAGTGAAGTATATGTGCTTCTAGGAAATAAATAAACACAATCCAGAATGTAGTGTGGAATGTAGATATGGCAAAAATGTCCCTTGAGAGCAGGTATTGCTTTTAAGCTACAATGTCAGTGAGCATTCAGGCATGACTAAACATGATTCATTAAGACTGTTTCTTCGAAAATTCTATTCAGACAGAACCAGAAATGGGGCAGGAGCCAGGCAACTTCCAAACATCAGAGCACTGTGTCTTATGATGCCTCTATTCATTTGCTGCATTATTGGTACAGCTCAATGGAACTGTGAAAGAAAAGGAAAATGTCAGTCTTTAGTAGCTTTAGCCTATTAGACAGGTATGGGGTCTAGGGTCATTCAGAAAACCAAGTTCTATAGTCCATTTCCTCCTGGTTTGAACTGGGAACTAGACCACTCTTCTGCACCTCCAAGGATGCTGTAACTCTGCAAAAGAATAGGGCCTGCTGCCTTAGTTTTCCCTGACTCATTAAAGAACTGGTGAGATTGGTAAAAGATACACATGTGTGTACCTAAAAGGCTTCATGTGACAATTTCATGTGTAGACTTGTGACTTATTTAAAGGACCAATGAAGTGGGTCAAGACAGCCTTGGTTTTTATTCTCATTATGGTTCTAAAACTAGCAGATTTCAGGAAAGAATTTCATGTTTAAGGCTGCATTCAGGGCACAGCTCTAAGCTGTGGCCTCAAAATCCGTGTGTTCACCTCAGACCAAATTAAGGTGAAAAAGGACATTGGCAAGATAACAGGAATATCACAACAGGAGATAATGAAGTCCCTTAAGAAACCAATTCCCAAGTACCTAATAATGAGTGGCAAGACTGGTGGGAGAGCAAGGACAAACTGTGTGCTGTGTTTATGAATCTGCTCCCTGGCTCTATTCTGGAAAAAATCAAGTTTTGCTAGTGTGCAGAATAGAACTTTTGGAAATAGGTAGAGACTGCAAACTGGATGATACAGTTTTCTTGTCACGCTGTTCTTTTAACTTGGGTATCAAGATATTCATAATAGACTTCTTTGTCATAGAGGGTTATATTTACAAAGAAGTATTCACACTTTTTTTATCTCTTAACCTGGGGACAAAAGTAAGGTGCTCGTTTTAAAGTGGCTGAACAGAAAAACCAGTGTGGAGTTTGTGTGCTTATTGCACAGGATTATGTGTTTAGAAGCACTCAAACACAATCGAAGGACTGCTTTCCTTTGTGGTCAATTTATTCCTATTCACATGGAATAATACGAAACTCATGTATATAATGACTTTTGAAATTTATATATTTTTTTAAAGTTACATTCCAGGGGAGATGAATTTACTCTGAAGTGATTTGCCTGAATGAAATAAGCAGCTCCTTGAAGAATCAGGAGCTACATGCAGGTCCTTGAAGTTCAGTGCTTTAGCTGCAAGACTATTATTCTTGTCATACTTTCCTCCTTTCAGCAAAAATATCTGTGTAGGCCACAGTCATGCTGGTTTTGAAATTGGTGGATAATTTGTGGCTTGTTTCAGTGGTTAGAAAATTCAGCTTCTGGTGTCCATGGAGCAGTGAATTGTGTGTTCTGTCCAAAGCAGTTTTGAGTCATTAGAACAGTTGTGAACCGTTCATTATTGAGCCAGACTCTCTCATAAAAACTCAGTCCACAGAATTTCCTTCCCTCAGTTTCTTGTTACGTGTTTGACATAGAGTTTACAGTGCATAGAAAATGTTTCCTTTTTACCTGTGAACAGTTAACTACATTTTGAAGCAGCTGTTGAAGTGATCCCAAAAATGGGAGTTGCTGCCGAGATGGAGAGAGATCTTTGTGCCATGGGGGCATGTTGGTGATGGGTAAAAACACTTGGCAACTCATCTGGGATCAACCTGTACTCAGTAATAGAGACAAAGCTCTTTCATCTGCAAATGCTGCAGGGACCTCTGGAGACCCCACATCTCTCTGCTGAAATGGAAATTTGGTATCCTATGAGAACAGGATGAAAGAACAGTGAAAGCCATTTGTCACAATTTTGGGTAGGATAGCAAAAGGTTACAGAAGTATCAGTCTAAACCACTACCTGGACTTAGCAGCTCGGTTAATTCACTCGCTTCTGAAGAGTAATTGTCAAATATTTTGTTTTACCAGCCTGAGGACTAGAGTATCAAGTACGTCCTGGTTTCTTCCCCTTCCTGCTGTCCTATTTTGCCAGGGAATATGTACTCAAATACACATAGCCAGAAATACTGTTCCTTCATGGTCGGGGAATACCTAACCTTTTAAAATAGATTCCTGACTCTCATGCTGTGGGTTTCTTGAGGGCAGAACATGATGTCCCATATGTATGAGGGACTGCTGAGAAATACCATCAGTGAGACAGGCAGTGAATTCCTGGGCACAGTCAGGGCTGGATAATGCCAGTGATGGAGAAAAGCTGCCAGTTCCTGGTGGGAGAGAGGTGGGGAGTTGGCATTTGTTTATTTTTTTGCAAGGGGAAAGAGAGGCACAGTTAAAACAAAGATACATCTACAATTCTTGCTAGCCAGTTCCTACTTCACAGTTCATATAGCAAGTTGGCATTATTAGCTTGATCTTCAAAATACTGGCTTTCATGTGTTTTTTAGGTCAGTGCAACAAAGATATCTGTATCCTCCTCTGTTGTCCTCCAGTTTATGCTGAACTGTAATACCCTTGAGAGAACAAATGCCACAACAGCAGGTTTATAGTGTCATTTGGGTTTTGGTTATGCATGTAAAGTCCAAGGCCTTATTCTTTGTTAGGGTACAGCTGGCATTAGTTTTACACCAGCCAAACTAGGGCATTCAACAGCAGGTAGCAGAAGGCAGAAACCTCACAGCTTAATGCTTTGCCTGTGTACTGATCATCTTGATAAACTGGGAGAAATATGTAAACTAATAGCTCTTCATGATCTCACATATCCCTTTTTTTGTATGAAGCTCCAGAACCATATGCACTTATCTTCCACTGAGTCTGAGGTAACTGATCCTCCTAGCTGTAACCAGGAGAAGTCCTGTGTTTTCCCAGTGTGCTGTACCCTTGGTAATTCCTGTTAAATTGGAATTGGTGATGGTGTGGAGAGGAGAAGGGATCACTGAAACAGGGCCAAAACTGCTGAAACTATGTACACAAAAATTAATATTTGACAGCAGATGCAGCAACCCCTCAGAAGTCTTTAGACTTCCTGAACCCCATCTCTCAACAGAGAGGTTCAACCAGCTATCCCTGATCCACCAGTTCTCATTTCAAATGCCTTCTGCCTGACACCATCCACCATCTCCCAGCATCCTGCATATTTGCAGATATTGTCACAGCAAATTGATGCCACGCAATGATGTGAGAAATTCTGCATTTGATAAATTGTTGTGTGATTCCATTTAACAAAAATGTTCTTTCCTTAATGTTCCTTGAAGCTACAGCAGAATTTCCAGCAGTGTGGAGTTTGGCATGAGGGTCACTAAGAGCCAGAGGGGCTCAGTGTGGAATTGAAGCTGCAATTTCTGTGCATTGTGTGGTGGGGGAGCAGCAGAGAAGGGTGGGCTATCTGTGAATATGCTCTGGAGCAGTGGCCATACACAAGGGAATTGGAGTGTAAGTGAGTGGTGGGACACACTCCATTTGCTTGTTTGTGTTCAGTGTGGCTAGAAAAGGTGCATTATCTTTTTATGCAAGCCTCATGTTTGTTGTGGGTTCAGCTTCCTGACAGGAGAACAAACCATGGCTGGGTTGTGTTTTGCTCAGGGCTGTGTAATCCTGAGCAGTGACACACACACACGTTCAGGCACTGTGGTATGTACACCTGATGGCACATGGAGCACACTCCCATTATTCCTTGGAAAGCTGCTTGGTGCTACTGAGCTCGAGTGTGTGCAGCAATACAAGAACACCAACCCTTGCCACATGTAGTAAAGCAGGGAACAGGCCAGTTAAAAGGGAAGTAAGCTCACCAAATAGTGAGGTAATAAAAGATAATCCAGCTTTCCACAGAAATCTACAGTTAGGACATTCCCACCTGGTAACTCTGGAGAGAGGTCTTCTCAGTATGTTCTGATTTTTCCCTTCCTCCTCACTTTCCTGTGTTTGACTATAATGGGGAGCACCCACAGCAGACCATTTACGCACTGTGGAGTGGTTAGTTATATTTCAAGATGTTTAGGGATAGATATTTTATTTTTCTAAGACGTTTCATGTGTTAGGTGACAACAATCCTTATGTAGCCCGTAAAAAAAAAAACAAACAAAACAACAGAGCTTTGATCTTGTTTGCAACTTTGTAGGTTGGCAAGAAAATATAAGGGTCCATTTGGGTACCACAGCAGTGATGTTGTTCAGCATTTTATTGCTTCCTATGCTCAAAGCAATTTGTGTTGATTTAAGTGAGTGTTGACAAGCTGATCCTTACAATTTATTTCTGAGATTGCTGGATAACTGCTGTTATTTCCTGTGACAGACCAGGAAGAGGAAGCAGGTGAGGGGCAACATTGAACCCTGGATTAAGGGAAAGCCAGAACATTCCAGCTCATCTTGTGTTGCTTCAGATAGTGTTTCATTTCAGTTCCTGGTTTTAAACACCAAAAAGCTGCACTTAGAGTCTAAGTACAGGCAATGAGATAACTTAATAGCAAAGCTATTTGGACTCACTAAAATCACAGCAAAACTGCAAAATGATCTCTTGGAAAAAGTAAACATCCCAGAAATCAGCAATCAGAAAAAAATCTCAGGAAGTGCTGAATTTGCATCTTACAGGGTCTGCAGTAAAAGCCACTGTGAGCTTTTGTGAAAGTCATGCCCTGCAGAACCAGAAGCTCTGAAGGACCCACAAGGAGCATTTGGTGGCCTGGCCTGCACAAGTTGCACTGTCTCTATAATTACAGTGTATTTCCCTCCAGACTGGGCACTTTGAGCATGTATTAAGTGTGCTGCCAAAGTGCAAACTGTGATCTGTTTGTAAGTTATTTTCTGGTTTGCTAAAGGAGCCATCTTAGCAGGAGCTTGTAAATGTGGCTTATCCTGTTGAGATTCCATTTCCTGGACCCTTACAGTCAGAATTGCTTTTACAAACCAGCCGTTTCCCTCAGCTGGCACTGCTGCATTATTAATACATTTGCCTTGCTCCAGGAAGATACTTTGCCAATGTAAGATGAAGTTTAGGTGACAGCCTTTCATGACTGCCCCCCCCTACCCCCACATAAGCTGCTGCTACTAGCTGGAATTCTAAGCTTTTATATTTAATCATTAAATTTGCATCATCTGCTGTAACTTAAGCCTTGATGGATGGGTTACTGCAAGTACTGTATTGGCCAGGCTGCTCAAGCATGTTATCATCTGCATACATATTGCTGGGTGCTGCACTCCACATGTGTCTCCCTGGATTTAAATTAAACTTGCCTTCCAGTTGTTGTTATTCCAGAAAAAGCCAGGAAGACAAAGTATATTAAGACTGCTGTTATGATTAACAATAGATTTCCTTTGTTATAGACAAAATAATTACTACTGCTTAGTAAATGCACACAGTAATACACCCTGACAGGAAGAACGTCTCTAGAGAGATGACTTGGAAGAGAAGCCAAGAAAAGTGAAAAGATTTGCTGAGCTCTCGCAGCAGGAGGTTAATGGCAGAACCTGCTGGTCTCCTGACCTGGCAGGGCAAGAAACAGGTGTCTGGAATGGATTCAGTTAGCAGAAGTTGCACTTTTTTTTTTTAACTTTGGTGTCATTAAAAAAGGATTTAATGAGAGGTAATGTGGCTTTGTGTGCATGAAGGAGGGAGAGTTATAAATAACCTTGTCTTGCATTGTACTGCACCTTCTCCCTGTGGATATTGAAGCACTTGACAGATTAATTAAGACGCACAACTCTCGTAGGAGATCCATAAAGCATCAAAAGCTGTTAAGTTACCCAAACCCTAATGACTTTGGCATGTCATCTGAGCAGCTCCAGGTGACTGGGAGCACTCTTAGACCACTGCCAAAGCAAAGAAGGGTTCATTGGTGTAAATCCACATGAGCATATTTAAATCATAAGGGTGGTTAATAACTCCTCTACTTGGATGTGGTGACACACCAAGCTGCGGGTACATGATGGTTTGGAGGCACATTCAGGTAAATCACACTGCAACAGGTGTCCTTTTCTAGAGGGAAACAATGGAAGCCAAGTGACTAAAGGCCATGTTCTAAAATGAGCTTGTCTCTGGTTTCACTCTGGCCAGGCTTTCAGGTTGCACCCAGAACACTAGGGGGTACTCTTAGCTTTTCTCCTGCAATGGGAACTGAGGTTTTTGCTGTTCCCTGCTGATAGGGATGAGTCATTCAGAAGATTCTGGGTTTGTTCAAATTTGCAGGTGATGACAATCCCTAGAAATAGATTAAAAGACTTGAGGGTGTTAGCTGGGATTTTTGTAAGTGAACCTAAGTGGATTAGGGACCCAGCACTCTTCACAGGTAAGCAGGATGGTGCATGTGATTTCACAAGATTCCCTGTAAAATCTGACTCTGCCTAATTATGCAAAATGCAAAGAGATGCTTTCAGGTGTTGTGAAATAATGGAAAACAGGAATCTAATGTGAGAATCCAGTCATGAATTTTATTCCTCTAAATCTACTCTTGGGTTCTGTGGCAGACTATGAACAGCTACTTCTTGGATGTCATTTTCTAAAGGTTCTGTGAGAAAACTGGGCCAGGAATAGCACCAGCAGACAGAAACATCAGACATCCTCTCCAGCATGTAGTGAAAGACTGAGTGACTTAGCAACATGGGATTCCAATTTCTCATGAAAGGATACCTGCTGTGGACTCAAGGAAAAAAAAAAAAGGAGGGTGTGGGGGAGGCTTGACTTGCCTGGGTAGCTGCTGATCAGCATTCCTGGGAGGTTGTGCGTGCATTAGGGAAAGATCGTGTCCCGAGGTCTCCGGAGCTGTCACGAAGGCGGTGTCAGGGTGCCCAGGCAAGCAGAACACACAGAAGGGGATCTGCAGGGTTGCCACTCCGGCAGCATGGATGACTGCAGTTGTCACTTCGGGATAATGTGATGTATGCATTAAAAGGGGGAAAAAATAGCCACAACAAAAAAGCTCCCTAGAACCCCTGTCAGCAGCAAACACTAGGCTTTAAGCCTTGTACGCAATATGTGACACAACTATTTATTTTTAATGCTGGTGTGCTCACCCCTCTTCCTCCCTGCTCATGCCTCCTCTTTTCCTGTCTTCTTGGCTGTGTCCATGCAGAACAGCACTCCCAACAGGCTTGCATCTGTCAGAGTCTCCTGTCCTGGACTGCCCCTTCCCTTTCTGCCATTTGTTTGAGTTTTGATCCAGGGCAGTTGGAAGCCTTGCCCCTCACATGTTTTTTCAAAGTGCCAGGGACAGAAGATATGCTGCGGGCTTAGGGTATGATCCAAAGCCATTTGGCCTTTTGGATCAAATCTTTTTCTGTTTTAAAAACTGGCAGCAAGGCTTGGGACTGTGCTGAGCAAGTGTGGCTTCAGGTCACTGATTTATTTGTATTTATGATGTACCAGTCCATGTAGCTGTGACGGCATTAATCTCTCAGGCCTGTTGGCTTTCTCAAGGAGAATGCAGGCAGAAGGCTTTTCAAAGAGAACATTTTCTCCCTTTTCTTTTTTTCTTAACAAATTGGATGCTGAGAGAAAGAAAGTAGCATCCAAATTACCAGGTCAATGTGGCTGCTTTAAAGAGGTGAAGAAAATAAGGAGCAAGAGTGAGAAGCTTTGGGCTCTGAGACTTTCAAGACCTAACTCTAACCTTGCTTTTCCCATGATTTCTTCCAGGCTATTCCTAATCACAGTCCTCTCCTCTCAACTCCTTACCCTTTTACTTGCTAGAAAATGGTTCTTGTTTCTATTATTTCAAAAGATGGCTGGTGAAGGCTTTATCAGGCTTTTCTAGGTGCTTCCCAAAGAAGAAAGGTTTTGCTCCTGTCTTGCTCCTGTGGTATGGGAAGCAAAATCCAGTTCCAGGTTAGCAGCACCTGGGGCAGCCTGCATGTCCTTGTCACTGTGAAGTGGGACTGGGCACACTTAATTTCTCTCTCCTCCCCAGCCCTGCTGGGATGTCCAGGCAGAGCTCACCAATATCACTAGGGAATAGGGTTCCCATATAGCAGGGCTCCTGGGGATTTCAAGCACCCCCTTTATGCTTTAGCAGAGCTGGAGCAGTGTGCTGTGGGTCAGCCTGAGGTTGGCTGTGGTTTTAAAAGGTCTCAGAGAGCATCCTCCTGCTGTGAAGGAGCAGAAGCTGTCTGAGGTGCCACTCCCCCACACCCAAGCCCTGTTTGTTTTGCATCTTCAGGACAGAAATAAGAGCCTCTTTCTTCTTAATTACATTTAATCAATGAAAGAAAAACCAAAGTAGGCAGGATATCCACTGGATTGGCTCAGGAATTCTGCAGGCAGGCTCTCTGCTGCAGTTCTCATGCCTGTTTCTACAAATCTATCTCAATTATGATATGCAGCATTTTCCCCATCCCCTCTGACTTTTGCATAGACTGTCTATGGTAACAGATTTTGCAGTACTTCAGGTAAACATCTTTCCTCCCTTTTTCTTCATCCCATCCCAGTTTTTATTTATTATTTCAACAACTAGCTTAAAAATTTCCAAATCCAGGGTTCCTGAGGGATAACTGAAGGAAAAAAGTTATATTTTTTTCCAAGTAGTGAAGTTGTTTAGCTGTCCTTGTCTTTCCATTAGCTGAAGCCCCAAAATAGACCACATAATTTAAAGGAAAGAAATCTGAAATCAAATCATAGAAGTATCAGGGACAGATATTTGGCACAGGCTCTCCACATCAAACCAAGATAACAAATCAGAACAAAGAGGAGAAAGTAATTGCTTTCGTTTGTCTGCGCTGTTCATATGAATGTCACAGATTAATACATTTTACAGGATTTGGAAGGCTTTCAAAAGCCAGCATTGCAGTGGGATCATCCCTATAGCAATATTTCAAAACAGCTGTTACTAGAAGAATAATGTGAAGCATGATTTCTAATTAGCTCCAAGTTTCTCTGTTCGACCTAATCTCCTCTGATATTCCATCTCAGTATTAAATGCTTGCTTAGATTGATAAAGGGCAGAAGAACTGAGCAATTGCTTATCTACTAAACACATCTTGGACTTCCACTCTTCTTCTTTCCAATATTTATAGTAACCCCTCTCACAAAATTAGCAGATCTATTTCATTTTAGAAGCAGATTTTCATATTCAGTTGCCTAAAACTCTTACAGGGTAACACGAACATTCAGCTGCTTTCCCAAAACTGATGTCTGCTCAGGCAGTGCAAGGACTTAAATGTTCAGCTCAGCTCCCAAGCAATCACAGATACTGTTTTTACATGGAAAAATGAGTCTGGTGTATTAAAACAATAAAGAAACACGAAGAGTGAAGGGCCCAAACCTAATTTTTTCTCATTGTTGCCAACCATAGAGGGTTCATTGGAAATTGAGCAGTGATGTTGCACACAGCCCTTTCCAATTCCAACAAAATGATCATTAAGTAGAAACCCATTTCTAAAACTGCTGTGGTACAACACCAAGACCTGTGGACTGGATTTTACATGCAGCAAGATGAGGCACCCAACTGACAGGAGGAATGTGTACAGCACTTGCAAAAATTTTGGGTGCACCTTGCTTTTTATGTCATACTGGGCAGGCACAACTAAAAAGGAGTTTTGCGGCTTTTGGCCAAAATGTTTCTGGTGTTAATAAAGCAGAAACATTGTATTTTATTTCAGTATGCAGATTAGAGACCAGCGCCAATAGTTTTGGATATAACTACATTTTAGTGACAGTTTGAATTCACAATTCATATTATGAAGCCATCCTCCCTAGCAATGGGGTGTCTACCTTGAGGATACTAATGAATGCACAGATATATTCTAAAGTCTTAAACTAAGAATAGGTGGTTCTCTCAGAAAAGCAGATTCCATTTTGAAATAGCAAAGCTCCCTTTTAACTTCACAAATCATTTTTTGAAGCTTTCTTAAGATTGAAACATACATTGAAAGTTTTACTGAAAGGCACGTTACTTACAGAGAAAATTAGAATTTTTTTTGTTATGAAGCCAAATACATGAAAGTCAGCATTTACTCAAGGAAGTTTCTTTTTCTGTTCAAAACCATTCTTAATACGATATTTTCCTAAATTTTAAGCTGTGTTGAGTAGCAATTTTAATATTGACAGAGTGCATGGGACATCTTTAAGTGACACCAGAGTACCTTCATAATGAAATTGCTTGGAAAGCAAAGATTTTGGGATGGATTTGAGGAATTCACAATCTAAGATGGGGGCAGAGTGTGAAAGGAGTGAATTATTTGTGGTGACTTGGGGGTTTTGCGTTTATGTGAAGCTCCATTGTGTTAACTTATACTGACTGATGATCTGATTTGGTACAATGAAAACTTCTGGTAAAATCTCATCCTTGGTTGTGCTGTTCTATTTTTGTGGTCTCCAATGAGTAGGGTAGAAAATGATTGCTCCCCTCTGCTGCCTCTTTTGTTCTAGAATTTTGGGGTTTTGATAAAGATACAGTGGTGAGTCTATCTTGCCCTTTATTTGTTGTCCTCTTTCCTTCCCTACGTTTTCTTAGGTTCCCTCTGGCGTTTTGTGCCAGTCCCCTGGCTCTGCTAATCATAGCTTGCCTTCCCTCTCTGCTCCCAGTCACACTTCCCTGCCTTCCACCTGCTTTGAGAGAGTGCTGCTGCTTAATAAGAGCTTCAGTGGTGCTGTGAATTCACCTGGCTTTCAGCACCTAGTTAACACTCTAAACGTTTGAGAACATGGAATTGCAAGGACGGGTGCTGGCCATGCTGAAATGCCTCTCTAATTAGGAGCCGGGTGCCACACCGGGCAGCCAAGGTGACAACAGAGAATGAGTTTAAAGGTAAACATGTAGCTTTCAAAATTTAGGTGATGTCTTGTGTTCTAGAGGAATATTAAGAATTCAAACTAGGACTTATAACTTTCGTCTTAGCTAGGAAGTTTAGTTATTATGGTTCAGAATGTATTTTTAAGTCCTTGCATGGGTGTCACTGCTGATATAGTTAGAGGTAGACTGTTTTAACAAGTTATTTATGTCAAGCCATTTGGACATAAGGCTGAGGACATAAGTTAATTGCTTGTTTTGTCTCCAGAATGATTGCAATGACTTTGGTCATGAATCTCCTTAGAATGATGGAAATGAGTTCTTTAAACAAGGAAACAAACTTGAAGTCATGCCTTGACTTCTTCCCACGAATGACTTGGCTCAAGGAAGAAAATGAGGCATAAGAAAAGTACCATTTCCAGCAGCTGTCCAAAGACAGCTGTAAGTAAATAAGCTGAAATGAATTAAATGGAACTAAAGCCAGGTTTTTGATTCTTGGCCTTGTAATTTAATGACAAGATCTCTCTTCCTTACAGTAGGTGGAGATGTACATCTGTTTCTATATACCCTGAAAAGAAAGATAGCTTTCAAATGCAACCATATCCAGAATGTGAGTCTGTGCTACTGCACTGGCATTGGCCTCAGTCTTTAAAATGTGAGACAGACAAACATCTCTGTGGCTTTAAAAAAAATCTATATCTCTATTGCTTCCTATACTTGACATATGTATTCTACAAAGAATACAATCCAGTCTGTTACTGTGCTGTCTTGTTCTAAGGAACTCTTAGGGCTGTGAGTGCTTGCTATGTACCTTTGAGTCTCCTTGAGTACTGTAATATCTTCTTGCTACTTTTTGTGTCGCTTAAAATAAACCCCAAACAAATTTAAAAAACCCCAATCCTGGAAAAACTCTGATTAGGTAATGCTGTTATAAATTACCTTAGCTCACGGCCCAAGAAGCAATGCATAATGTCCTCTTCCATGCTAGCCTCCTCCTCACTTCAAGATCCTCCCACCCACAAAAGCCTCTAATGAAGTAAGTACACAGTCACTCAAAGTGCTGGGCCAAGACTCAGATGATGGAAAGGCTTTTTCATAGCTCTGCAACAAACTTCCTTCTGGCAGTGGCTTGGTCTATTTTCAATACTTACTGGTAAAATGTGATTCATACTACTTCTGTTTTTCTTACCTTTTGACAGGCCTGTGCAGACTTTAAACTCTAGATATAGTTAATATCTCACTATGTCTTGCTATGCAGTTATAAACTGCATTGATCATCTGTCTGGAGAAGACACTGTCAGTAATAAATGCAGCAGCTAATTGCAGTAAAATGTCTCATTCATGTTGGCACAGGCAAAGGTTCACGTCACAATCAGGGCTGATGGCAAAGGGAGAAGAAGCAGGCAAGGAGGTCGGGAAAGGACCTGTAGATGGAAGTGATTTACATACTGAGAACTGTTTTACATCTGAAGCTTTTTGTTGCACTTTCATGATGCATTATTAACACCCCACAAAAATCACAGTCCAGACCTTTCTAGCTTGTAGTGTTTTGAGCTTTTAGTACAGACGCTCTTGCAAATTAAAACCAGTTGACGGGAAAGCTTAGGTCTGTTCTTGGCAACAGGATTTCATAAAAAACACTCTTTCTAGCAAAAAGGGAACTACAGCCAAGAATTATAACTGCTGTCATCAGTTTTTATATCCAGTCAGTTTCTATCATTGTTTATTCCTATTCACCATAGGGGAGGATCAATAATAATCAATAAATATTAGTGTTTGCAAGCATTTAAAGGGTTTTTTTTGCATATTGAATGACTAGAAAAGAAGATTATTATAACAAAGAATAACAAGCAACCCTGCAGTTTTATAGGGTTGTTTGTTGCGCTGCTTCTAGTAGCTCTGTGTTTCAAAAACAACAACAAAAAAGGATAGGACAATATGGGTCTGACAATATGGATCTGTCACTTTTTCATAAGTCAAATAGCTTAATGAAATTGCGTCCATGAGAAGTAGATCCAACAGATAAATCACAACATGGTGGTATTTCCTTGAAGAACAACTACACTGGTCTTCAGCATAGGCTTTGAACATTCCCGCCCCCTTCCTGTCCATTCCCTTTTCTACAGTGCTTGTGATCTCAGTATGAAACCATGCCCTGCCATGGTTCTGTATCCTATGGTTTTGAATACAATTGTTTTCTTCAAAAGGTGAGGCAAACAGCTACATGTTTTGTTGAATTTCTGCAGACTGCAGAAAAGAGAGAAGACCAGCTTCCTGCAGGCTGCAAATCAACCTAGCTCCACTTCCTTCAGCAATCATGATTATTTAAACAAGAGCAAGTGGCTTTTTCTCCTTAACTTTCTGTTATGAAAGCTACTGAGTACCCAGATACATTTTCCCTTCCTTGGAACCATTAGATTTGCTTCAAGAACCAAATATAGAGCCTTGTCTTCAGGACAAGATTGTATCTTGTATATTGTAATGTCTTCGTCTTCCTTTTCCAGCCATGACTACAAAAGGATGATTTTTTGCTCCTAATTAAATCAAGATTTTATAAGTTATTCTAGGAAACTGTTGATATCATAAATTATCAATTTAATTGAAGAAAGTATGTAATGATGCATTTTTGGAAACAGTAGCAACTGCTGGGTCCCAGCACACCTTGAAACAAAGTTTGGAGTTCAGGTTTTTGCTTAGAAAAACTGTCTGTTCATGGAAACTTAGCTTGGGAAATGCCCTGTGAATGGGAGGCAGTAAGAAATTGTGCCTTCTTGGAATATTTTGCCTCTGAAAGCACTCAATATCAAAGCTGCAATTGTAGTATTAATGTTTTATTATAATAGTAATAATGTATTTTGCATCTTATGTTATGATGACCTGCTGCAGATGGACTTAAGTTCTATCCAGTATTTAGATGCAGGAGTGTGAAGCATCTTTTGGAGATGTCTGGGCTCAGATCTCATTGGGAAGTAGCTCCTTCTGAAGAGACTGTGCTATTGCTAAATTCAACACACTCCAGCTTTATTTCGAAAAGCTAAGGGAAGGCTCCTGAGAGAATTTTAAGGATTTGAAGAAGAAAAAGGGGAGTGCTTCTTGACCAAGGAAAGACAAGCTGTTCTAGTTAAAAAAGAGAAGAGTAATGCAGAGGTAGAAGAAAAGACTTATGGGATGTCAGGAGCAAAGACAAGGAGCTTAGGAGAAACTGAGGACAGGTAAAGGTCTGAGCCACAGGCAGGGGAAGGAAGAATCCGCAGTGTGAGAAGGCTCAAAATAAGAGACTTGAGAAAGAGAAAAGTAAGCTTGAATTTAGTATTGCTACAGTGAAAAGCAAAGGCCCAGTGGAAAGCAAAGGCCTCTTAAGGAGCAGGGTAGGAGTAAGGGGACTGAGTGGAAGACTGCAATGAAAATGACAGCAAGACAGAGGAGCAGAATTCATGGGAGACTGAGCAGGTGAAGGGTAGGAGAAGATATTCATGTTGTGACAGATTCTGGGTAATAGCAATGGAGGGGTGTTTGGAATAGAATGGAAACAGGGAAGTTGGCCAACAGATGTCTGGGGCATGGTTGAAGATAAATGGGGAAAACTGGTGCACAGATCTGGGAGAAAATCTCAAATAACACATTAGGAGGCAAACCTGTTTCCCTCACTTTTCATGAGGCTTATGATGCTTAAGATTATTGAAGAATGTCGATGTATTATCCTAATCACTTGCATAAAGGTAAAGAGGAGGAGAATGTAGAGAGTGAAGGAAAAGACCAAAAGTACACCTCTCAAAAAGTCAAATAAAGAGTGAGAGAGGGGAAGGTGAGGATACAGAAGAATAAAAAGAAAATACATAACACTGTATTGAAACAGAGGTTAAAACCTTTGAAGTCGCACATCTTTTCCGGGGGTAATCATCTTCATATAGATGAGAGCTGGCAAGGCAGAAAATTATTGTCAATGATTCTAAAATGTTATTATCTTGTCAGACTGATTATATTTGATTGTGTTGATTATGGCTATTAAAATAATTTTGCTCTGATGAAAAAATGTATCCTCGCAATTTAATTGCAAGTATCCAAAACATAGATTTAATGAATTGTATATGCCTTCTGCTTAAAAGTTCTCTTTTAAATACGGGGAGGTGAGTGGGAAAATCAAACATACAAAATGTGATTATTTGTTTTGAAGTACTCATTTCTGGAGAACTTGTGTTCTGCCTTGCTCATCCCTGAAGTAGTGTAGGCTATGTATCATTCAGGGGAAATAATCTGCTGTGATTTGGAATTAAAGGCTATGCTTAGGTAGCTCAGGTGAGTATTTTTAGTTGTTTTACCAGAAAAAAAAAAAAAAGAAAAAAAGAAATATTGCGTTGTGAAATGTCTCAATCTGAAAAGTGATTAGGCAAATAGCTAATCTCATGTGAGTAAAGGCAGTGAGAACTGGGACTTTTTAGCCTGGGAAGAGAGGACTGGGGGGGGGATGGTGTTAATGAATAGGGTACCTGAAGGGAGCATACAAAGAGGATGGAGCCAGGCTCTTGGCAGTGGTGCACAGTGACAGGACAAGAGACAATGGGCACACACTGAAACACAGGAGGGCTTCCTTTCAAACATCAAGAAACGCTTTGCCTGAGCATTGGATCAGGATGCTGATAGAGGTTGTGGAGTGTCCTACCTTGGAGATATTCAAAAGCTGCCTGGATATATTCCCATGGACCTGGCTCCAGGTGACCCTGCTTGAGCCAGGGGTGTTAGACCAGATCAACATCCTGTACCAGTGTAAAAAACACTGCACTTATGTATTTTTTTAAATGCAAAAACATATAGCACTCTATTTGGAGATATTCAGGAAAAAAAAAAAAATCTTTAAATCAATTCTAACTATAGGGTACAGCAGTTATTTCTCCCAGAAAAAAAACCAAACAAACCAGAAAACAAACCAAACTGTTAGAGCTTAGTTGTCATTCACAGAAGAAAATTTCACACAAATCACTCCGACTTTCCTGTGTGAACCAAGAATTTGATTTTTATGAAGGTAATCCTTGGTGGAAGCTATTACCTTCTAACTTTTTTTTCACAGACTTAGTCTTTTCTAACAGTGAATGTGCAGCTTCTCTCTTTCTCTCTCTCTCTTTTTTTAAACAGCTTTATGTGATTGTATCTGAGATTAAAGAAGCACATGAGGTTTGGCATGGGACTGGGATTTGTGTTGTATATTATCTTGAGTTCTTTGTCTGAAAGCAAATGAATTTTTTTTTCAGAGAGTTTGAAAGCCCGTGCTATTTTGCAGTGGTATCCAATACATTCATTCAGACTGAGCTGCAGATCTGTCATTTTGAAAGGCTGGTTGCCTTCCAAACTCCACTTCTAAAAAATAAAGATTCTTGCACTATATGTAGGTGTGCCTTTGTGCTGGAAATTGTGTTGGCATTTCATTTGGTGGCACTTTCTTCTAAAATTTTCATCCTGTATGTTGCCTCAGTGGCTTCCTCTGGAAGGGTAGTTAGAAATAAAGATCTCACTCAAATTTCACAGTAGGTGCAATGTTGGGACAGGGAGAGGATCACAATGGATCTAAATGGATCTAAAATCAAGTACCAGGCTTCATGAAGCTGGTAACAGTTCCAGCTGTGTTGTCCAGTCTGACCATATGTTGAAATTGGCATTTGTGCCTGTGCAAGTCACCCAATTTATACATGGCCTGACTTTGTCCTTGGCCTTTGAAATAATTTTTCTTTTCATGGGTAGAGCTAAAAAGAAAAAAAAAATAGGAAAATAAAGGAAAGTGAGAAAGAAGAGGCAGAGAAAATGATGACCTAAAAGAAATGGAAGTTGGGACAAAAAGTAAATGACCTATGGACTAAAGAATGAAAATGTAGAATATTTTTGTAGATCAGGTGTTGACAGAAGGTGGGAAAGCAGACAGAATTTCTGAGTATTTCTATAATTCTTCATTTCTGAATGATTTTGCCCTGTGGTTTTGAAAGTCTCCAGTATTTTGTGTGTGTTTATCTTGTTTAAAAGTGTTAAATGTGCCCAAATAACTCAGAAGTTGAAGAGCAACTTAAAGAAGACTAGGCTATATTTCTCTGTGGAGAGAATGTCTGTGGAACTAGAGGTGTGCCACTTTCTAATAATTAGACTCTCTTGTTGTTTCAGTGCTTTTAGAAAACGTTCTAAATCTTTACTGAACTCTTTAAGTTAGTAAAATATTAGCTTGTATAGTGTCAGCTTACTGAGGACAAATTAATATAATAGACTTGGGGTTTTTTTATAATTAAGGTGCTCTCAGTGAGAGTTGCAGGCTACAAGGGAAACTGAGCTTCTAAACAATTAGGATTTCCATGGGCAGCTAACTCTCTCCCATAAATTCAACAGACCTAAGGATGAATACTAATTAGAAGAAAGTATGTGCCAGACACTCAGCTGGTGGAAGAGGAAATCATTCTCTTCCCTGCAGTGCTGCCAGGTTCACTTACATCAGATGAGAGTCTCACCAAATATCCCAGAAGACACTGCAAGGCATATATAAGCTCAGCCTAGGAAAGCCTAAACCTTGGGATCATAAGTAAATAGTAAAAGTGGTAGGAAGGCTCCCTTCAGAACTTCATCAGGAATGACTTTACCACGGCAACCTTGTACCTGAACCATCCAGGACACGGCACCATGTGTAATAAATAACTCTATTCAGTTGTTGTAAGCAAGGGGAGAAGTAATTAGTGGTGTTGAGGACATGGTATATAGCACTTTGTTTTCCCCTCTACCCATTGGTTCCAGTAAATATTGTATGTGCATCTTCCAAGATCAAATTGCCTGAACAAACAGGTAACATTTTCCTCATGAGCATTCAAAAGCAGACTGTTGTTCTAAGGCAGGCAGACCTGAGACTGTCAAATGTTTGCTAATAAAAAAGTTAATTTTGGAATGGAGTGTAGGTGTTTGTAACATCTGTGCATTCCCCTGAGTAATGCCTTGCAGTCAGCTGTTCCTCCATAGACTCTGCCAACCCTGTTTGTGTCCTAAAGAACTGACTGAGCAGACACACCCCAGGAGAAAACAGAACTTGGCTGCCTATTTTACAGCTTCTCTGTACTGGTACTGAAGTGTCTTCAGGAGGAAATCACTCTCTGTGTCCTCTTTGTTTTTACACTGGAATTCTGTGCCATCAAGAGGGAAGGAGGCTGCTGTCTCCTGGAGTCAGGCAGATCTCTGTCCTGTAGCAGTTGTGTCTGAGAGAAGTTCCCTTTGGCTCAAAGATTCAGTCTGAAACACTGTGACTTACTGAACCAATTTAAGTACCACAAAGTGCCCCTTTGCAGTGTAGAGAAGGTTAAGCTCTATGGCTTTTTACCAGGCATGGGCAGCTTTGTCTCTGAAGATCACACTGGTCTCCTTTCTGTGCTGGGATTTGTGGGCTTCGGTTCAAAAGTCCATTTGGAAATAGCTGACATACAATATGAAGGACAATTACAGGCAGCTGACACTTGAAGTCTAGATCATTATTGTTTCACTGGGTTTCTGGTGATAAAGTGATGATTTCTGTACCTTTCAGTAGATATTTTATGTGGGAGATGAAATGAAAGAGGGTCAGCTCTGGGCATTGCTGTGTGAACTCTAATCCATTTGTTTCTCCAATTAGGCAGCATCGTTACTTAACTTTTGCACTTTTGCACATCAAAATCTACTTCCTTTCTACTAGGTTCCTTTCTACATGAGTTAATAATTTAATGGAAAGTTTTGTCACACTTTAGAGGACAAATCAGTGCTGCATCATCCCTGTAAACACCAGTCTACTTAGGATGCATTTCCTCTGGGCTTTGTGCATGTGAGTTTGATATCCCCAAGACCCCTTCTCTTCTGCAGCACCCCCTGCTGACTCTGGGGATAGAAGTGGTTTGGGCTGTACTGTACTTTAGTAGGACGGCATTAGGAAATGCCTTTAAATCAAGGAGTTAAAGCTTCCTTCTTATTCCTTTCCCTTTCAAGCCTCTCGTCCAACGATCTCAGACACCTGGAGGTGCATCAGCCCCTGCTGTGGTCTGCTAAGGAGTGCTCACTTCTGCACCAGTTTTAGGGAGGGATGAGGCATTCACCTCTCTGTGAGGCTGCACGAGAGCTCTCCTCTGCCCTGGGGAACAGGAGGCAATAGTGGGGAGCTATTTACTGCCTGCCTGCCTGCAGAAACAGCAGCCACTGCTGAATTATGACTTGAATGGTTCCCAGGGAAGAAACTTTTGGTCCCAGCTGGGACCTTAATTCTAATGGTGAAACTTGGCATCTGTCTTAAGACTATTAAGTTTGTTAATAGCCAGCTTTTCTATTAAATCACTGCTTTACACTGCTTGAAGGCTCTAGTACTGGAAGTATCACACTCCTGAGCAGCACAGTAATTGCAAGGTAATTGTGCTGTCTAGCCAGTGCATGTGTTTTGGTACATCATCTGCCCTAGAATATGTGGTTTTGTCCTAGCTCTCCAGGATCACTGAATGACTGGTTTTATAAATAAACTGATTTGTAGAGAAAATGATAACGTATTTCTTCTAGTGCTGTTTTAAGGGAAAAATCTGTTGACTGAGTAAAAAAGAAACCTAAGTTTTTACTGGTCATCTGGGGGGTTTTTGCACATTTTTATAAACAGTATATCTAGTAAAAATTTGGGCTTGACAAGTTTACTCAAAAACTCTGCACAAGTAAGCACTGGCCAGGATTAGAAGGAAAGCCTAGCCTGAGCTCTTTGAGGGGTAGCAGCCTTTGAGTCACATGCTTTCCATGGAAAAAACCACAAAGTGATTATATTCCTCGTGGTGCTTCGGAATTCTTGCTGGAAATTGAGCCCCAGAGACAGAAAAGCTTTCAGACAGAAGAGAGCCTGAACTATAGAACAGTCTGGAAAGTCGTTTGCCAGGGCACTGTGGCAATCCATGGTCAATAGGGAATTTGGAAACAGGTGATAAGACTTCAAAAATGTGGTTTTTTGCAGAAAAATCAGTTGTGTTCACTTGGTTGTGTTACAGCTGTTGAAAGCACTTCATACACACTCTCAAAAAACACAGAAAGGACACAAGCATATTTGGGGGCTCAATTTGACCTGTTAGAAGTTGCTGGTGTTGCAGGAGGGGTGATCTCAAGGTTTGTTTAATTCCTCACTCATCTCATCTGATGTGTCTTTGGTCTGCTCCACTTTTTGCCTTTTGTCTGTCCATTGACAAATGTAACGACTGCTGCTAATGACCACCTCTAGCTGGTATTTGTGCAGGGCCTACCATAAAGGGTTCTCAATGCTGCTTTTGGGGCCTTTAGACATTTCTGTGCTGGAAATAATAGTCTTGATATGTTTCTTGTTATGGGCAGTTACATTTCTGCATTGAGAAAAGTAAGACTTCAATTTTCTTTTTATTTAATGAGCTTTGCTTCATGACTGCTGGTAATGGTACCCTGTGTGTATGAGTGTATTATATTAGGAAGAGTGCACTAACCTGTAAATCTTATCTCTGCAGAAAGGTGCCTAATTTAGTGTGTGCTTTTAAGAAATGGCTTTCATGTACAACTCATTTATCAGGCAGGTCTATGAGATCTGTAGACCCAATGCTACTGTGAAGGGCATGCAGAGAGGATTGTGTTTAAATATTTTTGGTGGATTTCAATCAAAATATTAAATTATTAATTACACTAGAACTTTGAAGTGGTCACGGTGAAATAAAAACAAGAATTCAGTGACAATATATGGGTTTTTTCCCCCAATTTCCAGAGCTTCCAAAGGCAGTACCACTAAAAAATGCTTGCACTTGCAAATACTGTGTAGCATGAATGCTGGGATTTTCAGGCTATAGTGCCATTAGAGGAAATAATACAGCAGTAATTAATGAATTATCCTTGTGTTTCCAAGGATTGGCTAGGCCATAGGTTTACACAAGGTCTTTTCCAGATAGGTTTATACCATCTTGTGGTCTTCAGAGGATATAATAAAGTTTCTGAATGAGAGGGAGATTGATCCCAGTGCCCTTTTAAGCAATGTGACTTCAAAATTTTAGTATCTGCTGGGGAAAGGCCATTTTCAGGGAAATGCAGGCCCCCCTCAGTTTACTAAATTGTTAGAGCTCTTAATTTTTCCTCATCTGAGATACCAGGAATTTTCATTTACGTAATGTGGGCATTTTCAAATGTAACTTACTCCTGACTTTCTATGGCTTTGCCAGGGTTTCGTTTATATGACTTTTCTTTTGCTGTAGGGATTATTTTATTCAAATTTCAAACAAGCAAAGCAGCAAAGTGGGTCTGTGTTTACTCTGTGTTAAATATCCTTATTTAAGTCATAGTGAAAGAGTATGAAATCTATTTAAAATCCACACACTTAGCAATTCTAGTAGTACACTAGTTAAAGCAAAACCAGATGCTGCTGCAGAGTGATGAATTCTGCAAATACAAGTCTTAGTTTTGTAAGTACAAAATTAAGAAATAGAATGAAACTTTGATTTCTTTCTCCCCACCCAAAGCTCTTGAATCCAGCAGTTCCTGCAGAAGCCACTTGAAAATGTTTCCACTCATTCACTGGGTGCTGAACACTTCAGAAAATCAGGTCAGTTCCTTAGGTTTCCAAATACAGATTTAGGATCCTAAATATAAGCATGTTAGTCAAAGAAAAATTGGCTTCTCTTTATATAGATTGTGAAGCTACAATCAAATTCACTTGACTTATGCTATTTCCAGCTCTTATGGAGGTCAACAACAATTGTATTTCCTGCTTTAGCATGAAATTTTCCTTCCTTGCAGGTGAGTGGGTGTAGTTTTCTAAGTCTCTCTGGTTACCTGCCTTTCCTTATTAATGTAACAGGCTATTTCTTTTCACTCCCAGCCATCCAGGAAGAGTACATGAATTTCTTCAGCTCTGCTTATGTGCAGAGCATTGTACCTTCCTTCCTGATCAAACCCTATCCATATCCTTTCTTCAGGTTTATTCTTTGTGGGATGCCCTAAGTAACTCTGGTTGCTCTTGGGTGAAGTCCCTAGGGAGACTAAATGAGCAAAGTGACTGTGAGTAGCACAATGAGTGCTGAAAGAACACACAGAGTTTGTATATAACAATATACTTAATCTCTAGCCCCTACCATTAAAGCAGTATTTTCTCCTGAATTGCTTTCACATCACTTTCTTTTGCATGTGAGGGCTAAACCAGAGACTCATAAGAATGCCTGTCTCTTCTATGTCATGTTTTAGCCTAGAGCCTCTATCTCCAAGAATTCTTTTACCATAAATCACAGCATGTCTAAGCTTACTCTAGTTGATTTCAACTTAGAACCCTTCCCTTAATAAATATAAAAGCCATATACAACTTATGCATGTATAAAATATGTGCACGAGTGGATTTTCTCACCTCTGGAATCAAATGTGGCATATGGTTGCTCACTGTAATTAAGGACTGAAAATCATTAAGTTTGCTCCACTTGTGAACAAACCTGGAAGGGCTGAAGTGAACATGGTATGGCTGCAGTTACCCCACAGGGATCTGGCAGGAGTGCAGACACTGCTCCCCGAGGCCTTTGGAAGTATGCAAGTCAAATAGCTGGGTGCTAATGGCCATCTGGGAATTCAGTTGGCAAAAAGGAGCCATGTGCTGGCACAGAGCTATTGGAGCTGTTTCCTGCACTTGTTGTCCCACTGCTTTTCCATGTAGAGGAGAGAGAGGGTGCATGGGATGCTAACCCTCTGTCAGGACAGCCTGCTGCACATCTTAACCTCATCCTGCAAGAGCTTCTTCCCAGAGCCACCAGCCCTCAGAGGCACACACGTCACTCTCCCCTGTGTCTGCCCTGGGAAAGCTACCAGGACGTCTCTATCAATGAGAAATGTCTGCTCCCTCTCACAGCAGTTCCAAAACAGCACCATGTAGAGAGGCAGGCTCCAAACTGCATGATGTGGAGCTAAGGGCTGGGTGTGAAGTTTAGTCTCTGTGAGACAGAGTGCACTGTCAAAGCAGCAAAATTTACAATCATGGTGAAATTTATCATGGTGCCAAACTTTCGATAATTAAAATTTCATTGTGATGTACCAGTGATTCCATCTCTTAATCTTCCAAATAGGAAGTGTCTAAAAAAGAAAAAAAATCTCTCCTTACTGTCTGTTATGTAAGTGGTTCTGTAAGATTTAAAACAAAATCATTTTCAAAATGTTGAACCCACTGACTGCAAGTCAGCAGCTTCCCTTTAACTGTTTTATAGAGACATATGTCTCTTGGGATCACTTAGCAAGGAAGCACTTTTTTTTTTATAAGTTTGCTCGAGGCCAATTTATCCCAGGCATTGAATTTATCCAGCTGTAACTGCAAAAAGAATTCATTTCCTGACTGCCAACTTGCAGTACCTCAGCCAATGCACGTAGAGAAGGAGGGATTGTTATTTACCAGAAACGAGGGGTCTATTTCTTCAATTATGCTTGCATGCCTATCTTTGTTTTCATAAGACAACTTCTGCCTTTCCATTAGTAAGAAGAAAAGAAGAACTGGAATCAATGAGTCAGATCCTTAATCATTATAAATTGCAATAGCTTTCTAGTTTTTCAATTTTCGGCTGGCTGTGCTCTATTGACCTCAGCTCTAGATACCTTAACTGTCTGGTGCTGAAGTGATTTGTGAATTTTCAAGCTTGTATCTCAATCCTTATTTGCTTCACTCCATCAGTGGCAAGGAAGGCTTGGTTTCCAAGGGTAATGTTGATGTTTCATCTTAGCTTAAAAACAAAGCTGTTTTTGATGAAATGGGGCAATCTGCAACATAGAGGTGAAATTACATTTGTCATGCCTTTCTTAAAAAGAGAATGTATTTGTCTGTTGACTCATGCTAGTCCCACTAATGGAGGAGTAAAAATAGTATTTTGGTAGGGAGAATATGGATTAGCAGTTTTAGGAGTAGGTATTCGATGTTGCTTAGGACTGTCAGCTGAGAGTTAGCTGATTCTTTTCACTTCCTGCTCCACAGTCCTATCCTGAGGTGTGATATAGGAAATGGGACGACAGATTTGGCTGCCTACCTCTGAGCCCTGGAGGCAGCACTGGGAAGTGGAGGGCAGAACTGGACAGGGACCCTTGTTTCCTGCACCCCTGTGCACAAAATGTAGTTGGCAGGAGCTTGATAGTGGCAGCAATAGAGGGTTTGTGTCTGTTGTTGCAGGCTAGGTGGCAACACTCAGGAATTTTCTATTGAAATAGATTTCAGTTAATGAAATCTGCATATTCTGGAAAATCTGATTTTTATTCCCCCTTGTATTCTCCTGAAAATTTCAATTCTGTTGAAATACTTTAATCTTCTTTCAAAGAAACAACAATTGAAGTCTAGGGCTTCTGATCTGTTCAAAATTAATTAGGCTTTATATATGGTAGTTTAGTTTGTGGTGGGAATTCTACTGGTGCTTCCTTTGACTCTTGCTTGTGCAGTCTACTTGGTTTTTTTGCCATGTTACACAGCAGCCTCTCTTTAATCAAGCTCTTCCATGACTTCATGTAACCCATATTACTGCCCTTTCTCTCAGTTTGGGGCAGAGAAAAATTGCTATACCAGCTTTGGTAAAGCTGCTCTTCTTTGGAATCTGAGACAGTAGGATATGCCTCAAACCCTCCCCTTGTTTCTTGGTGTGTAGCTTCATACAGACTTGAAGCATCAGACTAATAAATCCATCTACTCACCTTCCTCTCTCAGGGCAAGGGCGGAAATGACCCAAGAACGCCTTTTTGGCAGTGGTTTCCTTTATGCTGCACTGTGTTCATTTTCCCCCACCGTTTGCCATAGCACCCCTGGAGAGCAGATGGAGAACTGAGCACTGAAGGAGGAAGCAAAGAGGAGCACTGAGCACAGGAATGTTTTGCTGCCAGAGGTATTTCCTTCCTGGGGCGCTTTGCTCAGCGCAGGATAACGATGCCCTTTGTGCTGGCACGGGCGGCGGTGGCAGATGGACGGGCCGTGGCAGCACACAGCCCACAGCTGCTGGCACGTGGGGAGCGGGTTTGCCGCCAGGCCCCGTGCCACAGCCAACAACCAGCCCCAAAGAGGCGCAGGGAGAGACTCTGCACAGCTGTTCTGAAGAAAAGATAGCACTGAAAACTTCAGAGAAGTGGGTAATTAGTGAGCGAGTTTTATTAAAAAGACCCGTACAATTATTTCCTGTAGCATTTTAATGTTGCTTTCTGTTTGCAGTTATCTATTATTTTTACATTGTTTCCCCCCTTTTCTCTTTGCTGTGTTTGGCTGTTAACGTTCCCAGCTTGAGCCTCAAAGTGAGGATTGCACAATGCATTGAGAATGAATTTGACTCACTCAGCTGGCATCAAGGATATTCAGCTAAAACCCAGTGTTAAACTTAACAGCATGCAGTATATTCCAGAGCTTCCCAGTAAAGGTGCCTCCTAAAATCCTCAGAAACAGCTGTGTTTTATTGGGTATAGAAGTTCCATTAATGTCACCCAAGTCTAGCAGTTTCAGCATTCTTATGGAGCTCACAACACAGGAGCTGAGCTGCGAAAGTGTTGCCATAAATTCAGGACTTAAGCCATTTTACAGGAATAGAGAATGTATCTATCTCCCCTCTAAATGCTGGGTTTTTCCCTTGGGTAAGTTTACAACTACTTCTCACCTTACTGTTCTTTTTCACCTTGATGCTTTTGCCCCTGTCCTTGCTTTTCTGCATGGAGAAATCTTGAAATTGGTGTGAATCAAGATGAGCCTCCACCTGCTGACTGCCAAAGCTGCTGCTGCTGTTTGCAACCACAGGATTAGTCAAAGGCAAATCTTGGCAGCATGTAGACTGTTTGGGGGCTGGTGGTATCAAGATCTTGCAAACATGGTAAAAGTTCCACTCCAGAATGAAAAGAGTGCTTTTGAACTTTTAGGCCAACTATTTGTAATTCCTCGGCGAGATCTCTCATTACTGGAGAAAATGAGAATTGGGGATATTTTTCCCCAGGCCTTAAAGGTAAAAATTGCAGCATGACTTAGAAATTATCTGATATGGAGAGCAGAATGAGAATAGCTCTTGGACATTTCTCCTATCCCTAAGGAAGATTAAAGCCAAATGTTGTTGACAAACCAGTGAGTTTTACCAGCTCCCCTGTTTCAAAAAGAGGTTGTTCCTCTAATCTCAACTCTGTCATTGAATTTCAATCAAATTGTATATTCCCTTTAATAAAAGTAGTGCCATATCTCTTATTAGTCTCACAGGCTCAAATCACTTATTTAAAGTGTTTGAAAACAATTTTGGATTTTCAGCTGAATAATTTTACATCTACTTGGGTTTTATCAAATATTGTGTTCATACAAGCAACACTTCCCATTCCCTCTCTTTTTGCAGCAATAGCATGAAAAGAATCACTTAAAGATGGCCCAGGTAAAGAAGTTAATGAAGAAAGTCCATGAGTTTGTGGCCTGATCGTTCTTCCCCTCAGTTTGTCTTTCTAACCCAAGTTAACCTCTCCTCTGTCAAATCCATCTACATCTGTTTGAAAGCTACATTATGTTCTTCTCCTTTGTAGTGTTTGATCTATGGATTCCTTTTGCATGTTAA
Source organism: Argya squamiceps (assembly GCA_037834095.1). Classification (NCBI taxonomy): domain Eukaryota; kingdom Metazoa; phylum Chordata; class Aves; order Passeriformes; family Leiothrichidae; genus Argya; species Argya squamiceps. Next base: position 13,234,298 of record JBBMKD010000216.1, on the reverse strand, counting down.
AATTGTTTCTAATTTCAGCTGCAAGTTTATGATAATATTAATGGCAAGTGCTCTGTGCAAGGTACATCTGTAAGGATTGTCTTTCAAAGGATCTTTTCACTTGTATGAGAAACTGTCTTTGACATCGTAATTTTATTTTTTTTAAAGTATTGTTTCCCTTTGGAGAATGGCTCTGAATGCTAAATGAAAAGAGAACTAAGCAAACCAGTTTTTTCTTCACATTAGTTAAAGGTCAATTATCAAAGCTCTTCTGCATTACAAATCCATGTCATAAGAAAGTGAATTAGCTAGTAATAGTAATTGTATTAGATTCTTTCAAGTGATGATATTCCATAGCAACTTCACAACCAGACAAGTTGCAGTAGCATTGATCTCTCAGCAATCACTCTCTCTAGTTCAACAGGGATCTCCACACAGGAGCAGTACAAAGCATGCCCAACTTTCTTATGCTGGTATCTTTTCTTAGTGCTGGCCACTGAGGCAGCAATTTTCTTTAAAGATCAGTGGCATTTGTGGAGAAAAACTAGCTATTGATCACTTGAGCACGTTAATTTGAAGTTCGTTTATTACCATACAAATTGGGGGGAAATGTCCTCTAGGTAAGAATACAATTCTTCGCAAATAGCCCAGAGGCTGGGCATCTGCATTTTCATAAGCCAAGCTGAGAAAGAAAGAAAGCATCCTTAGAGGCTCACATTTTCCTTAAAGTCACACTCTGCCTATGTCCCCCACTGAGGCCTAACTGTCTAAATGAAAAACAAAACAAAAAGAACCCTAAAACCCAACCCCCAAACTCCCAGATACCCAAAAGGCTGGCGCTGTGTAACTGTGGTAAGATGGTGTGCCACTGAAATAACAAACCATCAAGCCAAACTACCTTTTGACTACACATACCTGGAAAAGAGCTACCTGCTGCTTTCTTTGACCATCAGTTTCAAACCTTTATGCCAAGCTATTTGTACGGTGCCACTCACCATGTTTGTATGTGGGGCAATATCGACACTCGTCCTTGCCCTCACATATGAATGTCAAGATGAGGAGAGCAGGGAGGAACTTTTTTATTGCTCATATGTCTCTGCCAAGATATTGGATTGGTCCATGGTTTTCTGATTTTAATGAGACTGGAACTCAGCCCAGACTTAGTCATTGCAGTGAATTCAGATGATTTTCCTTTCCTGCCCATATTCTATTTTCTGTAACCCAGGAAAGTAGTTTAGATTGCATCCAGTCATGTGACAGAACAATTTTATTCATGTGAAAACTTTTCCAGTTAAAGATGGGTGTGGAGATGCCAAGTCTGATTTGTCATTCTCTCCATTTAGGTCCTTAAGCAAGGAGATTTGGATATTGTGACCCATGCCTGCTTTTCATATGGATCCTAAGTTAAACTTTCATAGCTGAACACTACTGAATTTCAGCAGTTAGAAACTGCAACTCTTCTTTGGCAATACTCACCTGAAGAATTATAGCAGCTCTTCAGCTACTGCTGAGAGCAATGGATGGATAGTATGTTGTCTTAGCATAAACCAAAATGGTTTCCATAAGTTTTAGGATCCTTAACGAACAAGCAGTGCAGAATGCTTTTTTCCACTTTAAGTGTTGAGGCAAACTTCCACTCTTATATCTCAGGCTCCTGCTGTTTTCCATTTAGGTTGCATCCCATGAGCAGTATTTGAACACACAGCAAAAACAAGTAATGACCTGACAGCAAATAGAAATACCAGGGCATAAACCAAGAGCCTTGGATTACCCCGTGCAATGTAAAACCTCAGTGAATTAATCCAGTGGAGGAGAGTGAAGAGGGAAAGCTATTTTTTTCTAATTAAAAAGAAGTGTATTGCAAACACTGAAAGCATAAGGCTGGATCAAGACACTACAAAATAACTCTTGAATAATGTTTTTGTTTGATTACACTGGCAGGATTCTGAAAAAAATTATTCACTCTGTTTTTCTCTGGCTTTATCAAGGTATTCTTATCTGTACCTGAGTTTCTAGTGAGCAGTTTTTATATAATCCTGGGCTCCTGCTGAGGCCCTTCTCCCTAACTGATGACCAACTATTTCTTACCTTGAAACATGAATAATAGAGATTGAAGATTCTAGCTGGGGAGGAGGGGGTTAATGGCTTGGTTTTCTTTTGGGAGAGTCTCTTTATTCGGGAAATTTTGTCGGTTTTTTTTTTGTTTGCTGGAGTTTGGTGGTTTCTGAGCATTTTCTGTGTATGTTTTCTTCCAAGAGGTTGTTTTCAGATACCTTCAGCAAACTAAGGTGCAAAGTTCTTCCAGAAAATACCAGTCCTGAGTGCACATGCTTGGCAGAGCTGCCACAATGCTTGGTTTAAGGACTGCCCCTGATTTCAGTAAGCTTCATAGCAATTCCTGAAGGCAAACAAGCTTCTCTGTGAAATCACACACTTGGTAATCTTGCTTCTGCTTTCCTTTTTTTTTTTTTTTTTTTTTCCCCTTAAAACCACACAGGGTTTTCACTGTCTTTGTGGGGCAGGAGTGAGGGAGGCAGAGTACATCACATGGCAGTGTTGCCTGTAGCACTGTGAGTCCCAAACTTGGCTAGTGATGCCTCAGAACTGTGGTGGTAAAATCCCAGTGTTCAGGTTAGTTTCAGCCCTATTTCAATGGGTAGGGCTGAAATGCATAGAAATAGTCTGATCTTTAAAGTGCTTAAAAGCCTTGCCTTCTCTATCAATGTGGAAGTTACAGCGATTTGTTATCCTTGTTTTGTAGCATGGCAATCAAAGGACAAAAATGAGAATGTCTCATATTTCTGACTTGGATCATTTCTAAGCCATCTGCTGATGAGAGTTGAGGGCAGTCGCACTCAGGATTACAGCTGCTACCTACCTGCCAACAGTTCAGGCAAAACTACATTGGCTAGAAGCTGTGGGGTTTATTATTTATTTATTTATTATTGTGGTTTGTTTGTTTGTTTATTTAACTATTTTTAGCCAGCCATTCTTTTGTAAAAGCATATAAGAGTACTTAAGCTTTGGAATGCAATCCCTGATTTCTTGGCTGAGCAGGACATCATATGCTTGTCCTGCTCATGCTGTTCAAATTAGAAAGAAGACTGTATATGTTCTTTGTTTGACAAGTAACTGACAGTAAGATTAAAGGAAGCATCAGTCTCATTCAGCTGATGGCTATAAAATTACTTTACATTTTAATTTATCCATGCCCGTTTCAAATCTCATGTCTTTAGCAATACTTATTGGTGTTGCCTGGTCTGTTGTTATTTTATTTTCCACCAGCTAACTTACTTTACTTATGGTAGCAACACAAACTATGGTAATTTGCTGATTGCTGATTCTGTGTTGTATATATACTATAATGTATTGAGACATGAGAAATATGAATTATTGCCTACTTTATTAAGTTCTCTAGTTAGATATTTTAATCTCCTATCTCCTTTTTGTTTGGTTTGGTGTTTTTTTTGGTTTTTTAAGTTTTTTCTTTTTTTCTGTTGGGTTCTAAGCTCTCAGGTTCTGGCCATCTCTTCTGCCTAACTTCTTAGGACAATCAATAGAACCATTTAATCTGGAAGGATGTTTTAGGCAATTAAGTTAAGCATGTGTTTAAAGGCGTTTTTGGTTTAAGATGAAAATGGTCAGCAGCTGTTGGAAACAAATCCTTAAGCCTTTATTAGCATGCATAATTAATCTTTTGACTTGATGAGAAGGGAAATATTAATTGGGTAATTTTCTGCCAGGTCTTAAGTGGCTTCATTTTGTCTAAATCAAAGTAATTAAAAGTGACTAAAAATGTAAAGTTTATGCAGTAGAGAACTCCATCTAGGCAATTCTGGTCTGCCAAGTGAACGGATTTCAGTCAGGAAGAGTGTTCTCTTCGAAAGCCAAGAAAACATTACTGATGAGATATTCCTGCTAATCTTTTTGAAATTGACTGGGGTTTTTCTTACCTTTTGAATGGCAGGGTTTTCAAGTCTCCTACCAGATGCTGTTGTTGATTTTTGTAGTCCTGATTGGGTTCAAAGTAGGTCTTGGTACTGATGCTAAATCAGGCTGGAAGGACTCTGTGATTTGAATTTGACAGAAATTAAAATCCTGCCAGCTGTGTTTTGTGTTTGGGCTCTGCATAAATAAGCATAAATCTCTTGGATTCCTTGATAAAAGTAGGTGTGCTTCCTTGCAGCTTTAAATGTGGAACCTGGAAGCAAAATTATATTTTAAGCTAAATGTCAAGCTTTAAAAGTTAAATGATTTGGACTTGAGGTTCTCCTCCTTTTCTTTATTTTTGTCACTAAAGTGATGTAGTAAAAATACCTCATAAGGACAAAAGGATTGTGTGGGCCAATCCAGTTAATGCACAGTAATTTAACATTAGAATTAATGTAACGCTGTGGATTTCAAGTGGTTTAATTGACTTGCAGACCCCAGTGCTCACCTCATCCTTCCTCTGGGGCTATCTAGAAAATCTTGGGCTATTCTTAAGGCAGATCCTCTTCCTTTGTAACAGCCTTGTCTTCGAGTCCTCCTTACTGCTAAGCAAAAAGGATTACTTTGGTTGTGCTTGGGAAGTAATTGACTAAAGATATGAAGTAATAATAGTGTATTAAAACATGTATCATGTTTAAATAGCACTTGTATGACTCCAAAGGGAGCGAATGGAGATGTGGAGTCATTCAAAGCCGATCTAGGGTTTATGATATCCTGTACACTATTTAAAAAGGTTTACATCTAATGGTTTGGCAAGGTAGGAGCATTTTGCAAATAACACTTTGTGGAGTGAGGATCGGCTTTCTCCCAAAACCCTTGGAGGGAAGCAAAACTTACATTTTATAGAGTTGGTTAGAAGCAATAAATGTGCAACAATGTTATTGCATTTCAGTGATTTTTACAGTGTTGTAATATATTGAAATCTTCTCATAAGAACACCAATATTCCTGTGCTTAAGAATAAGCAGATAAATGGTGTTGGCCATATTTCCGTGCTAGAGATGAGAACAAAGTGTGCATTCTATATGAAGTATTTACTAGGGTACACCCAGAGTTTCAGGCCTATCACTAGCCTTGAATTTTCACATTCCTATAGAGGAGCCACACCATCATGCAGTCCTTACACATTCCTTACCCTAATTTAGAAATTAGCCCCAAGAAGAGGTGATTTGAAATCCTGACCTGGCCTCAAATCATCCAGTGCTGTCACTGATGTCACTGATGATTGCAGTGAAACTTGCCTTTCACTGCAGGCCTCCTGAAAGGGGCAAAATAGTCAATGAAATGAACATAGTGGGAAAAATTCTGCCTTAATTGTCAAATGAGAAAGGGATATAGTGAATTCTAGGATGCTGAATACCTTTCTTTAAAGTCAAGAGTGCAGAATAGGATGCCACTTCAGGGAATATTTCCTTTAACTGGATTTTAGGGCTCTTAGGAGTATCTGTCTAAAAATGGACCAGCTTTTCAAAACTGTTGACTAACCTCCCTTCTTACCTGGATCAGAAAACCTTTGTAAATGCTATCACTCTCTCTTTAATGGGGTGAAGGGACCCATCCCAGACCTTTGCCCTTTAACTAATGTGATGGTGCCCAAGAACAGCCATAGCTTTCAGAAGCCCTAGAAAATGTTAGTTGTAAGAAGTCCAGGAAAGGGATTGGATTACTGTGAGGATGGGCACAGCTGGGCAGACACTGCTAGGGGGTGCAGGTGTCCCTTGCTAGGTGATGTGCCCACCTACCAGAGGTGGCTTAGAAGACTTGAAAGTTTTGTTTGACTGCCTGTGAGGGACACACAGCATGCATCAGTCTCAGCTCTTGGGAGGGAGGAGGCAGATGCCAAGAGTTTGCAATGCCATGCTTGGCACCTGGGCCAGCTGTGCCAGCAAGTACCAGGCCCAATGTCTTGTACTATGGGGCTAAAAGTGGGAAAACTGAGAACTGCAGAAATGAAAGCTGTTTTCAAAGAGCTGAGGATTAAGCCTGACTTGAATCACCAACATATAATTAAAGCAATTTTTAAGATGAAAAGGAGAGATAGGTTGTCTCCTATTTCTGAGCCCTAGTCCAGTTAATAAAGAACTACATCTTTAATTCTGAAGAGTGAATAACTTCGATGCACAGTTCAAATGGGTTTAAGTTATTTGAGCCCTTAGCTAGATTGGGGTCATATTTTTTGTTCCTCTCTCTCTAATTAGTGCAACTGCTTAGCAAAGCTATTTCCCAGGACTTAGTAAGTGGTAAGTTGCCACTTTATAGTTTTCTTTTAACATTTCTGAACTGATTTCATTTGGAAGATCACTACCAATTAGCACTAATCTTCCTATGGACATTGGTGGACTTTCAGTGCTTTGTGAAATTTATGGACTACATTGAACTGAAGTTAGTTTTAGAAATGCAAAATAAGGGACACAGGGTTGAGGTTGGGTTTTCTGTAACATCACATTTATGTGTCTTTAATAATGATTCTCTGGTACTGAAGGCATTTCACAGGGTCAGAGCACTTCTGTTATTTCATTAGAATGAAACAGAGAGTACAGATAAGTCAATAAGTGGCCTGTAAATCCCTACTTTTGCATGCAGACTTTTTTACCATCGTGATTTATACTAAGCTTAGAATAATCTCTTTAGAATTTTACATACAGTAAACAAGACCAAATTTCACGTTGCACTAAAGCTTTTGGATAGAACTAAGTAGAATTATGGAAGGGCTAAACCTGACTAGCTCTTATGGGTTCTCTGACAGTAAGATATAAGAAGGGAAGGATAAGGGAGATGAGTGGTTTGGTTTTCATTTCATTTCTGTGAATTAGTGAGGCAATAATCTAAAATTGATGCAGTGGCCATGGTAATAGTGGTGTGAGAACACACTCTGATCCATTAACTCCTAATTCCAGTTGCTACCGAAGGCCTGGGATGGTAGTGTTTCCTCAAAACACTGTGAGATGCATTTTCAGTTGTGGCTCATACCCAGCTGGTCCAGCCATCCCCATTAGTACTCACTCCTCCATACTTGTCTGCCTGTCTTTCCAGCTGCTCTAAGAATTCAGAGGATTTGTGCATGTGTTTATAGAGAGGTTTTCATTCCCAAACCATCACTTCCTGTTAGATTCAAAGGAAAAGAAATCGCCCTCCTAATCGATTTCTTCTCCTTGTGTATCAAAAAATTATCCCTGAAGTATTTTCAGGATCTTATCCCTTCCCAAAGCAAGTTCTGGAAAAAAAATGTTCTGTGATCTCTGTGGCAAAATGGTCAACCCTGAGCCAAGTTACCTTGGCTCAGTTACCCCAGTTTAAATGTTCTCTGCAACATAGGCAGAGGGACTATGAAATGTTTTGTTGCTGCTATGTTTTGTTAGATGATCCTGGTGAGAACTAATCTGAGTTCTGCATCCTTTTTCATCCTTGTGGGTAGAAAATACAGCATAATGTTATTTCATCCTGTCCCAACAATATTGTTGTTCTGGGGAGACAGACATGTTAAAATGTCAAAGATGGTAAGAAAGCTGGATTTGGGGGATGCAGGAGGGAAGACTTTCTTATGTTACAGATAATAGTAGTTGTACCCCTTGCAGAGACCACGTTGTGCCTGCTTCTGGAGCATGACTGTCCATTGCTGGGCCATGGTACTGGCTTTTGAACCTTTCTGTCCTACAGTCCCAGGTGGCTGGTAGACTCATCCTTTGTGTTTATATCCATCTGCCCTTCTGGATGGCTGCCAGACCCAGGATCCACAGCCCCTCAGTTGACCCATAAGAGGAGACTCGATGGCTTTTTGTTATACTTTAGTTTCTGATATTTTAGAGATGTTTTAGGAAAGGAAAAGCTTCATTCCTCTGTGTGCGGTATTTCCCTCCTTCCCCAGCCAGGAGGCATCAGGAGTGTGATTTCCATTTTGCAGGAATGTGCTTTTCACTTTGTGTCTTGGGGGACTATCAGCAGAGTTTGGAGTATCTCCAGTTCTCCCTGATACAGCATTTGTGGAACACTGGCGTGTCCATCCCCTTCGCTTGGCACGTGCTGAATGCTCAGTGCCTCCATCCCCATCAGGCAGTCCCTGAGCTGCCAGGGTCTCTTTACATCTGCAACAGCAGCTGTGATAGCCCACCTCACAGCAGGACTTCCCTCTCTCCTCCTCTGCCTGTCCCCACAGCGAGATGTAGGGGCTGTCTGAAGTGAGGCTGATACAAACATGATCTTCCTGGAGAGTTTTGCCTCTGGAGGCATTAATGACTTTAAGGCCTGAGGGCCAGGCCTGGGGCGGGAGGACTTTGTGGCTGTGTTCCAGGTTAGCATCCCTCTGAAAGCACTTTGCCTAGGAAGGAATATCCTAAGAGGGGAAAGACTACAAGACTCTGCCTCTTATGGTATTCAAAGCAGATTTGTGTGAGTGAGCTGCTTCTTGGAAGCAGCATGGTTGTGCTGTCTCTCTCTGTTTTTTTGCTTTTTTCTGAAGGATATAGACTAATTCTTAAACAAAACAACCTTGTTAAATCACAATGAGATTAAACCAGCCTGGTTCATTCCAACTACTTCATATCTGTTAGCTGTTTCTCCCTTTCAGTTGTGTGCAGTGTGCTTTTGTTAGTATTATTTTTGTTCAGTGATAGGGTAAGCAGGAAGCAAAATGAAATCTCACTGCAAGTGTTTGGAAAGAAGGAAACCAGCCTGTGTGAGAGAGGGAAATATTCGAGCTATTGTGATTTTAAATCTTGTTGTACTGTCTTGCTGTGTTTTACCTCACATACCACAAGAGAAATCTGTTAGGATTCTCCTCAGTAGTAAATAAAAGGTTTCCTGCTTCCCTACAGGCTGCCTTGTTTTCTCCCAGCAGTTCATAAAGCTGTGGCATGTCAAAAAACCCCCCTCCTCTTGATGTATTAACTTGATTTTTCCATTAAAAATTAATTGCTTCCTATTTGATGAATGGTGATAAATAACGACCTTTCAAACGTTCTGCGGTCTCAAGTATACTTAAAGCTCTTGGTTGAAGGGACTTTGCAGGTGTCTGCCAGTCACAGAGGGGACACAAGGAAGAAAGATTTTTGTGGTAAAACACAGCACAAATTAACAGTCGAGCTGTTAGCTGTTACCCATAAGTGCGAATGACTTTATGTATACAAAAGGACCATTGTTGTCCTAGTCAAGTAAGTGCCACATTGAGAGCTGGCGTGTCTTTTATTTCCTTCCATCCTAAAAATCTTAATTCGGTGTACTTGAGAAGAAACCAATCCAACCCCAAAAAATCATACAAAAATCACATGCCTACTCAGGATGTTATTCTATGGGCAAATTAAGGCCCTGACCAACTGATTTCATTCAGCTAATTGCAGGAGCTCACATGAGGGACTTGAACACACAACCGAAAAAATTGCATGTAACATTTAGACAGGTCCTCCTGTGCCCACCCTCTTTAAAAGAACAAGCTCCTGGTTTCCTTTTACTGCCAAGTGCAGTAAAATGACAATCAGATTCAGATATGCTTTTTTTCTTTTATCTGGCAGATTGCAGGTTGTCTCATGTCTTACTCCAACCTGTCCAGCAAAGCTTATGTCCACACCTGTTCTGGGTCCCCTAAAATGGACTTAAGTCTCAGCTGTTCCGCACCTTTCATTGCTATCAGATGCTGCAGCTCCTGTCACTTGTATCTTCCTCTATGTACTTAAAATCTGATTTTTGATTTCAGATTGAATTTGAACTAATATTTCAATTGAATTTATATCTCCTTGTGTTCCTTCCCAACCTCCTTGGTTTTTAATATTATTTTTCAAACGCTGCAGACCATTTTAGAAAACACTGAGTGCATGAAAAATATATTTTAAAGAAATTTTATTAATTGGGCAATATGCTCAAAAGACCATAAACTCTTTGTTAATAGTTTTCTGCTTCTCAGTTCTGTTCCCCCTCTCTGGCTGTTTTTCTGGTGTCTCTGAGAGCCCTGCATAGAGATGATGCAGACAGTGTGAATGGGGAGTACAGTGTATCCCTAAGGAGTCTTTAAGCATCATAGTGGTAAAGCATTTCTGCCCCCCCACCCCTTAATTTCTTGTGCCTCTGGATGACATTCAAAAAGGTCAAACCTTTTCTGTCTGAAAGCAAAGCAACATCTTTTATGTGGAGAAACTGCATGGTAGATCCCTATGCGATTTGCAGTGAGGCTGCTGGGTTGTGTGTGAGGGTGGAGAGTAGACAGGAAAATCTGCATGTAGCACATCAAATTATTATTTAAACAGTTCTGGCAGAATCTGTCAAGGAAAGTAAGATAAATCAGGGCGAAGGCAAAAAAAATTGTGTAAGGTAGTTTATACAAAGCAGTTGCCATTATAAATAATAAAGCAAAAAGGCATTCTTTGGAAACTTTCCAATTCATTTTTACCAGTTCTGCCTTAAATAACTGACAGTTTTTGTAGTACTTTGTGTTCTCACTCATTCCTCTTCCTCTTTGCTATGGGAATCTCTGCAAGAACTCTTGGCTTCTTGGTTTGGATCATAAATCTGCATCTTTTTTTCTTGCTCTTGTTTGTTTATTTGTGTTTTGTATGCCACATCCTAGGACCTAATCACTAAGGCCGTGTTCTTTATATAGATCTCTTGGCATCCAAGGTTTGTTTCTAGCCAGAACCCTCCCAGATAAACAGAAACATGAAATCTTGGCCATTAATGTGCTGCTCTACTGAATCCTTTGTTCTCAGAAAGAAATCCCAAAAAACTGTGAAGAACATCTATGTTTTAAGGAAAAGTTAGACTGCTACAGGATTCTGACAAGACCATAATTAAATATTGGCACCAGTTTATCTTTCAGTTTACAAGTAAGCAAATTATTAATACAGGTTTTTAAATTTTCTGGGGAAAATTGATAAAACAATTAATTCTTCCTGTCAGGAGTAGTTACAGAAGCACTGTCTGATGGCCCAAATTCACTTGTCCAGAGACAATGCTGCCAATTGCTGTATTTAGGACCAGTGCAGTATAACAGTCCTGCTGTTGCAGACATCTGTCAATACCAGATGAATTGTTTGGTGAAGTATGGAGGACAGAATACAGGTGAGGTTCTCTTCCCAATGCAGTCAATAATGAAATGCTTGCTCATGTCCAAGGCAGTGTAATTAATATATGGGTAAATGTTTAAACTCATGGCATCTTGAAATATTAATTAGTATCTTGAAATGTCTGATTGTTTTGCACATACATTGCTCCTCCTTTTGCTTGCCTTGGGCTAATGGTCTTATTTTTTAAATCTGAGAAATAAAATAGATATTATTACTGTTTTAACTCTAGGTTATATATTAGCCAATCATAATTTAAAAATATTTCTCTTCTAAAGCAAATGGTTTATGTACTCAAGCAAAGAGATATATTTCCCTTATAACTGGATAAAAACAGGTAGTGATGTTTCTCTTGGCATAGTGAAATGCTGACTAAATAATTGAAAAACTTGTAGTTAACCTGCAGATTACATTAATTTCTTTTTTCAAAAAGCTATTAATTTTAGTAGAATCAGAGAGGGCCATTTGTAGAAGAATGGATATTCCTATCTCTGTTTAGAAAGTAAACTTAAGTTGTTGTGCAATTAAAAAAATTAACTGGAGGATGCTTTCTCAAGAGGACAAATCTGTAATGGGATTTGTCAATGTAGATAACAATTCCTCTTGAAATAACTATTATTTAAATTTGGGAATCAAAAAGTATCCTTCAATATCCATCAGATGCCTTAAGCACTGCCTTTCAACATCTGCCAGATAATAACATTTCATGGAAATGACCACGGAATTCCTCCTTCAGAATCAGGCCTCTGGATCTGCTGACTGTCCTTTTCCAAGGACAGGGATTGGATCCTGGCTGCCTTCAAACACAGGGTTATCCAGAAATCCTGAGTAGGAATAGGGCCAAACTGAAAGTGGATTGGGCCCAGATCTGACCATCTGAACTCCTGAGCAAGGAAGGAGAGGCTACAGCAAGGAGAAATGAAAGCTGTTGACGTGTGGCAGATGTGTCATTTGGATGGACTAAAACAAAGCTAATCCATGGGGGACATCTTTAGTGTGGCCTTTGCGATTCTGCCTTTTTCCTCCTCGCCTACGCGACTGTGCCGGGCGGCCTTCGGAGCCTCTGGTGTGAGAGCAGCTGTGGGTGACCTGAGGTCATCCCTGTCAGAGCAGCTGCTGAGCTGGGAGGGGAGGCTGCTCCTGCCTTTCCAGGGCCATCCCCCTCACTGTGAGGCCATGCTGACTCAAAGTGCTTGCAGCTCTGTAGCTGTCCTGGTGTGACAGCTTGATATGATGTTGGAGAACGATGACAAACAGCCAGGAGGTGACGGGAATAGCTCCTGCCTGTTGTGAAAGGAAATGCTAAAAGCCAAAGAGCAGCACTGCCCAGGAGAACTCCCCTGTGAAAAGCAACTCAAGGTCCATCTCCACTCAGAAACTGAAATAATGTAACTGTAATATTAAAGAATGTGCTGTAACAGCTGGAAATGCAGCTGTAGCACTGCTGAGTCTGAGTGCTCCAGGATGAGCTGGACATTCCATTACCCTGGCTCCTGGGTGCCACAGCCAAGCGAAGCCGCTTTTGCCGTGGTCAGACCTAACAGTACAACCACTGGGGTTTTCCAGCCCAGTATATGGTTCTGGGGCTGTTTATTTTCAGCCATGTAACCAGCACATCAAGCAACTTCCAGAAATAGCTCCACCTTGCTTCTGCCAGTCTAGATCTATGGTTGACTGCAGCGGGATTTGGGCTGCCAAGTGATTGGTGTATGTCAACATATTTCTGTGGAATATTTGGTCTTGCTTTTACCCTTCAGGTAAGAAAGTAATTTAGTTGAAAATGCTGTGGTTATGGTTGCCTGAAACTTCTGTGTTAAGGAGCATTCTTAGAGCTGTACTGAGAGAAATGAATGACTGTGTCCCATTTTTTTTTTTTAAGGAGCTAGTTCTGTATCTTAGTCAACACAAACACATTTCATAAAGCATATGTGGATGGCGAGAAGCTGGTAGAAAACTAGTTCAGGAGTTTCCATTCTTGCAACTTGTCTTCCATTCTTCTGTTCCTTTCATGACTAAACAAATTTGTCTAGATGCCTTAGTTTCTACTCAATGAAACTTCAGTACTCTGTGGGAATTCAGTAAACCAGAAACACAACTTGGTGCTTGAGAAGTTGCTTCCATTTTGAGAATGTGTTTCTAGAGAAGTAGGGTGTGAGTAGATGTGGGTAGTGAAAGAAATGGCACCAATCATTGCAGTCTTGATTTCTGAAGGCATTTCCTGAGTTATTTTAAAGGTTTTACGTATAGTTACTGAAACCTTAACTCTGAATATGAAGTGTTTTTCTAAAATGAAAACTATTAAGCCTGGACTTCTTTGTTGTTTCATTGCAGTCAATTGAAATGCTTCACTCCCTGACATTCACGCACAACAATTTCTTCCATGAAAACAGCATGTAAAAAGGCTTTACCTGCTCTTATCTTTCACATCATTTCATCTTCTATTTGCTAGTATATATGTGTCTATATTTTGTACTCTGTACTTTTATATTTTCTCTTTTGTCATTTTTATTGAGAGAGTTCACATCTGATTTTCTAAAGAATTTGGGTTTTTTTAAGTGGACAAAAATCAGATGAGTTTTATCCTAAATTAGAAGTTGTATTTCTGTATTGGTAAAGTGTGGCATGTAAAGTATGTCACATAGGACATTTGCTCAACGGCTTCCAAATTAAAATAATAAATACTGTAGGTATTAACAATTACCTTGTAGAAATGGATCATAAGAGTCAGAAGAGGTAGATATGTAATCCAGATTCGAAGGTAGCTGTTGTTTACATGCCAGCAATTTACACTGACTTCTTTCTCTGTGCAATCAGTTGTTACCACAGAAACTGCAACAACACACAGCACCAGGAGAGACAAAGCTCCTTCATTAAGAAAGGCAATCACTAGCCATAAAATTCTCTTCATCTTATCCCTTCTGATCAAAGGGTGTAAAATGCTGGTATGTCACAGCCATTGCAAACAATGTAAATTCAGCTTTTTGTAGGGAAATGCTGTTGGTTGTGGCCATTGGAACACCTTGGACAGTGGAGGTTTTACTGAAAGCTCTTTGATCTTTGTGCTGCTGTTGGGTTAGAAACAGCCCCGTGATGTAGACTTTGAAACATGGAAGAATTTAGACAGAATTGGCCACTACTTCTAGTATTCTTTAATGAATTATGGGGAAGGTGTTTTGATTTTTTCCACAGAGCCAGATTAAAATGCATTCAGATGCTCTTGTGCAGGTCTGAACAGTGAGTTTGAGACTGTCTGGACTTGGTTTCCATGAGACTGCTGATGGAAGTGAGAAAACTCAATTTTTCCCATATCTTTTTCCCTAAGGCAGAACAACAGGTTGGCTACAGACTTAAAAACCCATTGGATTTGAGGGAACTTGTGGCTGCAGAAGTGGTAGTCAGGTTGTGTCTCCATGGCAATACAAGGGTGGACAAGGGACTCTTCTGCCATTGCTTTTCCCTAGAAGCAGCTGTGCTTAAGGGCTGAAGAAAAGTAGGCAACCTGATGTGCTTAAGGCATGAAAGAAAGGAATGAAGCAGACATTTCTTCTCCATAAACTCAGTATAGCCCTTTTTTCCTTTACACGAGCCTTGCTTTAAGCTTTGACTGCAGACTCATCAAGAGTGGACTTTTTTAAGGATTCCCTGTGGGATCCAGTCTGCTCTCTGGGCTCTCCAAAAAGGAGTTTTATGAAGAAATAGAGAGGAAAAGGCATTTCCATGCTTTAATAATGTGTCTTAACATGCAGAAATCACTCTCTATGTGCAGGAGCTATATTTTCATCTGTGCTCCTGGTGCTTGCTGGACCCCTCATCCATTTGTAGCAAATGCTGGACATCAAATTTGCCTCCAAGGGTCAGATTCCCACTGCAAGATGTGCAGAACAGAGTTGTGACCCCAAGCATGGGCAGTGTTTGTGCTTCTTAGGCAGCACCATTTCTGCTGCTGGGGCACTTGAGGTCACAGTTGAAGTACAGGTGGCTTCAAGGAGCCAGCATTCCTTCTAGTTACTGCAAGGCAGTGGAAAAGATTCAGACTGCCAGGAGGGGGAAATGATGAAGCTCACTGTAATCCAACCATTGAGTATCCTGTGAGATGCTGACACTCGGCTCTAATGGGCTTGAGGTAGCTCATGTTCTGTTATGAAAATGATTTAATAGATGGTAAAAGCCACACTCTGGCATGATAAACTTGCATGGATACTAACAAATTTAGGCAGAACTCCTGAGCTGCTCTAGACCTCTGTCTGGTGGTGCTATATAGCTTTAAATGAAGATATTGCCATCAATCAGCTTGTCACCTACCTCACTACCCACTTGTATTAAATGATTTCAGTATCAGCTAAGATGGAGCACACCACTGAGTGTCAGATTATAAGTGTCTAGAGAGATCAGATACTGAAATTAGATGGATAACATCCAGGCTGCTGTGCTGGATCTCCCAGTATTGCTGTGTCCTGCTCCAGACAGATAAAACCTTACTGTGCTGTGCTCCCCTATCGCTTCCCTGAACAGAGGATGTGTGAATGAGGGTTGTGTAAAGTCAGTCTCCTGAGAAAGTCCAAATATCTGGGGGCACTACATGAGCAATGTGGCATCTAATTCTCCTGTACTAATAGTATGGTACATTGTAGCATGTGCCTCAATTCGCCAGATGCATTGGCAAGCTCTAACCATGTCTTGTTCAGTTTCTTAAATCAGGAGTTTCCCAATCTGTTTTTCCTTGGGTCAGACTTTGACCAAAGATTATTTTAAAAAGTAGTAATTACATTATTGGTTGGTAAAAACAAAAGGTCAGCTAAGAGATCTGAAAATTGGTGAGGCCCAAGATGACAGCCATCCTTGGGGAAACTATCCATCTCCCTGAGAAAACTGTGTTGGAGTAGCATGGGATCTAAAATTGGATGCATGGGTGTTAACATAATGCCTCAGTTTCTGTTGCCTTACAGTAGGAAAATATTCTGCTGAGAAAAAGCTAAACATAATGAGAGACAGCATTTAAATTCCTCTTTCCACTGGTGTTGTCTTTTTCTCATGGAGGGGCACAACCTTAGGAATATGGAAAGGGACAACTGGGCTGATTGGTGGACTCTGATATGGGTGGTCAAAGCTCTTGTCGCAGATGTCTCTGGATTATGTTAGAAACTGGTGTATGAATGCTTTGGAAATTTTCACAGATGTGTAGGGGTTATTTAATTATTCATAAGTCACACCTGTAGAAACAAACAGACTGCTTTCAGTCCATATTTTGAGGGATTGAGAAGTGTACAAGAACTCATTAAACAACCACAGTGACTTTTCTAAATTAAAAAACCTAATGACTTAGGGTCCCAGAGATTAATACTGGGAGATGATCTCCACACACTGGGAGATGAACTCCACATTTGTAGAAAAGAAGGAAATGGTTCTCAGAGTTTAAATATGTATGTGGATGTATATACCTAAATAAATTAAGGTTATTTTGCTCATACTAATTATCATTAAAAACTATCTCAGTCTCCCTACTTAAGTGAGCTATCATAGCATGGCTTTGTTCTGTAATGGGGTCCTCTGAGTGTTCCTCCAAGAAAATAATAAACTACATCAGGACAATAAAGCAATAAAGGCAGTAGTATGCTTTCAAAATAATTTTGGGGATTTTTGTGGGAATTTTCATGGTAGAAATGGTATTTTTAGAAGTCTCTATATCTATTCCTGAGCTGCACCATTTGGCAGTCTTGAAACAGAATTCAGTTTTATGCCAATGGTGGCCTTAATTCATGTTATCTTAAAATCATTCTCTGCAATTTGTGTTACAAAAGATTGGGAAAAAAAGAGTTCTTTTTTCTTTATATTCATTTTTTTTTTTTTTGGTGGAAAGTTAATATACTTGCAAACTAAAAATTACAACCCTAACAAGATCACAGATAATTCCAGCTCAGCTATACCAGCAAGTACCAGGGTCAACTATTATACAAAATACAAAACTACTCAAGAACTCCAAGAGAAGAGCTGAGCAGTGCTTTATATAACAGAGCTATTTCAGGAGTTTAAGGTAGTCAGAAAGTTCAGGCCCCTTGCCCAGACTTCTGTTTAGCAAGGAGCCTGATCTTCAATGCTCCCAGTACGATGGCTGAGCTCAACTAATTGACTGAAGTATTGCTATAAGCAAACATGGGAGTGTGAAGGGATCCTGCATCTTTGGCACTTAAAACTGGACCACTGGGCAATCCCATGCACAGGCTGCTGAAGGAAGGGGAAGGAGTTTTGGAGCATTTTAGTATTCTTTGTTATTCGGTATGAGATGTCTGACTATGATGGGAAGTTCTGCCCAGTGCCTCTGTGATGCAGAACAGAAATAAGAATTTCAGTCTACTGGCAATAGTTTTAAACTGAGCACCTTGCAAGCCAGCATGGTCAGGCCACTAAGGGGAGCACCTGCAGGGGATGGTGAGGAGGAAGGTGGGAAGGGCAGGTGCTATGTTGCTGTTGAGAAGTGTTTCCACACCCCCCGTCCCTGTTGTGGGATTCCTCTGTCATTTGTGCCCTCGGGCAGGAACAGCTCTGTTGACTGACATGGCACAGCTTTTCTTTTCATTGCAAATCTCTCCCCTGTCTCCTCTCAAGAGGTGGCTCTGGCTCACTTTGCCCGGTGTCTTTCTCTTGGAGGATGCACAGGCCAGCAGCTCTTGGTCTCCTCCCTGTGTGTGGTTAGCAAGGGACAGGGACAAGTCCGTGTCCCTGCCTGCACCCCAGTGGCACTTGGTGAGTCTAAGATATTTGCACGTTTGCTAGAGAACAAAGATGGGTATGCATGGAAAAAGACCAAGGTAATGTAACAGATGCCCATCTGCCCAGAAAATACTGAGCTTTTGCTACCTTTCTCAGGGACAATCACAGGTTTCAGAGCAGGATCCACTGGTACTAAATACAGCAGAGATACTCCTGGATTTAGTATTACTGCTTTTCACCTGTTGAGGTCTACTGGCAGTGGTGAGTCTGGTGAAAAAAAAAATTAAGCAGGGGGAGCCAGGACTCCTTTCTCATTTTTGTTCCTTATTTGATTAATTCAAGGAGTAAGTGGGATCTTTTTGTGCCACAGATCCCACATCTTGTGAGAAAATTGAAAGAATACTTGCATATCTCACTAAGGATACTGAAAGGATTAAGTAATTTTTGTAAAGTATTTTGAGTTTTTGAAAATTGTTATGGACAAGGACAATGTTATTCTCTTTGCATAAATCTGAAATGTTGAAGCAGAGCAGGGATACCTATGATAATCTAAAACTCATACATTTATAAATCCTCCTCTTTTTTGGCTATTCTTGTAGGTCCTATTTCTGAAGATGCTCACTGTCAGCAGTTTGTAGGCAAATCACTGGAATTTAGGGATGCTTAGCCCCAGTGCTGATTATTTTTCTTCATCACAAATCACAATGCTTTCTTTAAATTCAGTGTTGAAGACCAGGTTCTCAGCTGGAGTAAATGCAGGTGGCTGTGTTCAGCTGAACATCTTTATGCCTTATTTGTGCTAGATAAAGGTCATGCCTGAATCCTCACGTACAAATGTCTCAGTTTGCACTGTGAAAACTATTGCTTTATGTTTTCCCAGTAGTAAAAATACTGCAGAAGAGATAGGTTTCAAAATCCTGCTGGTCATCTGTAAGGTAGATTAGAGTTCATCCTGTTCTGCTAAGACATGGCATTGGTAGTGCAGGGCCTGGTGAGGGAGTAAACTGGAACAACCTCATAGTTGCCAACATCAGCAGAGACAACTGGATGCTACTGCAGGGTTTAGCTGGTATTATTTCAGAATAAAATCCTTTCTTTAGGGCTTTAACTCCTGCTGACTGTCTGAAATGCAGCTGCTGTGCTGCAGAACCTCCTGCAAAATTGTATCATATGGATAATTTCAGACTGTCAGCAGTACCAACAGTAGCAGGCAAGGAGCCTGCAAAGAACGGGTTAAATCACAGACTTCTTGCCTCTTCGGTATTCCTGGATAATAATCCACCTACAGTGACTCCACTCTGTGGGTAGAAAATGCCTACCTCTTTTTAAACATAATTTATGCACTCCTTTGCCTTTTGAAAAGGATAGACACCAGCCAGGTAGAAGACTGCTCTGCTGCATTAGGGCTCAGAATTAACCATCAAATGTGTGCCTGATGTGCGAGTCAATCTGCCAAGTCATAAATGTTACAAGCAGACATCTGACTACAGCGTGTATTTTTCAAGTGTGCTTTTTGGCTATGTAGCCTCAGCAAATACTGTTCCTTCCAACCTGTGCTAAAAGGACAGGGATCCATATGCTGTTAACCTGGCACGGTATGAAATCTGCCATAAACTGATTTCCCCAGAGGGATTTCTCCCTGCAAGGGCTGTGTGCTATGAGGCAGTGTCTCCTGGATGATTCCAAGTGTCCTTGACTGGATCTGCAGTAAGCAGGAAGGTGCATGATAGTTTCTTCTGTGATGCAGTGGTGGCATCTGAGGGGGCTGAGGGTGTGAAGGAAGCTCATTTCTCTCCCCCCAGCCCCACCCCCATGACAAAAAGGTTCCTGGGCTTGGACTGGAAGGGGTTGGTTGGTGAGAAGTTTCTGCTTCTCAAGTAAAAGTCAGACCTAGAAAATTCTATGGTGGTTGCATAAGTACTGAAATTGCCACACAGCTAAAGCCTGAAGAGCAAGCAATTGACTGGGGAACAGATTTCTAATATAATTGCTTTTTGACCTTTTTTTTTTGGTCTTGCTTTGAGTTTTGATTAACTTCTTGTTAATTATAATCAGTGACCACTGAGGAAGAAAGGGATGGCTTTGTTGGTTTGGGATTTTGGTTTTGGTTGAAATTCCAGTAGCTTTCTGTTGTTATTCTATCTGGAAAAGAAGTAATTCCTGGTCCTTTCAGGAATTACTCAGGAAAAAGAAATTAACAGAGAGAAGTCAAATTTGACACTTTTGATTCCTTGAATTAGATAATGATATAAGTGATTTCAGGCTGTCCCTGTGTGCTATAAGGAATAAATACATGGTAAATATGAGGTAGAATTAATTCTTCAAAAGCAGTACATATTTTTGAGGAACACAATGGCCCCCGAGCATTGCCCAAGGCATCCAGCCATTTTGTGCTCATCTATTGCAAGAATTACCAGATTATTACAGTGGAGTGTCTTGTGCTGCTCACGTATCTGCAATACGCCCTCTGGTCTGCATCCCAATCAAAGGGCATTTTCAGAGACACTGGCATCTGCAACGCAGATGGGCAACTGTTCTATCATCTGCCTTGCTCCCTGAGGCTCCAAGGCAATAACTGGGCTACTCCTTGTCCCAACACACTGCCTGAAGATGTCCCAGTGTCACTCTGCCATGTCTTTCCTGACTTCTCTGCCTCCCCCCTGATCTGTCACAGTACCTCTGCCACATCTGGCTCAATGTTTCCCTGGGAAGTGATTAACCCATCTTCAATAGTTGCCTGTTGCCTTTGTGTCAGAGGTCTTGCAACATAGCAATGATCCTGGAGACAGAGCCAGCCCAGCTGAGGAAAAGGTGAGTGCTCCCACTCTGGTCCTCCCTGGGACTGTTCAGGGCCCCCCAGCACATGTCAGCCTTCAGCACATGCAGCATCTGCTCTGGCACCTTATTCCATAGGGTGTTGGTCTCTTGGAGGAGACCCACTTTGCCAGACACAGCTCTCAGCTCATATTTAGTCTGCCTGCTCTGGGAAGGGCATGAGTTTTCTGACAACAGCCAAGATAAAAATCAAAGGTTCATTCTTTTGCACTTCAGGGCTGATGTGTAACTTGCTCCTTCCATTCAGAACCTCTTGTCAGAATACACAGATTATGGAAACAAGGGGTTAATTCACTTAAACTATTTTCTGACTTTATGGGATTGCCACAAACCAGGGCCAGTTAAAATGTGGAGTCTGATAAAGCACATTTGTGTTTAACTTTATATGTTTTTGTTTTAAAATGCCTATATGAGGAGATATACATTTAAATTTTGTCATTATGTAATTGAAAGTTATTTATCAGATCTGTCAATAGTCTGTTAGACACAATCTACTGGGTGCATCCTGCATTCATTTTTCATCTGAAACAGCAGAAATAATTTTGTGGATTTTAAACTGTTGTTTTGTAGATGTAGTGTTAAATGTTACTACATTTTACCTCTCTCATCCACAAAAGCTTTGTTTTCTCATTTTCTGTCAGTCTCATTCAGGAATGCTGAATAATCAGAATGAAGCAAAGAAAAAACTGCCTTCTGATCTCTCTGATTTATTTTGAGAAAACTTTGGTTCCTTCTGTGTCAAGGTGTCCTCACTTCACCTGCTTAGAGAAAACATGATAGTGAAAATTCATCTAGTGTCTCCAATTTATCTCCAAATTACTGTGCAACTGTTAGTCTCCACAATACCCAGAAGAGGTAGATAAATAATGTTCTATTATCCTGATTATAGATGTAAATCATTACCAAGAAGTTGTGGCTTGCCAGAAGTCTCATTGGAAGTCCCATCAAGAGCTGGGGCATTTCTGGCCTTCCCAAGTGAGATTGTAACAATTTTGTTTGCTACCTTATCTCCTTGTTGCTTCAGCTCCATCACTGTATCTGGGACTGAATGTTACATGTATTTTCATACTGCAGTCCTCAGTGAACAGAATACATCAAGAAGCCACAGCTTTTCATTAGACAGTAATATTCTCAATTAAAGATTGCTCATTTATTCTAGACCCTTTTTTTTTAAATTAATGTGATCAAACAAGGGCAAAGGGGTGCATAAGAATCATCCCCAGAATAATTCCTGTATGAGAACCACTGCTGGAGCCAGCACAGCATCTTTTAGTCTGACAGAGCAAGTGCCTGTGGCATGCTCTCACTTCCACAACTGCCCTATATATTTAAGCCAATTGTTTTCTCCTTAAATCCCATTTAGTCTTGGACCACAGCTGAAAAAAGTGTGTGTGTGTGGTGAAGGACATAATTCTTGTGCAGGACTTCTGAGTGGAGAAGATAGTTTGGCTAGGTTGGAATGCTGAAATATCCATTCTGGAGCTCTTAAGGAAATGAAGTTGGACTCTTTCTCTTTTTTTGTCCTGCCAGCTCTTGTGCCAGCCATCAAGGTGTCCGACCTTCACAGAAGAAAATGAGCACCAGAACACGCTGTCCAAAATCCTCTCGTGTCCTTACAGCAAAGGCTTCTCCAGAATTAGCACTGGTCACAATACATGAAGCTTTTCACGTGGAGCCCAACCCTTTTTTATTCTTTGGCAAACTTGCGACAGCAGAATCTGCTCTTTTGACCACAAAATGTCTCACTGCAAACTTCCTTCCTCCTGGGCTCTCATGAGGGCTGTTTTCTTGCTTGAAGCACATGCAGAAGGTACTGCATATTGCTAACTCACTTGAATTATTCTGACTAGGTTGTTCTCACCTTGCTGAAAAAGGAATTGCTCTAAGTGGCCATAGTCTGAGATTTCAAACTCTTGACTGTCTTTCTCTACTAGCAAGCTGCTGCTTTGTCATCCTGTGTCCTCCTTCCAGGGTCCTAACTCTATTTGTCCCTCCAAGTCCAGTGAACATTGAGGGGTGAGACTTCCCTCTCCCTACAGCGATTTGTTTTTCTAGTTCTGAAGACTCCTTCCATCTCCTATTTCTAGGAGATATATCCTCCCCCAGGCATTTCCCTTCTCACTGCTTACATTGCAACCACTATTTTCTGCAGTTCCACTTCAGGAGTGTCCTTCTCACGTCTGATGGTGACTGCAGTTCCTCCACTGCATAGCATCCCATGCTCTGTGAGCAGGAAAGCAGCTATTCAGCAGTGATTAAAATGCTGTCTAAAACCCAGAATTCATGCCACAGACTCCAGGTGAAAGAGGAACTATCAGCAGGACAAGAACATGTTGATGCTTCTAAAAGGGAGGGCCTTTTCATGTCCAGAAAAGGCTAAAAATCCACAGTGCCAGGTTGAGAATCATTTGAAGATTTTTTTTTTCCTGACCTACATGGAATGCTGTTTATATTCCAAACTAATTTAAAACTAACCAAACAAAAAACCCCTCACCTCAATCAAGATAAAGGACTGCATGTAGATGGATGCATATTTGTAAGTAACTCAATGGAAATTATAAAAGCAATTTGGAAAAAAAGGAGATCCCTTTTTTCCTTGAAAACATTCAACAAGGTTTGTCATATTTGTCCTTCAGACTTCAAGCAAGCAAAGTTTTTTCCTTACCTACAGGTTTTAGCAAAATACTTAGAAACTTATTTCAGTGCAGAAACTTATTTCCTTTTTATTTCCAGGTATTCCCTCTTAAATTTTGCTGCTTTGTTCTTTTTTTCTGACTACTATTTTCATTTTCACTTCTTTATTAAGTCAGTGTGAGGGGAGAAAAAGAAATCAATATTGGGGGGAGAAGAGAAACTTTGGGATTTTTCTTGTGGAGAAAAAGGTAAAGCTTTGAATAAATGTTATTTGAGAGGAGGGGGAGAAATTGGAGGAAAAAGTATTTTGTTGCCAAAATATATCTACATTTGTTTCTGCAGCTCTAGATCTGAAATACATAACAATATTCTTTGTCAGCCAAAATGTGAGAAGGCTTCCTAAACATCATCTGCAAAAATGTAAACCTCCAAAAAGATCAAGTCATGGATGATTTCCCTTCCTTGCAATTCTCACAAGTTGCTGAATTGGAAAGACAAATAACCTCGTGCAATAAATGTTAGAGGGGCTGGTGACAGGCATGTCACCATGTTTTTCATTGTGTTTAATAAAAACCAAAACAAACAAGCCTCTGCTTCAGTGTAATGGGAGACTGAAAACCATGAGTGACCTCTAAGCATTTTGATGAAGGCAGATGTATTTAAAAAAGAATATATTCTACCCAAAGCTGTGAGCCTGTGGTGAATTTTGTTAACTACAATTTGTAATTTGGGCTACTGATTTGGCTTAAAAGCATTTTTGTGGCCTGTGGGCATTTTAATAGCAGGATTCCACTGAATGTTATTGGGAATTATTCAGCTTGAGAGATTCATGACATCCTGAAATTTTTCTTGATTACAGCTAGTACCCTAGGCAGGGTAGGTAGTAAATAGAAAACATTTTTTTTTCATTTGAATCCAAGTCCTTATTGATATTCCTCTCAAAATACATTTTCTGGTCTCTCAATAAACACAGAGCAAGACTTGTGAATGTAGCTTTCACACATAATTTCTGGATGTGTTTGAGAGCCTTTTGCCATCTGTGTACATTACAGATCTTTAGAATAAACTACTGTGCAAGTTGTACAAGCAGTTGGATAGTTGTACAAGCTGATAACAGAAATCTCTCTTTTCGTTTTATTTTTTACTTTCTGCAGTTGTTAAAGTGAGGAGCAAGTGATGTCACAGAAAAGTATTTCTACTATAAGTTCTGCAGTTACTAAAATTAATGATGTGCCCACAGTTATCATAAGTGGAAATTGCATCTGTTAGACTGATATTGCTAAATAAAACCTGGCTGACTACAGGGACGAACAATATCCTCAGATATCCTCGTGGCAATAAAAAAAAGGCAATTATTCCTATCATTCACATCTACAACCTCTGCTTAAATTTACAGCAATTCTTGTGCCTGTAAACACATACATCTCACTTCTAAAATATATTTAGGACAATTAGAACAAAAATATTAGCTGCGATTTCTCACTGGTCTGAATTAGATCTTGCTATTGAAGTCAGGAGCAGGAGAAGCTTATATTTGCAAGCAATGCCTTCAAATCAAAGAGCAGCTCTGTGTGTTGTTCTCAGCAGACATACAGCTATGTTGAAATCCTACCTGGATGCAGAGAGTACAAAAGCCACTTCACCTTGATGCTTATAAAAATGATACCTGAATGGTCAAAGCAAAAGCCTATGGATACATATTCCCCCTGGGCAGTATTCCATAACCACGTAGACCCAGGGAAGGGAGCAGCTGCCTGCTTTACCCAGTTTTATTTCCTGTCAGATAAAGGTTGTGTAATGTGCCTGTACAAAGGAAGAAATGGCTCCAATTGCTTCAAAGGAGAGTTCTCCACCTGCTAGCAGAAGGAAAGTAAGTATGACCTCCCCAGACTCCAACACATGAAACATAACATTCCCCTGTTTGCAAGAACCCAGCAGAAGCCTTGTGGATGTGTCCTATTCCTTTGAATTTTCTTACAACGTGGCCTGCATTCTGTCTTGAGTATTTTGCTCTTCAATATTGAATACTCGCTTCAAATTCTAATCACATTTTCGTTATTGTTGTCCCTTTTGTAGCTGTTTTTTAAAGTATTTTCATAAATGTTTCAGACTCACAGAACTTTGTTGATGCAGGGGAATATTAGTACCCTGCTTATCAAATGATGATAAATAGATGTATGAAGTTACCACAATGACATTTTAAGTTTTTAATGCTTAGAACCTTTGGAGATCAACTTAGGGACCACCTGCAGTTGTCACTGATTTCTAAGAGAGCTACAAAAACTAGGATCCAATGCTGAAATTTCTGTTGTGGACATGGTGAGCTCAACATCTATATCTAGAGGGGACTTTGATTAATGTAGGATGTCAAAGGCTTTATGAGACAGTGGAGACAAGACTCAGCCCAGTGTCTGAAACTGGCTTATGATTAGCCTGTTTTCAGATGTGGTAGCAAGTCTTCTGGATGCCAGAGAGTCTTGAAAATACCATTCCTCCTATTTCAACAGCATAGTTAGTTAAAGAATGTGTGTATTTAATTGCGAAACAGGCTGGGATTGTTTCCATACAGAAAGTAAGGGGCTTAGGAGCACAGCCTTAAACTTCCTGGCTTTTGCTCATATTCCTGCCATGGTTCCCAGTAAAATTTCTCTTTCATCTACATTTGCTGTAGTTCCTTCTTTCTTACTTTCTAATAATTTAAGAGACAAGATGACAGAACAGATTAAAAAATATCTATAAATAATACCGTACGTAAAGAGGCATTTACCCACTGAGTCTTAAAACTCATTCCCCGATTTGAATCTATTTTTATAAGCTTCATCTCACTTGACACTGACAATGATTCACATAAATATTAAGTGCTCATTTTTAGTCCAGTGCACATAAGTGAAGCTAAACTGTAGTGTTCTTTGGAGTTTTTACCTCGAAGGTCCTTACTTAGGGTGGAAAGAAGGTTAGGAGGATGCACTTCTTAAGCACTCTACAATCGTCACATATTAGCTAGTGTAGATGGAGCACTTTAAAATTTTTCAATGACATTCACATTTCAAATGGGGGTTTTTTGTTGACTTTTTTTTTCTAGGATATAAAAATAGGGTGTGTTGTCCTGAATAAAAGTTTAAACCTGAAGGCTGTGGAATAACATGGTTTCTTATTTATACCTCTCTGTTGTGTTGTGGCTATGCTCAACTCTATCACTATCCTTTTGCTGTATCTTGTTTTTTAATTAAAACAGTCCTGAGATGTTTTATTAATTGTCTGAACATTTTATTCTTTGGACTCTGCAGCAAAGCTATTTAAGCAATGAAGGAAAATTTTTTTTTTCAATGTTTGTCACTCCTAAATTCTAATACAATTGTGTTTCTGTTATAGCAGGAGTATGTTTGATAACAGATGGTAAAACTGCAAAACTGTCTCCGCTTCATTAGCGCCCCTGGCAAGTCTTCCTATATAAGGTAAGTTACAGCAGAGAGGGATATTTAACAGTATACCCTCCACAGTTTCCAGTAAGATTTTGGGCTAGTTTTAAAAGTATCATGAAAACAGTGAATGTAATAGCTAGAATGTCCATTGATCACTTCTGTGTTGGTTGTTAAAACCAGAACTAAGCGTACATGCTGTAAACGGCTCTTTTTTAGCAAAGACTTGTTCTAGTGCTTTTCCAAGTTAAATTTATCCTGGCAATAGTTTCATTGAGATCACTTTCCTTTAATGGTGATAATGGGTTTTTATTAAAAAGTAATAAAATGTAAGTGATCAATCTCCATTTAAATTAAAAGAATGTTTATGTTAAAATGTTGATGAAAAGGCAGCCTTCAGAGATTTTAAGAATGCTTGCATTTCCATGGCACGACTGAAAGGTGACAGATTGATAGCCCTGGGAAACGTAGGTCTTTTCAAAACAAATTATGTGATGTGTCCTCACACTGACTTTGGAGCTCACTTTGCAGCGTGGCAGAACTGCTCAGGCTCTGGGGTGAAAAAGTCCTCTCTAATTCTGTGTATCATCTATTCTGCATATCATCTTCTACTTTCTTGTGCATTTTGCATATTCCTTCTGCAAAGGGGCTGCACAGAGATCCCTAAATCATTGTGCACGGCTCACCCTGGAGTCCAATGCATGAGGACAACATATGGTTATTTCCTACCAGGAAATGGCTTCCAACAAGTGTGTGAAAATAAAAAGACCAGTCTTGTCATGTGGCAACATTAAGACCATCTCTGATAATGCCACTGTGTATATCTGTTTTCAGTATTCAGCTGAATTCAGTAGCCCAGAATTACCACAGAGGAACAGCCTCTTCCACATTACTGGGAAATGCTGCTTTGCCATCTTCCCAGTGTAATGGTTTGTGAACTCCTCATGCTGTGCAAATTGGATTAACTTCACTAACTGCCTGGATTATGCAGCTTTGTGAAGTGGGAAGGGCTCCCAAGCAGACAGATGAAAATTTGAAATCATGCAGTGGGAGGAAAATATTAAATTGGAAATTTCACATTCTAAGCGAAAAACAGTAGCCACTAGATTATTGTGTCCAGGGAACCACTTCATACTACAAGTATCTCATGTTTTTATTTAAGTATGTTTTTTAAAACAGCTTATATTCAGTATGTATTTGGCAAGTACATTTAAAGGACTTTTCCTATTAGCGAAGGAAAATTATGGGCATCAACAAGGCTTCGATATAAGGTAGTTGCCAACAGTACTAAGGCAGTTTTGGGCACATGCAGAAACAACACTGTAGGCACTGGGAAATTTCAGCAGGCATTTAAAAAATTACAAATGCAAGGTTAGTGTTTTGGGAATTCTAAGTTTGAGCTCACATGGTGACACCCTTTCATGAGTCTGCCCTCAGAAGTGAAGATGCAGGAAGTGACTGCTAGATTTCCTGGATGCAGGAGTGATGGAGAGGTGGTGACAGTGCTGTCTGTGCACTGGCCACCACAGCTCAGGCACATACTGTACCTTTGGAAGGATCACAGCCTCGGGTGATCTTCTGCTGCAGTCCAGGCTGGTTTGCAAAACACTACATCTGAGTATAGTATAAAGCCCTCCCCTAGATGTCAACTTGCTGTTTTTATAGTACAAGCATTTAGAGGTGTCACAGGAATTATAACTCTATTGTGCTAGCTACTGAAATAAACATATAGTAAGGGAGAGAGGAAGAAGTGCAAAGCTAAAACCCAGAGAAATTTTGTTTTTCTATTTTGAAAATGACATACAAAGATTAAACATCTTGCATGATTTCACACACAGTAAAATTCATAGAAAATGAGAGGGGCTGAAGCATACCCAAATGATGTGCCATACTGAGCTAATAAATTGTGGTGTTTGTGTGCTTGTGCCCACTGCAAATGTTCATTTGCTGAGCTAAATGTGTGAGACCTGCCTTTGCACTACTGGCATGCTGCAGATGCTCCTCCTGAGAGGATCCTTCAGAGCTAACAGGGGCAAGCAAGCAGGGCTTTGGCCAGGTCTTCTAACAAATGCTCACTCCATAAACTGCATTAATTCAGTTGCTTGCAGTCATTTGTCCAAATCTCAGGTTGGGGGGCTTTTTCAGGGTTTTGTTTTTTGCTTTCTAGTAAATTTCCACCGTGTAGGTCTGTGTCCTCGTCTGAGGACATATGGGAATGTTCTGAATGAATGTTAAAAATCACCCAGTAAGAACAAAGGCTCACGCTGCTGTCCCAACCAAGCTATCCCTTGGGAACAGTAAAGGCACAGTTTTAGGCATTCCTATAGCTGATGGTAATATGGACATGAAGATAAATTTGTGGTTTGGAGTTGAAGACTCTATAGAATTTTTACTGAATTTCAAACTTTTTATTTCCCTGTAGTCCATTCCACTGACACAGTGAAAACTGAACCGCTTTGCTTAGTAGAGCAGGTTCTCCAAAAGATTCTTTCTTTAAAACAGTGAATGCACTTTTGCACTATTGATTTCCTGCTGCTTAAACATAACTAACATTTTAAGTAATCTATACAGTTTTGAAATTTACATTAGGTCTTTTAATAAAATCCCTAGCACCTCAGGGACATCTTGGCAGGATGGACAGTGAACTCCTATCAACTGAACACTAAACAACAGAACACTAAATTTCAATACCACTTAAACAAAATTCTGACCTAAGCTGATCTGCTACTGCCCCAAAACCAGAAAACCAAACACCACCCCACAGCAGTTGCCTTGTCTGGGCATTCGTTGAGCTACCACAGCACAGTCAGGCTCTTCTTGGTTTGTCCTTACAAGTGCTTTACTGAGAAGCCCTGAGTTAAAATCAGTTCTGCATGCTGCGGGACACATTCCCGAGAAGTGCTAAGACGTACTGTCACTAGATTTCTTGCAGAACTCCACACTAGAAGCGAAGGGGAGATCCATGCTAAAAAGGGAAACAGGAATAGCACAATGTGGCTGAGATCATGTTGTGGTGTTTTTAGAGTAGAGATCAAAGGCTGCTGTGAAGGCAAGCCCTTTTGTATTGCGTGTTGTGGCAATTACACAAT
Organism: Argya squamiceps; assembly: GCA_037834095.1. NCBI lineage: Eukaryota > Metazoa > Chordata > Aves > Passeriformes > Leiothrichidae > Argya > Argya squamiceps. The sequence continues at coordinate 13,204,599 of JBBMKD010000216.1, read as the reverse complement.
TGTCCTCGTCCTGAAAAATTTTACCTGAAATAGGTGTGCATGGGTCTCTGGTTGGATCCCACTAAAATCAGTGATAGTTGGGACCATGGCCCTACAAGGTGGGGTGGGATTTTAGTGATGGTCTGTCTGTTTCTTACTGGTGTCCTTTTCTGCTCTAGGACATGACCTCCCTTCTGCTGGAGAGGTTGTAGGTGCTCAGCATTTTAGACACTTCTTCCCATTCATTTTGTTTTGAAGTCTGTTATCAAGCCTGAAGCACTCTGACTGAAGGTTTTACTTTAATGAATTACTGGATAAATCACAAAACTGGCCTCCACCATCTATACCTGTCAATTGATCCGGTGTAATGAAGACTGCAAGAAGCCCAAACTGAAAAAAAGAACAGGGGTATTGCAATGAATTTTCAAGGGAAATCTGCAGCTAAACTTCTTAGGCATGTTAAATGATAAGCAACCCAAGCTGACCAAGCTTTCTGTGTTTAAGAATATGTTTTTTTGAGGGCAAATGTGGGCAGCAAGAGAAACTCTGCTGCAGTTGAAACAAATAGTTTTTAAGTAACTGTTGATGTATCTCTGCATACATTTAATTTTTTTGTGAATGGGTAGAAGATCAATTTGGTTGTGCAGATGACAATGTATGTTTTAACTTGTATTTGCCTCTGAAAATTATAAGACTCAGTAGCATTAGGCTTTGCCTTTTCTATTTAAAAACAAAAAATCTGTTGTGTTGCTTCTTAAAAGGGACATTCTCTCCCAGGTTTTCAAGTAAAAAGCCAGTGTGATATTTTAAGCTATTTCTTGCAGTCACAACACCCCAGTGGTCCTGACCCAAGATTTTTCTAAGTAAATCTAGCAGTGCTGAGATTTACTGCTGCTCCCAAAGTATCAACATAATTACGTAAGTGTGTGCCTGTGTTGGTAGCTCATGTGCAGCACACACATAGCTGCCTGTCTGCAGTGCACTGAAACCTGAGATTTATTGCATTTACAAAAGGCCATTACAATGCAATTTTAACTTACTGTCATTAAAGGGTCTTACATCACAGGCAATCACTGCAAAAAGCCTTGGCCCACAATTTATTCATAATTTTTATTGCATGATTTATTAGCGCCTCTGTTGCATTTTATAAATCTTATCAAAAGAAATTAAAGTCAATTAGGGCCTGGTCCTTTCACCTTTACCCATGTTGGGTGGTACCTTGTTCTCAGCCTGACGGAAACGGGGATATTCCTGGAGTAAGCTATCACTACAGGAGTAGGAGTGAAGATAGCAAAATCTGGTTACTTAGCGAGCACAGGAGAGAGATGTAAAAATTATTCTAGAAATGACAGCATTTGGTTTATATTCCAGGGGGAGGAGGTGGTTCTCCATGGATTCATAGATTTCTGTGATTTCATCCGATCCTACCGCTTCTGTGTACCATTTGGAGTGAATCACATATTTATGTAATTCAATATTCAGCAGGGAAAGCCAAGTCAGCCTTCTAAACTGTTCTTTCCTCAGATCAAATTCAGCATATAGTAACTGAGAAGCTAATTGTAAGACAATTGCAAAGATCTCAAAATGGCTTTTCTATCAGTCTTATACCTCAAGAATGCACTGAAATTTCATAAGATCAAGCTTATACAAAACAGAAACTCATTTTTGCCATCTGTATTTGCATGAGAAAGAATTACACACTTGATTATCAATCAGGGCCCAATTTTTCAATCTGAATAGCCCTGCTTGCCCTTTTTGTTACGAAACACAGCGCTTGGATATGATTTACTTGAACATTAATTGAAGTCATGTGGTTTAAAGGGGGATGTATTCTACAGTCCTTTGCAGTAAAAAATACCCATAAGATCATGATGAACTTTGTCAGTATTAGAGCTCTATGTTTTGATGCAGTGTGCTAAAGATGCTCATGTCTTTAAAAGATTATGAAAACATGTATTTGAATATGTATGTGCCTAATAAATTGCTAAGATCTATTGCACTTTAGTGCTTTGGAAGGGAAATATGCACCGTGTCTATTAAAAAAAAAAGCAGTACACAGCAATTAATTTATCCTGAGCCATACTGCAGGAAAATTCATTTCTATCCTTGAAGTTGGTGGTAATTTTGGCTGAGTTTCAATAACAGTAAGGCTGGGTCCTCTGTTGCTGATTTGCTAACATCTCTCCTTATGTTAAGAGAAAGGCAGTATGTACAGACTTTACTCAAGTACTACCATAAATATACACACATTTTTACAAATAAGAAAGACAAATACTGTTAAATGCTAGATTGCACAGCAGAAGGGAAGAACAAGATGGAAAAACAGTTTTCCTAGGTATAGTCTAATATACCACACTTCTGTGAACATTTCTAAAATAGAAATTTTATAATTGATCCATGGATCTTTTTATCTTTTGTCTCATGATAGACCAACAGAGAATTACCAGTATTTTGTTGCCTTTTTTTTCCCTAACCAAAATAGCAAATGTCAGGAGAAGGGCAAAGAAATAACTGATGGTACAAAGGGATGGATTAAAGAGGGAAGGGACCAAATATCATTCTGAACCCAGCCACTAAATTCACATTGATTTCAGTGGCACCACGGTTACTTCTGCAGAAATATTTTGGGGTGGTTTAATTTTGAAGTCCTTCCTCATATGGAAATCCCACTCAGCATCGTAGGAGGTGGCAGCAATAGGAAGGCATATATATGTGTATGCATATGATGGTATGATCCATACAATCACAGCCTTGGCTAAATGAAGTAAATTTTGTAACCTAGAAACATTAAAATTAAGTGAGATTAAAAAAAAAATTAAAATGGCAACAGATGCTGTTCTTTTTTTAGGTTTTAGAATAATAGAAATAACATTGGAAATAGGCAAATAGATTTTTAAAAAATGTCATTGAATCCAAACTGCTTAGTCTGCACTAGGCAGCCATGGAATTGTCAGGTGGGTAACATCATCTCTCTCATCTCCTTGTGAGATTGTGACTTCAAAGAGATGGTAAGATTTTCTGGGCAGACATCATATCTTCCTGTGTGTTTCTGAACAGCTCTAACTGGTGAAGTCATGATTCTGCATGGCTCTTCTGATATTTTTAATTTTTTCTCTGTGTATGTATGGTAGTTTAAAAACGTATTACCTCTGAATTCGGACGGACAGTTCCCAGGAGTTACTTGTGTACCTGCTCCCACCATGACCAATTTGATAGGGACTGGATGTGGGACTTGGAGCAGTGAACACTTTCTAACTGGCATTGCAAAGGTTTCTCTGGTCAGGATGCAGAGAAGACTACCATGCTCACTAGTGGGTTATATAAGGATTTGCAGTAACATGTTCTTCCTTGATGGGAGAAAATAGGAATAAAATGGAATTTTAGGAAATATTTAATAATGAATGATAGAATGGTAGTTAATAGATGTCTGTAATTCCATTATACTACAAGTGCAAGGGAAACCTCATTTGATGTGGAAAGATTCTCATTTTTCCAGAGCTGTAATGCAGCGTGCAGTTAAAATTAGGCAGTCTTGTTAATTGCCACAGTATATGGTGAGAATTCCTGCAGCCAGCTTCAGTGCAGGATTAGATATGCCTCTCCAGGAGACACCTTCCAGAAAGGCTCAAGGTGGGAGAGCAGCTCCAGCAGGGCCCCTTTGAAGCTGTCCCTGAGACGGGCACAGAAAAGCGAGTGGGGCAGCTCTCGTCTCCTCTGTCCCTGTCTGCTCGTGCTTGGTGGGAGTCCCCAGACCTCTGTCTGTGGAGCATTCCTGTGCCAAGCATGTCCCACATCACACATCTGTGGAATGAGCTCCCCTTGTGAAGGAAGAGGAGTATCTGCTCCCACTCCCTGATATCTGCCTCAATTCCTGAGCTAAGCCGTGCTGGCCAGGGGTAAGGAACGTGCAGAATCACCCCAGCCTCTAATCCCCAAGACAGTGTGGCTTTTCAGGAACCAGGATCCCATAAGCCTTTTCAAACATATGAGCTGTACTTTATAGAGAGAAAAAGCAGTTTAAATGAACACAGCAAGGTTGAAATGCTCTTGAATGTGCAAAAGAAAGATGGAAGAAATCCCTGGGGAATACCTTTTTCTCATCTCTTTAAAACTATCTTTTTTCCTGTCTCCTTCTCAGTGTCAGAAACTCGTCCTTCAAAAGTCACCCACTGAGGAAAGCAGATTCTTCTGCAGGATGTGAAGAGGAAACATGAGGGAAGGGTGAGTGAGAGTTTTACTTTTCCTCTTACAGATCAAAGCAGTACAGCATATTCCAGGATTGTAAATCAAGCTGTTGAGGACTTTCCATAGGACCCTAATCAGCTTTTATTTAAAAACAGTAAAAATGTTTATTTGGAAGGACTACAAAAGCCTTCCTGAGAGTTTATTAATGAAGCTTAACTGTCCAAGCTGAACGTGAGCAGTAGCACAGAATCTCAGCTGAAATCTCCTCGTTCCCAAACACTGAGTAACCCAAGCAATGTGAATTAACACAAACACAACCTTATCCTGCTGGGGAGGAGGAAGGGGAATAAATATGTTAGATACCTGCAGGCCAAACTCCCCAGGAAGAACAGCATGACCAGACATAAGCATAAAGGAGAGAGGATGCCAAGAAAATATTTTCCACGCTTTTGTCTCCTGAGGGACCTATGAAGTCTACTAAGTCTAGAGGGCAGGAACTCTACTACCATGTAACTCTCTGCTGCTTTAGCATAGCTTTCTGGCTGACTCTATTTCCCTCTTTGTGCCTACTCAGAAGAAATAAATTTACAAAGTTGTCTGATGATGCAAAAGAGACAGTTCTGATGAGCTTCAGAGAAACATCGGTTTAGGTGTGTGCAGTGATATTTAGCTGTCTGGACAGATGCTTTTGACAATCCTTCTGGATCCCTGATCTTTCCCATCACCTTTCTGTTACTCTGATCAGATCTCCAGGCACCAGACTTTGCCTCTGATATCCAAACATGGATTCTTTAGGTTAAGGAAAAGTGTAATACCTGCTTATCTTACTAAGATAGGTGTCTAAGGCATCTGTCATTTGAAACAAACTGTCTTTTCTTATTACAGTTATAGAAGATGATGCAACTTTTGAAGTGTTTCCTCTTTTTAGAAAGAACTACATTATTAAGAAATTAGCATGAGAAAAGTTGAAATTAATTAAAATCAGCCACTATTGTTTTAACAAGCAACTGACTATGTTGCACCTAAAGACAAATGATTTGTGACTAAGAGCTTTGCTTAATCAAAGTAAGTTAAGAAATAAACAAAATTTGCAGAGTAAGCTGATTTTGCCTGACATACACAATTGCACTTCCAGTCTTCCCTGGCTGTCTACAACGAGATCAGAAGTAATTTAGTATGAGTCAGGTGGAGGGTGAAGCAAAACAGTCAAATGTATTTGCAAGCAGTGTCCATCAAAATCCTCCAAGAATGGCTGGATTTGAGTAAATGCTGAGCTTTTCATACAGTTCCTAAACATTCCCTGATCTAGCATACCAGACAGTCCAGGGAATCTTGCTTTATACAGATATGCAGATTTTCATTTAATCTTAATATTCAGAGACTGTATTCCTTTTACTTGCCCAAGTGTAACACTATAATGGTTATGTAAACTGATGCTTACATTGAGATGCTATTTTGACATGCATTTTGCTGCCATATGTAAACATCAAAGGTCTATAATAACCAACCCTAGTAAAGACCCTAGTTCCATTTAGAAAGAGAAAATTTTGTGGGGTTTTTTATTTTTTTGACAAAATGGCAATGTGAATTTAGATTTTTGCCCAACTGAATTGCAGTTTGTAACTGAAAGCAGTGCACTCAGGAGTGGGGTAACAGTGGATTTGTTGCCTCACTCGACCAATGATTGCCTTAATATACCATTCACTTAATGCTATTCCATTCACCATTAATGATGTTATCAATTATTTTACTATAAATTAGCTATTGTGAGCTTCAGGTCTTTTTTGCAATGTCTGTGTTAGGTTACAGGAGCATAAATCAAACTCCCATCTCCTTTTACATCCATAACCATAACGTATGGCATTTATTAGGAAATGTTAAGTGTCTTATAATGTCTTCTTAATGGACATGTGTGCATGTGTTGATGAGGAAAGCCATCTTCCTTCATGCAAAATATTAATGCATGTGGCCTACGTCTCCATAGATACAAGTTAAAGAATCATATTTAACTCATGAAATATTCAGTGTACTCATATTTATCTGGTTTTAACAATCCTTTAAGGAAAGAACAAGTTAGAAGTAAATTAGGAGTTGAATTCTAACAGGTAGGCACAAGTGATTGTGAATAAATGGTATATCATCCACTCAACACCCCTCCCCCCACAACCCAAATCATTTTATGAAACACCTATTGCTAAATGGAAATACCCATAGAGAATTTATATTCTTCTAGAATTCCATTCTGTGCACTGTGCATCACAAAGACTCCTAATATTGGTTAGAATTTTTTTTCTTTCTCCAAAAGTATCATAATGCCTCCAAGCAAAAGGGTGTTTTAACCTCTGTATCCTTTTCATTGGGACAACATTCTCCCTTTGGCTTTCAAACCATTTCCCAAAAATCTTGAACAAGCACATAATTTTCTCTGGAAATGTGTTTTACCAACAGATTCCTGGGTACCAGAGAGATCTGCTGTTCAGACCGCCGGCTAACACTGGGCTTGATTAATGGAAACCAAGCATTTTGAAGGATACTCTTCAGCCTTGCCTTTCCCTTTCCATGTTCCCTTGGCAGAAATCAGGGATTTGAAAGCTGCAATACAACAGTATCATCTTTTCATCTTGTGGTAAATATTCTGTTATTCCTTTGTCCTCCATGCTGTTTAAAGAAATTAATTTAAAATATGAACTCCTTTGTTCAGTGAGGAAGTCTCCAAACGGTATGCAAACAAGAATCTTTAGAAATGCAGCAAGCTCTAACTCCAGGCTCTGCTCCAGCTTTTCCCCATTCATTCAGTTTGCAGACCTGGTGTCTGCCTGCTGGAGATCTCTGCTCAGACCAAATCTCTGGCAGCTGCTATTCCACCACCCATTCATACATGGCCAGCTCCCCTCTTCCTGCTCCTTGCATTTCCACTTCTCTTTCCTCCATCCATCCACCCATCCAATTTTCTCCCTAATCTGATCCCACTTCTTTGATCCTTCTCAGGAACACTGGTCACCCTCCCCCACCAAAGCACCACTCATCCCTACCGAGGGCTGGCAGCAATTAAGCTGCAACAAAGGTACATTTAAGAATGAAGCCCATGTTAACCAATTTCTTTATGAAGGCACGATCCTCCATCTGTTTCCTTAGTTATCAAATTGACTATCTTGGGAGTTAATCCTGCTGCTGTTCCTGAAGCAAATGTTTTCAGTACTTTTCATTTCAGGAGCAGAATGAGGCCCTGATTAATGTAATTATCCTCATAGTATGAGGAGGTGACCACTTAAAGGAGTCGGATGATTGTTACAGATCATTTTTATCCACACCTATGCTGTGAACTGCACCAGTGTGCATTCCCTTTCCAAAACAACTGCAGGCACCAGGAGGGGAGGAGTTGTCCTTCAGTAGCAGGCAAAAAACCTGTCAAACACAGTGTCCCTTCTACTTGAATGAAACCTTTTCTTCTGATTAATACTTTGCATTTCCCACAAGGGAAAAAGACATAGAGTGAGCAGCTGAATTACCCATTTTCAGAGAAGCATGTTCATAAATATTTACCTTGGTATGTATGAGAAAAGAGAAAGGCACTGATTCCCTTTCCAGTCCAGGCTGAAACTCTCCAAATCCCCTGGTACCTCTGGGACTGCCTGCTCCCATAATCCTTTCTCCATCTCATAAAGGGGAGAGAGCCATTAGCTTGTAAGAGGGCTGGAGAAGGTGTCTCTCTTTACTGGGGGATGTCTGACTGTAAAAATCTGTGCATAGAGGGAAATTACCTGATGTAATGAAGACCTCTGGCCCATGACTGGGACCCTGCCCCAGGCTGTTCTAGGAGTTTTAGGAGCCTATTAGAAAATAAGGGTCTCTGGAGGCCCACATCTGACTACACAAGCTCAGGCCTTGATGTCTACTTGTTCCCCACGCATGGGGCCTGCTTGAGAGTGTGGGTTACATCCCCACAGACCCCGCGTGATTTCTGTATGGACACACACATGGATGGCTGCCCTGCTCTGACAGCAAAGAGAACCCTGGTGATGCTGGGAGGTTTGAGTGTTTTGATGAGGGTGCTGATTGCATAGCTTACCCTTGCATATCTGGAGGAGTAGGGATCCTCAAAGAGTGCCCAGATGCGGGGCTGCCACCGTCTCCAGAAGCCCCCAGACCTGCCATCTGGGGAGTCACTAAGTGCTAGGCGTTTTGTCATCTCCAGCTCATCTTCACCATCACCAGAGTCTCCTGTGCCATCTATGTCTCCGTCCTCAGCACTGCTATCCAGAGGCGCCCCACCAAAGCTGTCCAGAGCCTCTTCGGCGTCGCGGTGCTGCCGGTAGGTCATCCAACAGCAGGGCTCCACATCGGTCTCATCGATGCCCCAGAAGGCCAGCTCCTCCTCATACAGGGGCCCGCACACGTCCGCGGGGCAGTGCAGCTTGCCAGTGCGGTAGTAATTCAGGATGTGGGCGAAGACGCCCGGGTGCCGGTCAAAGAAAAACTCATCCGTGCGGGGGTCATAGTCAAAGTGGCTGTGGGCATCGGGCTCAGCGATCCAGGCCAGCCGCGTGCCGGGCAGGGTGCGCAGGGTGCTGCGGTAAGTCTGGTGCCTAGTCCCTCCCACGTTGATCACAATGCGGTCGCTCTCGTCGCCCTGGCCCATCTCGTCTCTTATTAGGCATGTCGCAGACTCATCCAAGCAAGCACGGCAGGCAGCAAGCCCGTCAGGGGACGGCTGCTCGGCGGCAGTCGGCGATCGCGTAATCACGCCTCCTTCTCTCGCTCGTCGGCGCATGCTTGCGTAACCGCTCAACTTTTCCACGCGAGAAAGCGAAAGACTCGAGGGGAAGATTTAACGCCAACGAACCAGGCTAACACGGACAATTTGACAAATATAAATATTTATTGGATGCCCTGTTCTAGTTGTTTAAGATCAATGAACAAAATAGACCAAAAAAAAAAAAATCAACCTCATGGATATTATCTTTGAATAGGAGATAG
>JBBMKD010000216.1:13174964-13195019 GCA_037834095.1 Argya squamiceps | reverse complement strand
TGCCGGGACCGGGGTGCCCGCTCCGGGACCCGCGGCTGCGGGGACAGCGCCCTCCCGCCCCGCTCACCTTCCCCCAGCCGCGCGGTGGTCACACCGAGGGTCTCCTACGGCAGCGGTGGGTGTCCCGGTGCTGCCCCTCGCTCGGCTCTGAGTGACCCCCTCGAGCATCATTGACATGACTCACGGCTGTGGTCGTCCTGCCTGAACGGCAGAATTCAAGATCTCCCCAGGCGTAAATTTCTCGCCTCACGAGCAGGGGTGCCCAGGGTTGTCCGTTCCTATCACTAGAAGCCCTTGCCCTTTTTCTTGGTCCCCCACACCTACATCACTTCTCCATATTTTCCCACTGTTCATTTGGGTTTTTTTCCTAATACCTATGTTGGTAGGAAGTTGTAATTTGGGTTTGTGTTTTTTATTCTTTTTTATTCTCATTAATTCACAAATAATGACAAGGAAAGTTTCAACACCACCACCCCCCACCCCAGTTCCTGTCTTGCAAGGAGCTTGAAGAACAGCAGGAAGACGGTTGTGTGGAAGGGAAGTGAGAGAGGTATGTAGACATGTTCTATATTTTATTTTATTTGCTGCCAATGTCTCAGGAGGAATGAGCTCATGGGAGAGCCTGCAGAACTGAGCCTTTGTGGATTGACCATGGGAAGTCACGTCAGGATGAACAGGCAGGGTGGTGAAACATAGAATTGAAAGGTACATGGTTAGGGAATGCTGATGGAGCACACAAGTGGTAGGGACAACATGATGCTCAACAGAAGATGGCAGACCAGGGGAATGCAGTTAGATTGAACTTCAAAGTAGGACACAAATTCAGATGTGTGGGGACAGCAGGTGAAGAATTTAAGTGGAAGTCTGTCAAGGAGCAATTGGTGTGCTCAGGTTTGTGAGAGGAGGTGTTTGGTCACCTGCAGCTTCCTTGCAAAGAGCGTTGCATGGTTGGGATGCAGAGAACTTTGTAGTAGCTGTGGTGTGATATTCCAAAGAGGTCTAACCAGCAGTTTTGTCTGTGAAAAGGGTAACAGACTGCTCTTTAAACTGGTGGGGTAGAAGGCAGGCCTGGGACCTGGTGCTATTTGTGTGCACTCTTGGGAAAAGGGAGGGAAGACAGTAGGAATGGGAGCATTTTACTCGTATCAGCTAGGAACGTGAAACAGGAAAGTGAGGCTAAATCAAGGCAACTCTGCACTTCAGCTAGCATAAACTGATGAAAAAATCTCCAGGAAGAGATGCCAGACAGCAACTTCAGCACTGGGACTGAACAGAGGCAGAAAGGTTGATGACAGAGGGAGAATCTGAGAATCACAAGTACAGGAACACTATCTAAAATCCTTGAGAATTGCCAGCCAGAGGACACAGAGGGAAAAGAGGGCTGTGAATCTAAGCCTGGCATTAAGAAAGGAAAAGAGGATGTTGACTCACTGACAGAAATAATACATGCAAAAATTCTTTTAAATCATAGTAAATGCCTATTTTTGATAATAATAGATCTGGGGACCAATGGGAAAGAACTGTAGGGTAGGTTCTGAGAGTTAACAAAGGCTGTGGAGGGCAGGCGACCCAGGAAAGATGTTAAGGGCCTGTGAATCCCAGGCTTGTGCGTCCTTCTGGTCACATCCACAAGTGTAAAGACCCTTTCCCAGCTCATTAGCTTCTGTCTTCTGTGTTACCTTACCTGCAGTGAGTGATTCCTCTTCAGGAATTTCAGTGTTGGGATCTAAGGTGACTGCGGGGATGAAAGGGAGATTGTGCAGCTTCCCTTGCTTGGGTTTCCCTTCTTGTCTTGGGAGCTGAAGGAGTCTGGTGCAGGACCTCAGAAGTCATCTGGGAGTACATGTTAAAAGCTAGAAACTTTATTTAAAGAGAGTTTTCATGGACTCAGCTAGGGAGGCCATGCTTAAGTGACCTGCAAGGTTTCTTTGAAGTTACTAAAGCTGTAATTGATGAAGAAGCATTGGTAGAAACAGAAGAGTTGGATGTTTCAAAAGACACGAAAGGGAGACCCAAATCAGACACTGATGGGCAAGTGGGAACTTGTGAGATCCAGAACAAGATAGCTGCTGCAATAGAAGGTCTTTTAGAAATATAAATTGGAACGTAAGTTTAGACATTATTTTCATGTGGAAAATGAAAGATAACATCAGTTTGAAGCTTATATTGAAGCTGGAGAGAGAAAGTGTTCAAAAATAGTATCTTTATTTAACAAGGATCATGGCACAAAATAACTGCATATTAAGGCACAAAGAGTTTGCTTTGCATGGCAGATTATGGCATGATTTGCATTTGTTTAATTAGCCATAGTTGATAACACTGCATAGATGGTGGTTGGTTTGCATGGAATGGAAGCTTTAAGACAATCTAGCAGCTGCTGTGTCTGAGCAAAGTTTTGCTTTAAGCTTGCCATATAGCAATGTAAAATTCTAGTTAAATTAAAAAAAATATTTTTCCATAATTAGAAATGTTTGGATTATAATAGACAAACCAAATCATCTGATTTTCCAAGTTCCAATTTGCAGACAAAAACTTCCTATGGAATTACGATTAATCCCAAACTTGACAGTAGTGCTTCTGTCCTCCTAGTCCCATGAAAAATACCAATATTATAACTAGATGTTATTCTAATTTATGTTTGACATCTTTAAATCTTTAAACATCTGGTTTATATTTGATATCTTTAAGGAGGACTTAATGTAAAGGTGGATGCATAAGTCCACAAGTTGTCTAGCTTTCCTGTGATACTACTTGTCATTTTAAGTTAACTTATTAATTAATCTTACCAAGTTTTACATGTTAAAAAGAATGAAACCAGCTTTAATAATGCTGGGAGACCTCTGTAGGAAGCACAGAATTGGTAGGTTGTCCAAACAGTTCACAGTTTGTTTGGAAAAGAATTATGGTATAGCAGCAGCTGCAGGTGGTGTTATCAGAAAATTTTTAAATGTATTAAAAGCCATTCACCTTGAAAATACTTTTTTTTTTTTTCCTGAACTGATCCTAATAACAGGTGAGAGATTTTGATGATCATCTACGTTGAGCTGGGGCTGACCAAAATCTAGAGTTTAGAAAGGTCTCTCTGAAGGTCTCCCTTGTGGCATACCTACTACTCAGGAGAGTATATGTGCACTTTGAACAGTCCTGTTCTATCTATAATTTTAGCTGTTCTTCTAACACAAAAGTTTTAGTGGTGACAGTGGAAGAATAGCTTTAAGCCATAGAATATTTTAGCTTTGAAACCACTGCGTGGCTGAGTTAGGGAGTGAGTCCATACACTAATTTTGTCACTGGTGTTAGGTCACCTCACTGTTCTGATGACACAGGAAGAGTAAGTCCTTCTTCCCCCTCTGTATCTGGTGTACTGGGATCACCTTTGTTCCCCTATACTTCAGCATCCTCAGGGTAATCATATACAAGAAAGGTAGGTTGTCTTTCAGACAGAAGCCTAAATTCTGTCTACAAACTAAAAAAAAACAAACTAGTGGGTTCACATGCTATTCTTTTGTTAATACCCCTCTCTACTTCTTTAGCTGAGAACTGCAGTGATTTCTGTCTAACTCCAAAGGAGCTTTCTTCTCAATGTGGGAGATGACTGAGCATATATTCCCTAATACTCCTAAACTTAGTAACTCATTAATTTGAAGTGAAATTTTAACCTTCTTCTAAAATTTTATTTCATTATTTTCACTATTGTATGAAGATATTTTGCCACTTAGTGAAGACGCTGGATTGACAGATCTGAATCCCAGTGCTGTATAGGCATAGAAATACAGAAATGCACAGGAAGCTTTGCTGGATGCTTTGGTGCTTTACGAGTGTATCAAGAGTACCTGATTCTGCACTCCTCTGTAGCCTCTTCCTTCACTGGGGTTTTTAGTGAGGATACTAACAATGGTGACAGCTGAAGAAGCTCCTGCTCCTGAAATGTAAGCCTAGCTCTGACTTCATCAGTCAGTTTATCCTCAAAGAAAAAGAATGACCCATTGTAACAATATGAAGAGGAAAAGGAGATGTTGAGAGAACCTGTGACTTTGTGCACAACTATGAAGATAACTGGAGAGTACATTCAAAATGTTTTAAAGCTGGAGGAGGCTGAGAGAATTATTTGTAAAAGTTATGATCTCAAAAAAAAAAGGCAGCCAGGGTTGGAAGACCAGTTTTGCAGTGCTTGAATGCTATAATTTAGCCTGTGCTCTCTTGTATTAAATTCATGACAGCTCAACAGTATTTCAGTGCAGTTCTTTATCAGTTTTAGATTACATCATACTGTGAATTGCTCTATCTGTTAGCATTGATCCTTGTAAATCATTTGGTTTGAGGTCTTCAAATGGAAAGCTGTGATGCACTTGAGCATGCAATGTACTCATTTTGTCCTTGAAAATAATTTATAAATAAAGCAGCTGCAATTGCACAGATGTTATTACTTTTCTGAAAGGCTAGATTTACCCCTCTGAATTGTCATTAATTGGATTAAAGCCTTTCAATAGAAAGAATGAGAATGGAGAAAAAAATTGTGGGTTGCTGCTTGATGTTGACTGAGGGAGTCCTAGAGATGCTGCATGTCTGAAGATGTGTAGCATGTGTAGCCCAAAGCCTGATGCAAAGAAGTCCTGATGCTTTCAATGTGAGTAACCAGACCAGCAGAAGTTATGGCCAAATGCTTGTTCCTGCACTTTTATAGCTGGATTTTTTATTCTTAATTACTTCAGTTTTGCTTGAATGTGTACTTCATTCCCATCCATGTTTTCCAACTGTTGCATGGCTTTGCTTTGAGCTGAGAAGCATTTGCTGTGCTTTGCCTGATCAGTTGCACTTGTTCATCCATTTCCACTGGGCTGACATTTCTGAGTGAAATTTCTTTTTGATTTGCAAATTCCTTTGGAATCCTTCAGAAAGTGTGCATCAAACTGTGAGATAAATGGAAGCTGCTCTGGAAAAAAATGGAAGTAATATTGTGACATGTTAGAGATCGTCTTTGGTCTTTACCCACTCCATTAACTAAGAGAAACTCCCACCTGAATCCATTTGGTTTTGCTGAAAATTTATGGAAGATGGAACCGAGCAGATACAATTTTGGAGATGGTGCCCACAAGTAAGGCGAGTTGATGGAAGTGGTGTTCTGCTGCTTGCTGAAGGACTAGGAAGATTTCCAAACTGTCTTACCTGTAGGGAAAGAGAAGATTGCATCTTCCTGGCAAAAAGGGCAATAAGCACTGCAAAAAACTGCTGAGTTGTCTGTCTCACCCCCAGCTTCTTAAGTCTGGCATGGGGCTGGCCTGGGTGAGGCACTGTGCTTCTCTTGGAGCACATCCTCGAGTCAAGGCTGTAGTAAAAGTGTCAGGATTTGTCTTTGATGAGACACTCCCCAAAACAGAAATAATTGTTCCTCAAGAAATCATGGGGCTAAATCACAGCAAAATCTACTTTAAGCATCTGAAATTAGGCATACAGCTAATGCACTACTTTGGTACAATGCGGAGTCATGGAAGGATATAGATTTGTCCCTTGTCTTCTTCGTGCTGATCTAGGTGTGATCCAGCAAAAAACCAGCTGGTGATGAGGAAAATTGAGCTTACACAATTGGAAATTTCCTGTCAGCACATAAGAGAAACACCGTTATCTAAACTTGTGTTACTATGAGCTGAGCTGTCATCCTGAGGGCTCTGAATCTGCATTGCCAAAAGAATGCCCATAGGCTGGAAACATTTAACTCCTACCCTGTCCTATAGCTAGAGTTTCAGAAAGGGCCAAGCACTTGGCTTTATTTTATTAGCTGATTTGTTTTGGGGCGTCCTAGAAGGTCCTTGACTTTCTCAGACTGGTCTAGTCAGCCTTTTCTGAAAACAAAACTCTACTGATGCTGTCATTACGTTTTTAAGATCTCAGCCAATTTGCAGGTGCATGAACATAGCAACAGACACAAACACATAGATACAGACATATGTATTTCACAACTACTATATACAGAATACAGAACAGGAGGTGCTAGTCTTTTCTTGAGAAAGGCATGCAGCTCTCAGTGCTGCAAGTGTATCTTTTTCATTTACCCACAAAAAAAAAAAAATAGGGTCTGTTTCTGACTGGGGACTATGGAATATGCTTCATTTTATAAAATGCATGTGCTTGCCTATCAGCTGACTATTTCTCTAATACATCAAATAATTAGAACATTTCCTATCTTTTTCTTTTTTGACTGAAATTAGAATTTTATTTTTGTTGAATGATTCATCTTTCACAGCTGTTATTACTTCTTCAGCCTCCTCTGAGTTCACAATAGTAACTGAGATGCCCTCAGACAAACAGATGGGAAAATGGCCTGTAAGTCTTTATTGTTATAAACAAATTGTAAAACTTTAGATGTTGAAAGGTAAGAGTAGTTTAAATAAATCTCAATAATGCTGACTCAAAGGTTTAAAGCATTGCTTAAATCCCTTGATTAACCCAGCTTCTCAATATTTGACATGAATCAATAACTCTGAGATGTCTTTTCTGTTCTCTAGCTTTGTAAATATTTACGCAGCCAGTCCCATGAAATATGACATTTAATCCTGTTGAAGTAATTATTTGAATGCTGCATATGAAGAGATATAAAGTATAATAGTTCCAGTGATGCTAGTTAAATAATTGGCACTAAGGATGAAATCTGCTGCATTTCTTTTGTCAAAAGCCAGGATTCATACAATATAAATGTGAGTAAATGGAAAGCAAAATCCACTTTCTGCCCCAAATCTTGGACCAGCTGCTGTGAATGCAGGTTTCTCTATCCTGTCTCATGCCTGGGCCTATGCCCTAGCATTAACAGCAGCCTTTTGTTCCAGTTAAATGAAGTGTTGAGAGCTAGAAGAAAGACAATGGTGAAGGGATGGCACCTCTATTAGCTTGTCCTCTGCCTTGCCTCTATGGGACACACTATAATGAATGGTCCCTGCACTCCGGGAAGCAGGAACACACCCTACCCAGAATTTCCAGGACTTGAGGAAGACTTCTGTAGGAATCCTAGTGCAATAGGATTATACCAGCCCTCCAGACTGTGGCTGGGATTCCTGTTAAGATTTGCAGCAGGTTTGTATTTAAATGATTTAGTTTGAGGCACAGTGATATGCTTGCTCCTATGACGCTGCACTTTTAGTCATTGTTTACTGATTCAGTCTGATTCATCTTGGGTTCTGCCAGGTTTTGTAGTCTTTGCCTCTAGGTAGCCCAGCAGTAGAAGGAATTGGGGAATAATGAGGAAAGAGAGAAAGATCACAGTGGGACAAGATATTCAGAGCTGGCCTGCAAGAAATCAGAGTTGGGTCTTCCTTCAGAAATGCCCCATTCTCATTAAAAATTGGACCTTTCTGTTCTTCTAGGATGGGCTCTCATCCTAAGAGGGGCTACAATAGCATGTTTATTGGCTTTCCTATGAAACAGTGAGAAAAAAAGCAGTGTCCAGTTCTCAAATCTATAATAGACCCCTTTTTTCTTTGAAAATTTTCCAACTGTAACAAAAAAATGCAATAGCTTTCTACAGGTTCTTCTGAAATTGCTCTCCAGTTTATCCTGCCTGTTAAAAAGTAGAAGAAATGATTGCTTGCATGGTAGTATTTCAGGATGTGGGGAAAGATTATTTGCTTTATCATGCCAAGCCCCTTAAGAAGCCTTCATTGTATAGAAAGGTCTTCATGCAGAAGTGCTGAAGTGGTTCTGTGCTTGTGTGGCCCAGTTTGACCACTGCATAATCCAAGCAGACAGATGGATGCTGCAGAGTGCACCTCTGAAAAGGTGACAGGGATGTCAGTGAAATTACTCTCAGTTTTCCTGAGTTTGTGCTTATAAAGACCTTAGGAGGTATTTTGACCAATATATCCACAAATATGTATAATTCTTTAGGGAATTCTTTAGGTTAGGGAAAAGTCCAGATGATTGCATTTGTGTTACTTCAGCTTTGTTTCCATATTCTGTTGCATTGCTTCTCTTATTGACTATTTCTCTCCTCCCAACCTTAGGCTGAATAGGCTCTGCAGAATGCTGCTTATATGTAGGGATGTACTAACAGGTACTTTGGGACTGAAAAAAATTTTCTGAACAAAAGTATTAATTTTCAGGTACACCTGAAAGTTTTGAAGGCCCAAGAGATTTGGGGGGATTTGGTCCAGATGGGAATGAGGCTAGAGATAATATATCAAAGTATGAATTAAAATTTTCAAAGATGAAAATATAAAACTAATGATCTTGGTTAAGAAAAAAATCAAATCTTTTGCTTACTCTGGCCAATTAATGTTAATGTGTAGATATCAAGTTAACAAGTACACAAAATGGCAATGGGACAAATTAAGAGAGGAGCCTTAATGTGCAGAGGCATTTGCTCAGTCAACCAGAGTTCCTAAAGTCTCAGCTGCAAGTCTGGAAACATAAACACTGATGTATAAAATAGAAAATGTTATTTTTGATTTTTTTTTCTCCTTCTCCATTGTGGGTTTTGCCACAAAACCAAACAAAAAAAGGCCACAGGTAATGGTCGTGGAGTGCTTGAAGGGCATCTGCCTTCCCTCATCACAAAGGGAAGGTATTTCAGACAGTTTTAGCTGCAAAACCCACATGCAGGAATCACTGTGTAATTCAGCTGTGAGGACTAAGTGATCTGATCAATCTTTTGTGTATCTCTTGTTCATTATTTGTACTTAAAAAAGAAGGAATAATGTTTTGGCACCCACATTTGAGTTTGGGGTTGGTTTGGGATTTCTTTTCCCCCTCAGATGCAGAGCAGAACTCAGAATTCTTATGGCAAAAAAAGGGCAGAGAGCAGATGAGGTGAGATGACAGATTCGGGTAAAACATGAGCAGGCAGCTCACAACAAGCGAGTTCATTGCGTGACAATCTTCCTGCTCTTCCCTAGGGACTGAGCAGAATGGTTCAAGGAGCAGATGGAAACAGCTGCCAACAGCTGAGTGCTGGAATGGATTCAAGCCACACTGCTTGCTGGAACTTGAGAGTTTGTGATGGCCTGAGCTTTCCCAACCACAGGTATCTGAGATTTGGAACCAAGCAGCTGTCAGTCAGTTCTTATTTATGAGGACCAGAAAAACACCCCACTGTTTTCCTGTGGTGTGGGGAATCTTTCAAGCTATGGTTGCAGGTAGTACTAAAAATAAAAGAGCCCTACTAAGACATTTTTCATGAATGTGTCTATTTCATAGTCCATTCACTCAAAATGATTTTTCTCTTGACCTTGAGCTGAGATTTAATGGGTGGGTACAAGATAAATTTAGGAAGGCCAGTGACGCAATGCTGACACTTTTATGTCTTCTTGCATAATTTCGAGCATACCGTGAAGAATAATAAATGGCAGAAGCTAAAGTGTCCTTGGCAAACAAATAAACAGAATAGCACCCTGTGATATTTTTACCTTTGTTTCCCCTCACCACACACAGTTTTTACTCCCACAGAGCTTGAAATATTAACCCAGCATGTTAATTTATTTCTTCCAGAGTTGCCCTGACCATTGCATTTAACATCTCTCTTGGAAGTACTTCAAACCAAGTGGCTGGCTCCATCTCTAGCTTTGTTAATTAGGCACATTACTTGGTTGCTTTTCTTCATGTTGCTTAATGTAATTGGCATTTGTGAAGCTTTTGAAATGCATGTTTGGGACTACATTTTGTGCAGCTGGCTTTCAACTGCAAGCTGTTTCAAGTGTGTAGTTCTGTAGAGGACAGCCTTTGAGAGGGCAGAGCATGTGTGCCTAGCACACACCATGCTTCCTTTCCAAAGGGAACAAAGGGATGTAAGGGTGGCCTGTCCCATACAAAGGAACATGTGTGACACATGAACTCCCTTCCACACATTTGTATTTCTATGGCATTAGATCTGTAATGAGAGCATTATGTGCCCTGGATGAAGAATGGGTCTCCCTTTACAAGCTGTTGTATAAATGCTTTGCCCTGTGATGGTCTTCATCCTGAACTTTAGGGATGCCTTGCCATATAGACACAAAAGCCTGTAGTTTTTCCATAAAAGTGCATCTTTGAGCATCCAAATTCAAACCATAAGCTTGTACTTGCTGTAATAATCCCAACAGACAAGGGTACCAGTATACTGCATCAACTGCCAGCCAGACTGATGAATTTACACTGGGTAGGAATTTGGCTCATTGGTTTCAGTTGTCACGATGTGAAATGATACTCTCTACCTGAGCTGAGAGTTAGATGTGAGAGTTTAGGAGGGAAAGGAATGTGTGGACTAGACAAAAGAGATGCCAAGGTCCTGTTTTTCATGGAAAGGCTGCCCTCCGGTGGCCTGGAGAAAAGCCTACACACTGCTTGTTGGTTCAATAATGTACTTACACACTGCAGCAAGCAGCAGCTCTCAAATGGGGATTATCTAGGCTCTCACCTCAGGAAACCCAGAGATGCCGTAAAAACAAGTAAAAAAAATCAGAACAAAAAGGTATTGCTTTATTTGGTTTAGGATTCAGAAGTAGAGCATCGATGTGAAAGAAAGGAATGTTGTGTGGCCAAAGTGTAAAATGAATCATAGAATGGTTGGGGTTGGAAAGGACCTTAAAGATCATCTCATTCCAACCCCTCTCCTATGGAAAGGGACACCTCTCACTAGACCAGGTTGCTCAGGGCTCCATCTGGCCTGGTCTTGAACACTGCCAGGGGTGGGGCACCGACAGTTTCTCTGGGCAGCCTGTGCCAGTGCCTCACCATTTGAGCAGTAAAGAATTTCTTCCTAATATCTAATCTAAACCTACTCTCTTTCAGTTTGAAGCCATTCCCCTTTGTCCTGTCACTACATGGTCTTTTGAATAGTCTCTCTTCCTCTTTCTTGTATTTTCTCTTCAAGTACTGGAAGGCCACCTTGAAGCCTTCTCTTTTCCAGGCTAAATAATCCCAACTCTCCCAGTCTTTCCTCATAGGAGAGGTGCTCCATTCCTCTGATCATCTTGGTGGCCTCCCCTGGACTTGCTCCAGCAGGTCAATATCCCTTCTGTGCTGAGGACCAGGAGCTGGATGCAGAGCTCCAGGTGGGATCTCACCAGAGCAGAGTAGAGGGGAAAATCATCCTCCCTTGGTCCATTGGCCAAGATTTGTGCCCTGCTGAGGGACTTTGTCACCAGAGGAATCTCTCTGTGATCCTGCTGTCATCTGCAGTTCCTGTGCATCTTCCCCACCTGCTGCCTTGGCAAGCAGCCTGTCTCCCTCAGGACCAGTGCTCTCAGCACAGGCCATACAGTGCCTTCAAAGACCTTCCATTTCCTCCCTCCTTTTGAAACAAAGAAAAATAGAGTGCTGCCCCAAAATTTTTCTAGCAATAAAAAAGCCAAAACCCAACCAACCATACTCTTCCAATTTTTTCTCTCTGTTTCTGTAGAAGGTTCTTGGTAGGGAAGAAATCAGTTTTTCCAATATATTTTTCTTGTTCTTAGTGTATGGGCCTCCAGAAGCTGACTGAAGAGTCTGAATTTTTTTGCTGTTTCTGCACCAACAAACCTTACATTATGGAAAGGTCATAGAACAGAACATGGAATTCACCGAACAATGATTTCAGGAAGAAATGCAGTTTAAATTTTTCCCAGCAGGTGTGGCTGTTGGACCAGAAAAGGCTCAAGGTCATTTCAGGTGGGTTAGGGAGGACTGTGGAGATTGGGAGACCCTTTTTTACTGCCATGGATATGCAGCACTAGATAACTGTGCTGAGACACAGACCTTCTGAGTGAATCTGACTCCCAACAAAAACAAACAAACAAACAAAAACAAAACACCTCAACCAAAATTGCAACCTCCCTTAATCACATGTTTAAGTGGGTTATTGTCTGCTAGAGTTTTTAGTAAACTAATTAATATTAGTATTAATAAACAGTTATAGAATTTGCCTCACTTGATAAATGCGAGGTTATTCATTGAGTATTACACAAAATAGCACATTTAATGTCACTGAGATGCCTGTAGATAGTAAAAGTTATTGCTGTTGTAGAGGGAAAATGTGAGTTCAGTGCTATGTTGATTGTATTATTGGGAAACCCCTGAGGTTTTATATCACCCCATGGTTTCAGGATAGGTCAGTTTTCACCATTAGCTTACAATGTTAAGGTAGTTCAGAAGTGTCTGTGTATGCAAAATGTAGGTTTCTGTGTCCATAGGGAAATTTCTGGGCTCCTACTACTGGTCCAAGTGTTTCTATGTCAGACATTTTCTAATTCCTGGTAGGTCCTGGGAGGGAAAGGACTACCTGACAGCTCTTCTGTATTATGCTAGGGACCATCCCCAGCCCTGAAATGTCAAATATTGAAAGGTCTCCACTTAATGACATTCCCAGTTGTGCAGCAAGCCTGTTGAGAAGGGAGCATGCTGCATCCATCAAGGAGAGGAGGTCATGGCTGTTCAACAGTTTTACTAGAAAACCAGTGATTTGAAAGGCTGAGGCAGGGTGAGCTGATAGTAAAGAGTGCTTAATGAGGTACTTGGATGTGCCTCCCAAGAAGATCTCCAGGTCGTGCTGTCAGAGATTTGCACTCTGACTCTCCACGGGCCTTTTTACCTACTGACTGTGAAGCCAAGATTGCCACATGCGAGTTATGTGAAATGACCTTCACACCATCTCCTGCTATCACAGGCTCCCTGTCAGCCACTCATTTAGGAATGGCTGTAGGCTTTCAGCACTGTTATGGGGGCAGGTTCTGGTTTGTACTTTCAAGATCAGGTGAGCACTGAAGCCTGGCAGCTTGTTCAGAGGGTTGTGCTCAGGGGGATCGGCACATCTGAAAGCGTTGTGACAGAAATGGGTCAGTGACCAGAGCACCAGCAAAGGGCCACAGCAGGGAGTTTGTCCTGGCTTTGCACTGCTACGTGAGCACTATCCCAGACAGTGTTATGTGCAGTGGTCTGAAAATACTCCTACTGAAGCCGGAAGTATTCCTACTGATTTCAAGGAAATTTTTAAACAAAAAGGAAATATTAATTCATTGGTTCATTAAAATTCATGAGGTGCGAGGTACAAATGTTTCCTTGTCTGTTTTGGATGTAGTTCTTCTGAAGAGAGCAGTTTTGGCCCTTTGCACACTTTGGACCTTTCAAATATCTCTGCAAAATGTAAGATGTGAAAGGAAAAATATGTTTCTGTCCACTTTCAAGGGATTTTTTCTAAGGTCTTTATCTTGAGTTGAAAATGACAAGTCATTTTAGAAGAGCAGCATCTGGTGTGAAGCAACTGCCAATTTAATATTTCTTTAATATATTTAGATACTGATAATAAAATCTTTTTAAAGGGAAAAAATATACCAGGAATGGTTCGTATATCTTTTACCTAAAATTGAGTGTTCAGTATGTGAAATGATTCTGTAGCAATATTGCTATGATAATGCAGGAAATGGTGTTTAACATTGTTATTTGAAAACCCAGCAATTTTATTGCACTTCGTTGTGAAATATTGAAGGTAGGAAAAAGATCCTCTTCATTCTCATACTTGCAAATGATCTGATGAAATGTAAAATCAGAGTATTATGTATAGGTAAGTGGGGTATAAATTTATTCCTCTTCCCTTTTTCCATAGCAGTGTTTTGAGTGAGATAAACCAGTAATACTGGTTTGTCGTGCAGCACTTTCTTAAGCTACCAAATCAAATCAAACATTCCTAAAATGTGCACTTATCACTTATTATGTTTGAAGACAGCTACTTTCCTTTATTTGTTTGTATCTGGATGACTTTCCCTTTGGAAGCAGTGTTCCTTAGGAAACATCATATTGAACTAGAACCTGTGTGATATAAACTTTCAGACTACCAGTGTGTGTTTGGAGCCCATGCTGGAGTGTTTCTGCAGACCAAGGTAGGTTGCACTTTGTCATGTAGGATCAACCCTAAATTCATCTTCAGGAGCCCAGTTTAAGAACCAAAGTTTGTAAATGTTGGATCAGTCTTGCATATGTTCCTTGGCTATGTCAGAACTAAACTAAAGCTCTGGATCCAAGTATTACTGGCTTCAAAACATTTACTCCTAGACTGGGATATATTTCTATCAGTTACATGCTGTCCTCTTGATGCACAGGGCTTTGTTTTAAATAGATTTATTACCTTAGAAATAAACAGGAAGAAACGGCACAGGGGAACAATTCTCCTTATCTAAGTAAAAAAATCTATTTGTAACCTAAAGATATATTTATCAGTGCTGATGCCCTTTGGCCTTACTCCAGTGAACTTTTCTCACTGACATCAATGGGAGAAAGATGGGCTCTGCATAGGAAACCTATGAATATTTTTTCTTCATCATCCATCCATCTATCTATCTATTTTGGGATGTGCTAAATGCCTGTTCTCTGTTGTAACATTAACATCAGTATGTGGAAACTTGGGTGGCTAAAATAAATCACTGAAACGCAATATACATGACTGCACATGGAACTGGATGTACATTGTTGAGCACAAGTGCCCTGTGCCCGCTCTGCCATGCCAGCCCTACAACCAGGCACCCCATTGTGTCCCTCAGAAGTGGGGTGCAAGCAAGGCATCCATCAACTGTGTGCTGCCAGCATGTCCAGAGCCTCTGTCATTCCTCAGCTGGCAAAATACTTTTTGGTTGCCTTTTAATAGCAGTAAAATTGATCCTTTTACCAGCCTCAAATTACGGGGATTAAAAGATCTGTAGTATTTCACAAAAGCATTTTTTTGGCTCTTGGGCATTGTGGGCCCAATTGTTTGCTGAAGGCAATGAAAATTATATTGATGATGTCTGAGGTCCTGGTTTGTGAAGCAACTGTCTCTCCTTAGCTTTTATAAGGGATACAGGCTTCCAACTAACCTGGGCCATTTTTTTGAGAGACCTTCCTGATTCATGTTAGTATGAATTAGCACATTCCCAAATTAGTTTGATTTTTATCTTTAATGAAAACTGAAAGGGGTAAGCTCAATCTTTGTGGGCTGAAGTTTTCTGCCCACAGGGAAATTGACGGGAGACCTTTACAAAGTTGGACTTTGATGAAGATGCTGAGTGGCCAGTCCTGCCTCGGAGTCTCCTCCAATCTGTGGGAGCCTGGGCTGCTCCACAGGATGGTCCCGTGCCTCGACACTGATTTATCATCACCATGGCCACAAGCTCATGGATGAGGAAGGAATACCCACAGCTGCTACCATCCCTGCCTCTCTGGCTTCAGATAAATCACCAAGCTTGGAGCATGACTGCCCCAGGAAGGAGGAGAAGCAACTGCATTTCTCTGCTCAACACATGGCAGCTTGCTCCTCTCCTCTCCACAGAACATTGATCTTCAAGGCCATAAGTGATTAAAGCAGTGGGAGACATTCCCTGGAATTAGCTGTTCCCTCTTTCCTGCTTAAGAGGTAAGAGCTGCCCAAACTCCTCTATAATAGTCCCCTAATAGAGAATACAATCACTGGTCTATCATCAAAGCATTTAGGGATGATGACAGTACCTAGATTGGTTTTCAGTGTGGTTTTTTGTTTTTATTTTACTGTGATGTTTATATAAAATCCATCAATCACAGGGATGTGATAAGAAACAGGTAGTTGGTGGTTATTCTTGTCCAGATGCACAAAAATGCCCTGATTGTTGCTTTCTAATGACAACCAGCTCAGGGCTTGACGTTTTTCAGTTGCACAGCCAGCTTTCAAGGTTACACATAGATACTGAATGAAACAGAGCCCATTGGTTATTTTTAGAGAGGCTCTAAACAAGAAGTAAATCCCTGGAGCAGTGCTGCCAGAGATGCATAAAGTTCAAATCCAAATTAAAACTGCCTATCTTTGGCCTAAATTCCAATTTGAACTTGAGGAAAACTGTGATACATAACTCGAACTTTATGACAAAAACTCCTTTGCAATTAGTTTCTAATACCTGAGAATACATGAACTTGGTACAAACACTTGAAAAATAGAACTTGAATGAAAAATGTGAACACTTGTCCAAAAATGTGGTACCTGTTCTTGTGAGATGGTGTTGTATGATTGTATGAAGTTTCAGTAGCCACACTGGAATTTGGAGAGTCTAATTTTTTGTGATTCTTAGTTTCAACACATCTTTGTAAGATCATGTCCTACAATGTAATTGTAAATTTTGGGGGCAGGAGGAGAAACATGCTTATTTACTGGTCTCTCTCATAACGACCTGAGGTGCTCAGGTCTAGGTTTAGCAATGACCATGACAGAATATGAAGAAAGGAGACCCCGTGTCAGCAGCATATTTATGCAAAGTAGAGCAACTGAAGCATGTTCTTGATCTCTCTGCTGAATCAGAGCCTGTATCTTCTTCCTGCCAAGACAGAGATCTAATACCACTCCTAAATGCACTAGTAATTCTAGAAGCCCTAATGAAAGTCAAGATAACACCACAGATTTTATAAATAAGGGTCTTTATTTAGAATACTGTTGAAAACATTCTTGGCAACCACATCGTATAAATATATAAAGTTAAAGTTTGACACAACAAACCAAGCAATATTAAATATTTTTAAATTTTTCCCCTTTTTAAGTTTTGGGTTTTTTCTTTTTTAAAAATTTTTTTTTGCTCTTTTTTCCTTTTTTTTTTCTTTTTTTTTTTTTTTCTTTTTTTTTTGGAAAGCAACTCTTATTTACAATTGTACAAAAGTTTTATAAAAAATGGTCCACAACCTTATTTTGGCCAGAATAGGAGTAATAGGAAGGATGTGTCTGTACTACTGCTGTAGATTTCTGTCTTCCTCCACATTCAAGAGCCAACTTCCTATTCCCCACAGCCCAGATTAAACATTGGCCATTTCTCGGTATACAACTTTATCTCTAGACGTATTAAATAACTTTAGTTTAACAACCAATAAATAACTATGTGTACTTTGAAGTGATACAGGTTTGCAAAGTTATATAGTTGAAGGAATTTTCAGCGATACTTTAAAACTGGAACAAGTCTTAAGAAGTCTTTTCAACCTCAGAAGGCAGGTCTTGAGCGAGGCCAAACAGAGCAAATTGTTTTCGGTGCAGTCCAGCTGGAGGGGTCCTCATAGCACTTGGTAGATGGGGTTGCTGCTGCTGTTATCCTGGGGAAGTGGGGTGCAGTTGGTGGGGGAAGGAATTTGGGCTCCGCTATCACCCAGACTCACTCCTTCTGGAGGGGAACAGGGACTCCCTTCAGCAACAGTCTCCACTGGAGGCAGTACAGGGCATGTGGAATTATCTGTGGAAATCCTCTCTACAATGCTTGAGAGGCAGTCGAGACTGGAAACAACAGAATTCTTCCCATGCTTTGGATCTAAAAAAACAGGCAAAAAGGTGCTCGGGTTATCCAATGAGGTCTTAACATCAGTGGGCCGTACACATTCGTGAGAAGACTCAGAGGAACTGAATATTGGTGAAGGACACCAATTATCAGAAAACAGATTGCAATTTCAAAATGGAAGAGAGGCTCAACCACAGTGTGCTGCTCTGGGGACAGGGAGGATCCAAGGCTTCACTGAGTCCATAGAAAGGGAAGAGCAGATTTGAAATCAATCATAAATTACTCCAATTTGGATCAATGATAGAGTAAGAAGTATTCATGTAGAATATGGTTAAATGCTGAAATTAGTTGCAGAGAATAACATACTTCTATCCAACTGTTAGATTTGCAAAATAGGAGATAGAGCTCTAACACATCCCTGTATTTGCAAATACACCTAGAGGAAATCCAGTGCCTCCACCAGCAGCAGTGGCTCGCTGGCTGCAAAGGCAGGTTCCCCTCTCAGCCCAGAGCAGGAGCAGGCACAGGAAAGCTGCTGCACTGCCTCCTCTGTCTCAGTGTTTCACACTACTGTCAGGGCATGTACTCACCATTTGGGGACTCTGTGTAGTAGCTGCTGTCATAGCTGTTCCTGCGGCGAGAGCTGCAAGGAGGCCCGCTGTACTCCATCTGGGAGGGAGAGAAATCACACTGAGGTCACACTCTTACCCAAATCCCAGGAACCATCTAATTTCATATTTCTGGCTCTGGTCTGTGCCACCATTCCAGTCCTGGCTGAAATGCCATCAAGTTGTAGAGTCTTTGAGTAAGGAAGAACATAACTTGGCTAGAAGGGGATCCACCCCAGAATATTTTATGAGGCACAGCTGTTCCATAGGAAAGTTACCACTATTGCATCGAATGCTGCAGCTTTACAGAGGAGTTGAGGCTTTCCAGCATTCTCATCAGATAGAGCCCTTCATGTATCTTTAGTTTACAACAGGGAGACAGAAAGGGGAATTATGTCTTTTTAATTTAGTTTTTGAAGATTTTTCTAAACATGAATTCTTCTTTAAAAGCCTCTGTCTACCTTGTCCCTTTGTATTTCCTTCAGTTTCTCTTTCGATTTCCATTTTGTATAGAAAATGCTCTAGAATATTGACTAATATATTTGCTTCCAATACTTAAATGTACAGTGATATTCCTCTATTAAAAGAGGCTGTATCTTGAAGAGGAATAATTTGTGTGAATCTCTCCAATCTCTTAAGTATCTCATAATCACAGATACTCAGCTCGATAATGATTATCCCCACCAGAGCACAAAAATCAATTTCTGGTCTAAAAGTGTAGTTCATGGCCTATCCAGAGAGCTGTCCTGGATTCTGGTCACTGCATCCCACCAGCTCAGAGTCTGACCAGAGGCTGAACCTACAAGCCCCAGCCAAAAGATGTGGGGATGAGGCACCCTCTCTGGCACCCACCCTTCTTCTCCCATGTACAAACATAATGTACAAACAGGACTGAAAGCCTTCCTATTGCTTGAAAATATCTGTGGAGGGGATGAAGTGAGTGAGAAGAGACATGGAGAATCCTTTTCTTAAGGATCAAGAAGAACAGTTCTGGTTGCTTAGACCCTCCTCCTGTTGTCATCATGAATGGCAGAAAACAAACCCCAGATTCTTAACAATTCTTGTGTAACTACCATGTCCTAGGGGGTCCTTACTCTCTGCTGTCCTTGGAGGATTCAAAGGTAATGATACAGCAGGAGATGGAAAGAGAGGTGCCTCAGGATCTATGGGAGCACAGACAATGCCCCCCGGTGCCCATTCCAGGCAGCTTCCCAAAGTCCTCCCCCAGCAGCTTTGCCCTGGCTCCGCCAGAATATGGGGAACCTGCCTAACTTCTTGTCCCATGGAACAAAGCCTGTAAGAGATTCTTCTTCTTTCCCTGAGATCCTGCCATGTGGGGACCCCACCTCTCTTTGCTGCAGGTGCTCAAGGCACAAGAAAGGACTCTGTCATCTGCCTGGGGAGGAAGAGAAGGCAGCTGCTATAGAAGGGGCAGGAAGAGGCGACTCGCCCTGCTCAGGCTTGGACCAACAGCGTCCAGGGCACCTTGGTGGCAGGGAGTCCTCCCCGGGGCACTCACCATGCCATCGGAGCAGTTGGAGCGGGGGCTGGAGGCGTCCGACTCCCCGCTGTAGTGCTCCAGCACCGGGTAATAAGCGTCCTCCTGCTCCCGCAGCAGGGCCTGCAGGCTCTCGATGTAGCGGATGGCGTTGCGCAGGATCTCCACCTTGGGCAGGCGCTGGTTGGGGTTGGTGGAGGTGCAGCGCTTGAGGGTCTCGAAGGCCTCGTTGACCTTGCTGAGCCGCCGGCGCTCCCTCATGGTGGCGGCCTTGCGGCGGTCGGCGTTGGTGGTCTTCCTCTTGCACGCCTTGCAGGCCCACAGCAGGCAGCGGCCGGCCTGGTGGTGCCCGCTGGGCGCCCGGACGTGCTCCTCCTCGTGCCCGTGGTGGTGCCCGTGGTGGTGCGGGTGCTCCTCGGGCTTCAGCAGACCCCCGACGTGCACCAGCCGGGGGTCCAGGTCCTCGAAGAAGTGCATGTCCGACGTGTTGAAGCACGGGTCATCGTCAAAGTCGTCGGCGGCCGTGAAGGAGCAGAGGGAGCCCTCCGTCATCTCCATGGGGCCTAGTAAGTCCATGGGGGCGGCAGAGGGGACAGCGGCCGGGCCAGAGGGGGCAGCGAGGGGCTCAGAACGGAGGGGCCTTCGACCGGGCTGCTCTGCGGCCGGCTGGGTGCACAGAGCCGAGACCCTCGCAGCCTCTCCCAGGCGAGGCCACCAGCGCTGGCTGCTGCCCCGACCCCCTCCCCAGCCGCGCCGGTCCAGG
>JBBMKD010000216.1:13088394-13163948 GCA_037834095.1 Argya squamiceps | reverse complement strand
GTCATCAGGGCAGCAGCAGATGAGGATGCTGTATCTCCCAGAGTTTGGT
Organism: Argya squamiceps; assembly: GCA_037834095.1. Taxonomy (NCBI): domain Eukaryota; kingdom Metazoa; phylum Chordata; class Aves; order Passeriformes; family Leiothrichidae; genus Argya; species Argya squamiceps. The sequence goes on along the minus strand of JBBMKD010000216.1, from coordinate 13,163,899 downwards.
TCCTGGCAAAGTCCCAGCTGCTGCCTCTTATTCTCTTTGACATCAGAGCTGTGCAGAGTCAATGTAACCTGCTGGCTCCTCTTTTCTTCCTGTCTCTAATACATTGTCTTTATGGGACAGCATGGATAAAACTCCTCTAATGTAAGAGCTGAGTCCTTTTCCAGGCAGTCACATTCAGTACCTCCAGTTCCATCAGCAGCATCTGACAGTGTGGTCAGGCTGGGCCAAGGCTGGACTGGCTGGTGAGAACATGCAGGCAGAGGCAATTCTGGGGAGGGAGTGAGCTCTGAAAAGTCCTGGGAATTTAGCAGTGTGTGTTTATGTCTTGGCTACAGGGTAAATTCTTCACGTTTTTTGATTCAGTGCAGAAAATGTTGGTGCTGAACTGGTCCTACCTATGCTTGTTAAACTATCTTCAGTATTTTAGTAACCAATAATCCTGAACTTGTACAGTAACTTCAAAATATACATTACTGATTTTTTCAACTGTTTTACCACGTGGATGGAGCTTGGCACTTCTGGAGCATTTCTTTACATGTATTAGATTCAGACCAGTGGACCAAAAATATGAGTAATCTCAACACCCTTCGAAATCAATAATTTTCTGTTCAGTGACTTTGTTTAGTAAGCTCAATGTTATGTGCTGGTTTATGGAATATTTTTCTAGCAGAACACTCCCCCACCAACCCAGGATGCTAAGGGCAGAATTGTTTTCCGTTGCCTGTTTTAATTGTTATTGGATCTGACTGCCTAGGGCCCAGCATGCATCATCTGAGAGTAGTCTCACAGAGATGTGAGAACATTGCTCATGAGAAACTTAAATAATTCTTGTTCAGTGCCTCCACCTCATATGCTATTCAGCCCTCTTTGTTTGCTGTAATTATCCATTTTTTAGTTCTGATTCTTCATGTTATAGCTAAATTAGAAGTTTCACTTTAAAAAATCAAACAACATTTAAGCATTTGGGTAAAATTTCATGTGAGTAAAGTATAACTAATGTTTGTTAGGCTAAAGTAAGTATCCAAAGTCATTAAATATCAATATATTGGCAAGACGTTTGAACAATGCATGACCTTATCCTGAAGTTCTCAGTAAGCATCCTGCTCTTCCCTGTAGCAGTAGGGCTTTTTGCTGGAAGGATGTACCTCTATCAGCTACCTTTTTATCTCCTTCCATTCCAAGTGTCCTTGTTTTGGCCTGTAAAGTAGTTGCTAGTGTTCTATTATTCCAGAATTGAATTGTCCCTTGATTCCCTCAGAGGAGGAGGAAGATGAGCAAGTGTGGTGCCTCTGTGTGAGTATGCATTGACATCCCAACCTAAATAAATACTTGATGACTTCCTTTCTTTGGCCAGTCTGAATAACTTAAAGTGTGAAATAACAATAGAAAGGAAGTTAGCCAGTGCCCCCATGGAAAAGTTTGTAGTTGTATTTTGTTAACTGGGCATTTATTATGATAATTTCTGAGCATATCAGCTCATAGAGGTTTGTCTGTGCATCAGTGGACTTTGGAGACTTGGAAAACAATATTAAGTTATCCCATTTCAGTGATGGACAGCTAAGAGACAAGGGCAGTTCTTAAGGCCATCTGTGATGCATGGAGCTGATCTGAAAACTGACTCTAAAATCCTTTATAGTCCGTATGTTCCTTTTATGAGAACACCATTCATTTTATTTTGCTTTGTGCTTCATAGAACCAAAGGAAATACACACCATTTGCACTGATACCAATTGTATTATGGAAAAATTTCATGACAAAGTAATATAGGGATTCTTGCTACATAGCAGGAGGTGATATCACATGCTCTTTGTATCTGGACTAGGGAAGGTATCATCTGCTCCAAAAGCTTGTGACTTCAAGCAATGGAGCATTCTGGGGAGCAGGCACTTTGTTCTGTTTCTTGGTTACAACTTTTCAGCACAGAATATTCTGAGTTGGAAGGGACCTACCAGGATCACCAAAGTTGGTTGCAGGCACATGGCTTGATGAAAGGTATCCTTCCATTTTTATGATTGGCATGATTTTGGTACAACACATTTTAAAGTGTATTGAAAGTTTATGGCCGAGTGGGAACCCAAGCCACCACAATGTGGTATACAGAACTACAATGAAAATTCCATCAAATAGGCTCTCTTATACACAAACCCATACCTTCTCTACTCCTCCCTGCTACTTTTCTTATTTTTTCTTTGGCAGAGTGCAATAGAGAGGATTGTTTGTGCCAGTGGGCTTTAGCAACCCTCACAAAATATTCTTTCTCCTGAGCCTACTTTGCAAACATTTAGTTGTATCTGGCAAATTCTCTACCCCAGTTCTCTCATTTAAAGCTAGACTCTTTAGGCTGCACTTTGTGATCTGGAGTTGGTTATTGTTTATTCTTTCACCACAGGTAGTAAGAGTTGTGGCTGCTGCTTCTCTCCAGCTACCATCTGTTTGCTTCTTTCTAGCTGTGATGGGTTTTTCATGTGCTTTGCAGATAGTCTATCTAATGCTGCCAGACTCTTCTCTCATTCAGTCCCCGTCAATAGCTATGATGAAAACAGAGGGCTGTGTGAGGAAAAAGTAATAAACAAATAAATGTATGATATGAATGCTTGTGAATTGGTCTTCTTCATTTATCATTTTGTTTTGTAATTAAGTGTAACCAAAGCTCTCTGCCAGGAAATTAGGAATGATTCATATGAACACCTGTGAATTCATGATTGTTTTTATTTGACTTGAAGTCCCTTAACCCATTTTTTTTATTTTTAGTCTCAACAGGTGCTTCATCTCACTATTTTATCCAGTCCCACTCTTTTTTACTTCCTTTATCCATGGAGGAAAAGCCAGGAAAACTTCTGAGTTGTTTTGTTGCCTTTTTACACTGTATGACTCATAAAGTTAAAAAAGAAGCCTGAAATTTGGGATGTTACTACTTAAGTAAGCACAGCAAAATAACATCTTTTAACTGACTTTCAGTGAAAGTGTTCATCAGCAAAACATGAGATGGCCCTGGGGAGGCAACAGTGTTGTGACCAGGCCTGTGACATGGATGTTCTGGAAAATCTTTTTTGTCTCATTGTCACTGAGCAAATGGAAAAGGCCAGTTTGCTATAGTGCTCTAAAATCAGCATGTTTTACTGATACAAGAGAAGGATTGCTCAAAAATAAAGCCTAGTCTCTTTGAAGTCAGTCTTGTTGCTGTCAAACAGAGCAGACAGAAGCCTGTATTTTGGGTTTATAGGTACTGAAAATTACTGTACTGTGCCAGATCTGCACATACTTTGCATATATTCAGTTTAATAAAATGAGGTACCATAATGAAATTCTGTTTGAAAAATACTTGGAATAACTTTTAATTTTGGAAGCAATTTTTAAATGCCTTTTTTTGGCACTCACCTCAAATATTCCAAACCTTAGTTTTCATTTGCTTTCCTTTTCTACAGTCCCAAAGATTTCTTCCTGTCATTGAGATTTTTGTGTTTGCCAAATATCCATTACTGCAGTGTTTGAAATGAGATGAGATGTTTGAGGATGTTCCCATTGCTGGAAGCAGCCATGTGTTTTTTGCCTCCATTGAGTTTCCTCCGTGTTGCCTCAGCAGCTTGATAAAGTTGTGACACTTTTTGCTTCTGTTGTAACTTTTATCTCGGGCACTTTGTTTCCATAGGCTTCCTCAGCACCAGTCTGGGTGGCACAGGTAGTGAGATGTTGGCTCATTGCCTCTCTTCTTTTGCAGTAAAGTTCTTCATTAAGGAACTTTCCAAATGCTGGATAACATAAAATGATGTGATATATATATATAGAATTCTTTGAAACTTTACTGATTGAAATCTGCCCTTCAAACAGAATGTGCTCACAGCCCACAGGCATATCTCTGCCGTGTCTAAAGCTAACATAGGAGACAACACATAAGAGTTTCTGAAATGTAAGCAGAGCTTATCTTTAACCTTGTGTCACAGAATACATATAAGAGGGTTTTCTAAGCCGTGCTATTTTCTTCTCTGCAGTATTTAAATTAGATTATCTGTAATTAATGCTTGCTCCTACCATGGGATCCTTCCAGGAGCAGAGTTTGGAGATGAACAGCCTCTGCTGCTTCTCAGTCAGGAGCTGCTCTGGGGCTTTGGTTTACAGGGCACATCCTGCCTGTGTACCACCAGCCCTCACCCTCCTGCTGGTCCCCAGGTCCCCCTCCCTACTTCTCTCTCTCTCTGGGGGCTCTTTCTCACTGCTCCACAACCACAGTGCTCAGGCAGACTTGTCCACTCTCCCTTCTCTGGAACCCTCTGTGCTAACAGGAGGTTTGGGGTCTGTGTGTAGCTCTGCAGTCAAGCCTAGATGGTGTAAGTGCATCTCAAGTGCATTGACAGACTCTTGCTGTGACTGTTGTGCCCCAGCCTGGTTTGCATTTGCCACCTTCATCTTCCCCGTAGCATGTCGAGTCCAGCTGCACGTGGCTGTGTTTGTGTGACTGCCTACACGTGTGGGGCTGCAGGTCAGACTGGGCTGAGGCCACTGTTTAGCTCCTGTCTAGAAGCTGTATGTCACTATTTTCTCTTAAGCACTTATCACTCTCTCTGCAATTTGAAATGTTGACAAATCACATACACTGAGTTGTTCACTTTTCTCCTTGTATTTAGGGAATCATTACATGTCCTGACTCAGCTTACCAGCTCAGCTGTGTCTGTAGGAGCCCAGGCTCTGGCAGCACTGAGGAAGGCCATGGCTGGGACTGGGCAGAGGCAGCAGGGAGGGCTGGAGCCCAGGGGCAGTCTGTGCTCCCAGCCTGGTGGCTGCAGAGGACTGGCAGCCTGGCTAAGTGAGCTCCAGCCTGGCTGGCAGCATTGGCCCTTCCATCTCCATTTCTGCTCTTATAAATACCCTTGAGTTTTAAGTGGACTATTTATTGCAAGTGCTACTGGCTGATGCTACCCCTTTGATTTTTCTGAAGAGGCTGTGCTTAGGAGTAAGTTTCTATAAATTGGCAGGGTTTATCTGCCTCTGAGATTCTGCAATTGTTATTTCAGGTCACATTTAAAAAAGCATAGGCCAGCAAATGTAAGGCTGATCCATGTAATCTGTCTGTGGTGTATCATAAGTCCAGTCAGAAATTGCAGGTGGAAGGCACAGGGCCTCAGCACTGGAGCATATTTAAGATTCTGTGGAATTTCTGAAAACATGAGGCTTGCCCCAGGCCATGTGTTGCATAAGGGAGTTGTGCAATGCCAAACTGCCTAAAATCTGTCATAATTTGTATACTTTGTGTACTTGCCTTTCTATTCTACCTTCCTTTCCCCATCTGTGGGTGAGAATCTGTACTTACTCTTGGGCAAATGAGAAAATAAGACTTGACATACTGAAAAAGGCAGAGCCTTTTTTTGTGTGTGTGCAGCCTGTGCCATCTAAAATCAGACCAGGTAATGCTTTCCAGGCAGTGTAAACTTCAGGAGGTGCACTTAGTGCTCCAGGTGGCTCTTGAGGGGACATCAGACCTCTCTGATGTCTTCATGAGCAGGTGCACTTCGTACATACTCAGAATATCTGGGCTAGCAGAAGAAAGCTGTGGGCATTTATTGTCTTGCTGCTGTATTTTACTGATAATCAATGCTCATAGAGTCCCTGCTAGTACCAGGAGCACCTTATTCTGAAGTACAGGGATGCCTGGGAGTTAACTGGTCTGACTGATGCCATTTGTTACTTGGCTTGAGAGAGAAGAAATTAAAGCCATAGTTGTGGTAAGAGGAGTGTGAAATATTTGCAGGTGAAGAGGAAATTATTCTCAATGTTTTAGCTTTCATAGTCACCAAAAAATAATGAATCATAATTTTTGTAAAGGAATCCTTTCAAAGTCTAGCTGAAACTGCTTGAGAAAAGACATTTGAAATTTTAATGTCAACATTCATCAGCTAAATGTTTGTTTTAAATTTTGTATTACGATGGAGCCCATGATGGTGAATCAGACAAAGCAGAAGTGGATAATTTCACTCAAACATCATGGACCTTAAAGGCAATGCTAAATCCAATGAAGTAATTCCTTTTCTAGTTCCAGTCAGAAATGACCCTTTATTGCTGCTTTCTGGTCAAAACACCTCTTTTAGACCATCCTGATTGTCCAAGTGCTGTGATTCCCTGAGGTGTCTCTTTCCCTATCATCTTCTGCCTAATTCCATTTTAATGACTTTAAACACATTTTAAAAATCTTACTATGATAGGTGTTAGGTTGTAGTAAGTTTGTGGCAGTATGTCCCAGGCAAAGTCTCTGCTAATTTGCATGGATCAAACAATCTGTTTTTTCAATTTCAGTGTCTTTATGCAGAGCACTTGTCGAATTGAGCATTCTCCTGATTTCACTGAATTGTAAGGTAGAACTCAGAGTATGCTTGGCTCCTATCACTTAAAGCAGTCAGCACCATTAATTAATTAATCTTGGGAAGTTATTTATTCTGATATTTAAGACACAGTGTTGCAGTAAAATGCTTTACTTTTTGATTTTTAAACCACTCCAGTTGCTATCTCTTTTTTTGTTTGTTTGTTTTTTAGAATTTAGAATTTACTGGGCTGAGCATCTACAAATTTCACAGAACATTTTGTTCTCTGATTTAAATCCTGCATACCGAGTGCCTGCCTGGGGCAAAGACAAAAAAAAAAAAAAGTTAGCTTTGATACTCCAAAAGTGGTTGAATAAATCCTGTGCAGCTGGTCTGCATGAAATGTGCCCAGTGACAGCAAGCAGCAGCGAGGATTCAGAGGGATAGGGAGGGCTCTGTGCTGTCAGATGTTACAGTGTTTTATTGCTTTGCCTGGGAAGGGCAGGAATGTGTAGGTATCTCCACTGCTCAGCATAAGGGTGCAAAGTGGTTCCCTCAGGCATGTATGTGGACAAAACTGCTGCACAAGCGTGCAATGTTGCCTTCTCTGTATGTTTGTACATTCTCTGGTGTTTTCCAACCTTGGAACTGTGGTTAAAGCTTCAAAGGCCATGTGTAAGTCTGCAGCAGCTGAGAATACATTTCCAGCACTGGAGGTTCCCATGTGGTTCAGTGTCTGTCCCATCCCTGGTGAGGAATTGTCTAACCTGTACTGTGGTGTTTGTCAGGGGAAATTCTTGGAGACTTGTTTAAATATGTTCAAGCCAATGCAGTACAGGTTACACTTGTGGGTGAGATGTCAGGAACTGTTATGGATTGGAGACTGTTTTTTCTTCCTGTGCTGTTCTCACTACCAGCTCTCATCCAACTGTCTCTCATCACTTTGCTTCTCTTTGTAATATAACCCAGCTGAGACGTGGTCCCCAGGGAAAAGTGGCTTAAATCTGAATCTTGGAAAGTCAAGAATTAAAAGATGCAAAGTTCAGGAAAATAAATTTTGGAATACAAAGTTATGAAGGCTGTGACTGGTTCACATGAGCAACTTGCAGCAAGGTCACGTTTTCCTCTGATAGGGCATCAACAGGAATTTGGAAATCCTGCTTTTACTCAGGCTGTGTGAGCAGAGTGCTTTTGGCCATGCTCTGCAGTGCCATCTCTGTGAATCAAGCTCCATTCTCAGGTTCCAGAGAGCTTTCAGGTTCTCTAGAAAGAAGCACAAGAGTAACTTACAATGAGTGAGACCAGATTTACAGAACTGGCCCCTGGAGCTCAGAATGGCAGGACTCAGAGAAGAAAACATAGAGGCTTTCATTAGTTCAGGTGTCTATCAGAAATACACTAAGAGGGACTTTAAAAAGAGATTTGTATGTACTGGGTGGTAAACAAATCTCCAGCAAAATGAGGTGAGAATAAAACTTCCCTTGGAGACAGTTTGGCCAATAGTTTCTGACAGAGTTTGTTTGGGTGTTTTTTTCCCTCTTCCTGTGTCATTTTTAGGGATCCTACATTGAAATTATGCTCTGTCCTACAGGGACCACTGGCTTGAGCAAATGCATGACAATTCTTAGGATGCTTGTGCTGAAAGACTTCTCCTAATGCACCTTGACAGAGTTTGGTTTGATTTGTTCCAGAATGGGATTGCCCTTGTTCCTGTTGCTGCAGGCTCGTGATCTGGACCCCAGGACTGGAGCAGGACTGAGAGATGCATGGTAAGATTGTGTCACCTGTGCACTGGAGGATGGTGAAATCTGGGATGTGTAGCTTGTGATTTTCAGCTGTCTGATCTGAAGCAAGGGACAGGAAAGTTTCTTTCTTGATGGAAGACAAATGCAGAGCAGGAAGAGGAGGTGAAAAATCCTTAGGAAAACCAAAATCAGAAGAGAAGCAGCACTGAGAGAGGGCTAAATCTTTTGGTTGTGTATGTGAGCATTACTCATATAACTTCAAGAGGGTACATGCTTTAACTGGGCATGTACCAGCTGAGGACTTGGCCCATAATGTCCTTTATAAAGCTCTGGTTCCTCCCCAAATAGTTTTTCCCTCCCTCTTCAAAGGGCACCTGTTGTTGGTGGAGTTGGTGATGATACTGGATTAGTGCACATGCGGTCAGCCTGCTTGGCCTCGGCCCTTTGGACCCAAAATGAGCTCCAGCTGCTGCTGCCCAGAGCAGGTGCTTCATCCAGCCCCAGCAGCTGTTTGACTGTACACTGTCATGGCCAAGAGGAGGGGGGAGGTCCCCTGCAGCACCCAGAGGAACAACTGATCACCAGCAAGGAAGGAACAGGGAAGTGTGCCATGGGGACCTGGTTTTTATACCCTGCAGACAAAAGTTCTTCTAGCATTTCCTCGTGGAAATAGGGAACAGTGGCTGTCACTCTGCATCCACTGAGCCTGCTCTGTACCATGATGGATTATGGTTCCCAAAAAGAGCCTGAGGGACTACTAAAGACCAGCAGGGCTGGTTGTAGTCACTGGTTTAAAGCTCCAGTGAGTGTCCCAGCAGAAGTGAGATTGGGCATAGAACAGTGCACAGGTGACCTGTGATAGCTTGGGCTTCACACTCACACTGCTAGAGGAAGGAAAACAAAAGCATAGATAATCTGGGGTGCGAAGCAGCTACAGGGAACAGTGCCAGGGAATGGAGGCAGAGGGGATGACCTGGGGGTATATGGAGATGTGGTGGTTGGGAGTTTGAGGTCAGAGTTTGAGGAGGGGACACACTGACAGTTCGTGTCAGAGATAAAGCAGCAGCAAGTCATGATTAGAGTGATGGGGACAGGACAAGGATGCAGGTTTTGTGGAGTAATGGAATCATAGCCTTCAAAGGGATGAGGGCAGCTTGGAGTAAGGGCAGCCCAGACCCTACAGCAAGAGGTAGTGGGGAGTACCTTGCAGAGCATGGAGTCTCACAGGATAAGCTGTTCAAAGTCATTTCCATCACTGGTGTCACCAACAGCCCTTTCCAAGTCCCTTCCAGCATTCCCAATTTACTCCCCTTCAACTCTTGTCACTGACCCAGCAGTGGTTCCTGTGCAGTCCTGCACTCTGATTATTCCCATGCTGTTACCAACAGTGTTCCTGGCTTCCCTTTCCAGGAATATGCTCTCTCTGGTTGTGTCTGCATATGTCACTGTCAGCATTAACACCAAGTTTAATGTCACTCCTTAGGGTCCCATCCTCTTTCCTGTGTTCATTAAAGCTACCAGAGTCCTTCTGCTTTCTCTGATAGGCTCACTTTGTGTCCCTGTCCTGTGTGTGGTTTTTGTCATATCCCATCAGCCAGACTTTTCATTCTGTGTGTGTCTTTGCTGATTGCTCAATCAGGTTTGCACTGAACCTCCATAAGGAGGGGTAAATGCTAAGCAAGGATACTTCCTTGTACAGCTGTAAAAGGATTATTTGGGCCAGATTTCATGACAGCATAGCCCAAGAGTAGGAGAAAACATGAACATCAGAGGCCTCTCTTTGTCAGGAAATGGGATTTCCACAGGTGCTCAGTTGTAAATGCTTTGCATGCTTCTAAGGCTTGGCACATGGCATTGCTGAATCCTGATTCAGGAGGCAAGAATGTCTCTCGACCCCTGCCATGAAAACTGGTGTCTGGCCATGTTTGGAAATCAGCCGTCGATGATGACAGTGGATGAGTATGGGTGAAATGAGCGGCTTGGCTTCCACACTAAGCAAGACTTGTTAAACATTGTAAATACAGATGTCCAATTCATATTTTGAATAATGAATATTATGAACTTTTCTGTAGCAAGTGGTAAGAAGCTGGATCATCTTTCCTCATCTGCTCACTGCCTTCACAGAATTTGCAAGTGTGACGAAGTATTTCGTCCCTTTACAGGATTAGGTAAGATTGGTAACTGTAATTCATGTATAGAATTGCACAGAAATAGTCTAGATAACCAAGTATATTGATTTAAAGTTACCTATGTGGTGGCAGGGAAATTGTTTCCATTTTGGTTTACTTGGATTTTTAATTTTTAATACTTTACTTAATTTTTTGTTTCTTGGGTTGGTCAGGTTATGCAGCTGACTTCAGTTGTTTGTTGTTTTGGATGAAGATCTACAGCTGTACAGGCCTGTACAATTTCTGTCCCAGTGTAGCTCTTCCATCAGGTATTCCTGCTATTTGGTTTGCTTCTACACAAAACCTAAGGAGTTGGAAAAATAGTACCAGAAACTCTACATGGATGAAATTCTCAATTTCCTCCAAATTCTTAATTTCCTGTTAAGGAAAGAGATGTGTTAGGAGTAGGGTGTTTCTGTGCTCATTCTGTTCTCCTCTGATGTGCTCCTGTGGATATACCAGCAACAGTTTTGTGTTGTCTCCTTATCTGCCTGGTAGCATGGCTGGGTGATACCCACGCCCACTGATCAAGTGGCAGCTGCTGCCCTGCCTTCTTCCTGTGCACTTCTCTTCCTCAGCTTCCTTGAACTCAAGATGAATGAAAGTGCAGCTTTTCAAATCTTGGTGGAGTAGTAAATTCTTGTTAAAAATCAAACCAAATGCCAATTTCAGAGTGCCCCTGTATTTAAGTGTGGCAGTGCATTTAATTTGGTATTCCAGAGGTTTTTAATGACCTACATGTGGACAGGAATTTTTTGAAGCATCTGTCTTTTGCTGATTAAAATGTAATTAAGTACCAAGGATTTAAACCATCCTAAAGAATGTGTAGCAATGTCCAGTGTCCTGTCTGGTGAGGAACAACAGAGTGACACAGTTGGGATGTGGTAGATCATAATTTACTAACTGCTGGATTAAGACTAAGGGAATAAAGAGCCTGTTAGGAGGCCTGCACATTTAGGGGATCTGGAGAGCAAAGAGGTTTACTTTATATGAGGTCCATGTTATGCTGTGCAGGAATTCCCAGTTCAGGGTCCTTTCACCAGAGAGCTGACAATTATCTTGCTGCCAGTAGGGAAAACAGCCTGTAAGGGGTGAGTGAACAGAGTGTCAGCAATGGACCTGGAGAGAGGGGCAGCACACAGTCAGAGCCAGTGACATTCTTCACACCTGCTGTGGGGCATAACAGTAGCTGGCTGCCTCAGCCCGTGGCACTACAAGCAGAGCATTGTGCTGTGACACAGCCTGGGCAGCGATTGAATTACACACCGATTAGGTCTTCCCCTTCTCCCTGTCACTGTGGACAATGGAGAATCAGAGAAGTGGACATGAGAGCTTTAGCAGGCCTTGTGCTCTCCAGCAGAGGAGGATTAGTTTGTAAATGGTAAATTGTGTTGGGGCCAAGAGTCGTAAAACTGAACTCTTGCCCTGCTGCTGCCTCAAAGGCACAGGCTCTGCAGAAAAGCCCTTCTCCCTGCTTCTGCTAAATGCTGTGATCAGGGCAGAGGTGGGCATATGGAATATGCTCCTCTTTTCCTCTGCCAGAAAAGGAAGAAGAAACTGGTACATTTGTACAAATTTTTGCTCCTCACCATCTCTTACTATCTTTTCTAAGGGAGGGCATGGCATTAAATTAATCAGTCTTCTGCCATTTCCACAGGATGCGGATTTGCCTCTCACCGAGGTGCTGCTGGCTGGTTCACTGCCTGCTGGAGGGTGTATCTGAGACCTGATCTAACCTGAAGCATGCACTTCCTCAGGAGGTCTGCAGCAGGGCTGGAGGACTGCAAGCACTGCATCCCTTCCCTCCTGTCACCTGCTTCCACACACTGCAGTGCCTGTGCTGTGCTCTCAGCTCCCTCGCCCCGAAACGTTCCTTGTGATGGTTTGTACAGAGCTGCCTTGGAGCAGGCTTTGCTTTTGGTGGCAGCATCCCTTGTTGCCATGTCATTCATGAAGAGGATGGCTTTATCCTTGCCTTTATCCCACTAGGACTAGCTGCTCTACCCACAGGCACCAAAAGTGGCAAATCTTCCATAACCTTTTTTTAATCTTCAGTTGAAGCTCTGCATCACATGAACTCCTTGGGGCTTTTTGAGAGGTAAAGACTTCTTTTTTTCTTTTTTTTTCTTTTTTTTTTTTTTAGAAACAACACCAAATAAAAACCCAAACAACAAAACCCAAGAAACCCAAAACTGACAGAAAAAAAAAATCAAAACGCGTACACTGAACCCAAGTTGGAGAAACAACTGCATTGTGTGACTGATACAGTCCATGGGACTACAAAGCATTCCCAGTCAGGTCTTGCACATCCACTCCCTATACCTATTAATAGCTTTTAGTCATGAGCATAGACATGGAGACAGGCAGGAGTTTGCCATGCAAACATTTATCTGGGAGCCCCTTCTTTTTTTCTTGAACTAAAGATTTCAGTGTGATAAAGTGGACATTTTAAAGCATTGGTGGAGATAGAGGGGATGTAACTGCACTTAATCTGAGGTTGGATTAGGCATCCTCATATCTTTGAGTCTGCCAGTAAATAGTGAAGTATATGAGCAATGGAAATATGTCCTTCTTAATCTGTAAAACAGACAGTTTTGAAAATCCATCAATCTTTCAAATTATCTTAAGGCTTATTGATCCTGAATCATCACAGAGGAATTCAACAGAGGTGTTCTTGTTAGTGATCTAAAAATATAAACGTGGTTGAATACATGGAAAACTGTATGTTATTCCAGTTGTCTTTATTACTGCAATAAATGATACCAATTCTCTCTTCCTACAGACTTTATCTCATCTGTTTATAGTGCTGGCATTTATTTTGTTTTGAGCTGAGGAACAATGCATATCTAGATACTGTAAGGTTGTAGAGGCTGTATGAACATACCATTTAAAAAGAATTGTTTCTGCTCTGTTTACTAGTTTGAACTGAGAAAAGATACTCATTTCATACTCCTGAAAGAAATAGCTGGGTTGCTCTGCAGTTCTGAATAATGTGCTCATAAACAATCCATTCCAGAAAACTCCCAAATCTCTTCCACCTATTTTCTCTAATAGGTGGCAAATCCTTAGTGGCTCTCAAAAATGCCCACAAGTCTGCAGGGCATGAAGGCTTTGTTTTGGTTTATTTTTTGTAAAGCTTGTTAAAAAGAATATGAATGAAAAATTCAGCTGTTATTCAACATAGTACTGATAACTGAGAGTTCATTTTCAAAACTGGAAAATAAAAGCTATTCTAAGTAGTCACTGTTGGTTTTACTGGTATGGAGCATTTCAGAGGTAAGTTTTAAAGAAAAGAAAAGAAAAGGAAACCCAGTCACTCACGAGTGCTGATACAGGAATGACAGAGGTTAATACCACTGACATCATGTTGGAACTGTATAGCATTTTGTTAATGGTTATTAATGCCCTGCTGCTGGGAGACAGACAGTGCCAGCTGCCATTAGTGTGGTGCCTCTGCGGGTGTGCCTGGGCCTCTGCTGGGGAAGGAGAGGGCCCTGAGGAAGGCTCAGATCTGCTCCCTCCTCTGAAACAGGAGGAGAGGAGACACTGAGAGAAGGCACTTGCAGGGCCTTGCTCGGGACAGGGCTTGGAGAGTGAAGCAGGAGCAGCAGACACCTACGGTGCCACATCCAGGAGCTACTGAGGACTTCTGTTCAACTCAGATCTCCAGGACTAAGCTCAAGATACACATCCTTTGGAAGAAAACAGCAAGAGATTCAGATAAACATGCATGGAAATGATGCCTAGAAGCCTAAGTTTGTGTAAGAGAACTCAGAGCTTTGTACTTCAGTGGAAAGGAGTCAGAAATGCTACAGACTAAAGGAGAAAAGCCCTTGAGAGGAAAGGAAAGGAACTTTGTAATGGCAGAATGATGATGGATATGGGACAATTAATTAGCTTTGACTACATCATATTCATTGTACATCTAGATTTGTGGGTTTAGCTGCCTCACTTGGGGCTGGCTATTACTTTGTGTAATACCTTTGAATTTCATCCACCATAAGGGAATGAAACAGATACAGAAAAGTGCAATATATCAGTGTAGCATATCAAATTGAGACAGGCATTTTTAGCAGTCTGTACTGGACAGAGGTTCAAGCCTGCATTAGATTATTCCTTAAGTGTATTGTTGTTATGACAAATCTGAAAGGAGCTAAAAGCACTTCAGTAGATCAAAAAAGGAAACTGATTTCCTTTCCCACAGCCTGGACCCAAAATGGGATTGCCAGCCAGTCTTACATGGCCTGGCTGTGTACCACACAGTCACCCACTGGTGAATGGGAGCAGAACACCTGGACATGAGTTGTGAGTCCTGTGGGAGTAACTGGCTCACCAGGCCTCTCCAAACTGTTCAGCTTCTAGATCTCTTTAAATGCTTTTGCAAGGTAACCTGAAATAATGCACTGAGAATGTTTAGCCAAGAAATGCCTGATGGCCCAAGGAGATTTTGATGATGACTGCCATCTGATGTGCCACACAGGCTATTGTACTCTCTTCCATGCTAATTAAAAACTAGTATATCACTACTTTTGTTTTCTAAAAGGGAAAATGTGAGTTTGATCCCATGAACTTCAGGTTTGGGGACACAATTTAATTTTAAACCCCATTAATTTTGCACACCTGTTAATTATTAGACATAAATGGAAACACCCATGCAATATTGTACATGTAGTCCCCCATTATGCAGCCTAATATTCAAACACATTGATTTGTACAGACTTTATTTTCTCTGATCAGTTTTACAAATAGAGTTGCCCACACAAATAATTTGCAGTCAGTTTCCCTCAGTGCAAAGCAGGAGCAGCAGGTCAAGGGCAGCAGCTTTTCCCCTCTGCACAGCATTCAGTGTCATCATTACTGCAGGTAACTTGTCTGGTTTTAAGGATTTTCTTTAATATTTTTCTTCTTTTTTTTCTTGTTTTTAGCTACATAAAATGGTTCATGTTACTCTTGCAGTAGCTCAGACTTCTATAATTACTACAGAAAATTTGCAAGGGAAAAAAAAATGTGTAACCAAACATACTGACTATTTTGAAGAACTTCAAATTGAAAGTAACATTGGAATTCCATATTTCTTCAAGAAAATAAACTCTTACTCATTAACTCCTAATCTTTTATTACTCTTTTATTTTGTTGGTAGATAATATTTAGAAGAATTTAGAATGGCTGGGACTCAAGCTTGATTTTTCATTTTCATTTCAAACTGGAGCAAATCAAACAGAATGAAGCTAGGGAAGCTTCTACTCACCCCAATCAGTGCAGGATAGCCCCTGCAATCTCATGTATTTCTAGGCTTTGCCTCTTGACATTTTTCTTCTGGGGGTGAGGAAAGAGGAGAATTTGTCTTTAATTAACAGTTAACAAAGCAGCAATGAGCCTCTAAAAGGTGCTTTTATCTTAAAGTAATAATCACTACAAGGTCACTTCTGAAGGATAAAATGGCAGTTTGGATGGGGTGGGGTTTTTTGGTGGGTTTGGGTTTCTTTGCATATAAGGGAATATGGTAACTGTTGCCTCTTATTATGCCTATAATGTAACTGACTCTGGAAGCTTGATTTATTGTTTTGGATTTGTAACTGGTGAAAAGGAAGTTAAAAATAATTTCCAAAACCTGATCTCTAGCAGATGAAGATCTTGCAGAAAAACAGTCAGGTATGTTCCAATGCACCAAGATTTGGGTCTTCTTCTGGATCTTGCATTATGAGTCTGTTTAAAATACTTCACTTCTTTCAGGTTTTGACTATGTTGGCATTTCCCTATAGTTGCCAGAGTGGTGCCTGTCTGGAAATTAATCCTCCTGTATTTGTGTAAAGTGCTTTTCTGGAAACTTGGGTGGAATGGTTGAATGTGCCATGGGCTGGTTATTAGTGTGTATGACTGCTATGTACAGAACCATACATCGAGCTATTTCTGGCTGTGTTCTGGGGGCTTGACCTGAATTCTGAGTCTGTTTATTGACCCTAATGTGTGTGTGTTTTCTTCCTTCATGGAAAGAGAATAGGACTTTGGAATTGGTCAAGGCAACAGAAACAATCAAAGACTTCTTTGTGATGTGTTATATCACTTGTATGCTCACTGTTGAGAAAAGTAGCTCCCTAACTTGAAATCATGTGTGCCAAGTTACCTTCACTGGCATTGTGAGAGCAGCAGCAAAACGTTCACGTAATTATTAAATGGACTTTTATGGGTAAAGGACATACCTTTCTCCTAGAAAGAAGTAGTATCCTACCCAGCTTTACTCAAGCAAATGCAAGAGTTTTAGAATTGCAGAATGGCCTGGGTTGGAGGGACCTCAAAGATCATCTCGTTCCAACTGTCTGCCATGGGCAGGGACACCTTCCACTAGGCCAAGATTTCTCAGAGCCCCATCCAACCTGGCCTTGAAACACTTCCATGGATGGGCCATCCACTCTTCTCTGGGCAACCTGTACCGATGTCTCATCACTCTTGCAGTAAAGAATTTCTTAATATCTAATCTAAACCTTTCATTTTAAAGCCATTCCTCTCATGCCTTACCATGCCCTGATGAAAAGTCCCTTTCCAGGTGTTGTAAGCCCCCTTTAGGTACTGGAAGATGCTATAAACTCTCCTCAGAGCCTTCTCTTCTCCAGGCTGATCAGCCCCAACTCTCTCAGCCTGTCAAATTCCTTTAGTGTTTGAAAAATGCTGAGGAGCACTTGTTTTTCTGCCTTTCTTCCCCTCCTCCTTATGAAATTGAAGGACTTGCACTCCTGTTATGGCATGGGAGATATACTAATTCAGTATAGGTTTTTCTATATGAACAGGTTTACAGAGTCATGTTGCCAAACGGATAATACCAGAGGAAGGTGTAACAGCATAAGGGAAACATGAAATTGAATATCTTAATTAAAGGTGCAAGCTGCAGATGTGAGCAAACTGCAAAGCTATTCAAATTGTGAAGGAAATGAGGGGAGCTGATTTCATTGAGAGCTGAAGATGTTAAATAAGCACCTTGAGTAGAAAGGATGCTGGCAAACACTGGGGATGGGGTTTGGCTGCTGGGGAACCATGGGAACTATGGGGAATCCAAAACTGGGGTTTTTTAAGGGGGCACAGTGTAGAGTTGAATGGGCTTTATAAATATGAGCACTTCAGTCATGTGCCTCAAAAGAACATCTCATCAACCTGTGCCTATTATAAATAAAGGAGATTAACAGGGAGAAAGTTGAAGAACTTTATTCAAGTGCTTAAGTATTTGGAAACAGCCAAGTGAATCAGACTTGTCTTACAAAAAGAATGGTGTAGTAAGTCAGTCTTGTAGGCTACCGTAAGCATCTGTCTGAATCTGCATATATGCCATCATGAGATTGCAGAACAGAGATTGTAAGAACAGTCCAAGATTTTGGTTAGTAAGACTTAAGGTTGAAGGCAGCTCCTTGTCTTCAGAGACTGCTTTCTTTTTTAAAACTGAAGGCTTAGTTTCCCCTGCCACAACCCTGTGGCGATTGGCAGCACCTCAGCCTGATCTATGAACTTAAAACACATTTGATCTATATGCTGGTGCTTACTGCCAGGTCCTGCCACTCCACCTGAATAACTATAACATGCTCATAAATCAGGGGAGAGCATTCCTCGCTGACACCATCCCAAATGCCCTACTGAGCTGAAGCCTGTGTTAGCCATCAATGCCTCTTACATAAACATGTCATACTTTAAAGTAGGATCTTGCAAAAAGCACAAACAATAGGCTGGTATGGAGGGGCCACACAAAGTCAAGAGCTGTTAAGTGGGGGGAAGAGGAGGAGAAGAATCTCTTGATGATAAATATATCTACCAGACACATATGGAAAGAAAATAGTCTAGCTTACATTTCTTTCAAAATGAAATAGTCAGATGTGGAAATGGTTGTCATATTCCCTGGGGAACTTGGAAGCTATGAGCCACAGGAAAACAACGATGCACCATACTTTGGCTTTTGTTATATTCCCTTCAGCCTGGTCTTCATCCCCCACCTCATGCACCAGATACCCAGTAGTCTGTGTATCTGATTAGGTAGCAAAAAAAGCTCAATTGCATTTGGTTTGCAAGAGAAAGCTAAGTAAGAACAATGGCTCAGTCTCGTGTGTGCATTCAAAACCACTTCCTAAGCCTTGTCTAAAGTCACACACCAACACTGTGGCTGGTAGTTCCTGTCTCCCCAATCTTAATCCTCACACAAGCTGATGCCAATTTCGGGCATGGTAAGAGAAATGTTAAGGAGCATCCCAGGCACACCTTTGTTATAGTACACAGCTGAGTGACTTGTAAAACTCATGTGTTTGTGTCGGTGCAGCCTTTGATGTGACTGGGTGAGGAGAGTGCCCTCCGTGCAGCAGCTGGAACACACACAGCCAGCAGTGACACCAGGCTGTAAAGAGCGTCCCTGGCCGCCCCTGTCACATGGCTCACAAATCACAGGGCTGACAGGTGCCTGTGCTGGATCCTGCTGGATCCAGGGTGTGCCTTGGTGTGCAGCAGCAGGTAGGAAACCTGCCTGGTGGGTGGCCAGATTGTACACATGACTCAAATTCTCTGCTCAGGGGCAGCCTGTTGCATAGCTTGGTGCAGAATTGGGAACATTTGCTTTACTTTAATTGGGCTGAGTGCTGTTTATGCCCTGACTTCAGGTAGGGTTCAATTCCACACTCTTTAATAGTCATAATAACCTTATGGTTAATTTGTAGCATTAAGGCTAGGAGTTTTTGTGAAACACAAAACTGAGCCTGTAGTTCCCTAGTTGCTCCTACTGAAAGGGTTGGGCCTTCAGCGTCCACGTTGCTTTCCCAAGGAGGGAGATCCAGCATGCAAGAGGGAGATGTAAGTACTCACATCCTGGAAGGGCTTCAGGGTGTTTGGGCAGGGACTTTTCTTATGGAATATCCAATCTATCCCTGTGAGTAATTTCTAACTGATGAGGATGATTGATGAGTATTACTCTGCTGTGGGAGCCTGAAGGATAGTTAACGTTTGTGATGGTGCTGACCTTCCAAAAATGCATGTGGGAGACATGATACCATTTTTTTCCACTGCCTGCTTAGAATTGGGTTTTACTGCCTTACCCACTACCCATATACATTAATTCCTGACCTGCCCTTACTCCCTCACCACCTCCTTCTAAATATAATTTAAGGTCTTTAGGGATTGATCAAAGCAATCAGCCTGTAGTAGAATGCTGTCTTCATCCTAACACCTTGGTGTTAACTGGCAGCAACTCTCACCTTATGTAGGCACTGTTGTGCCTGATGGCAGATCTGTGCTTTTACATCCCAGCCTTCAGAGAAGAAGGCAAGCTCTTGGTCAGGGGCAATAGCTTTTACGTGACTTTTTTTAGAACCAGAAGGCAAAGGCTGAGGCAGCAGCTCTGAACACGCGCTGGCCTCGGGAGAGGCTCCTCGCTGCTGTGCAGCTGTTGTGAGAGCTGGGCAGGACATAGGGCTCCAAAGCCCAGTGCCACATGTGCTCAGAGAGCCCCTGGCAATCAGCAGCCCTGCCTGAAGTCGACTTCTGTTTAGGTGGTGGTGGTTTTTTTCTTTTTCCAGGGAGTCACTTGATAGGGTATAATCCTGTAAGATACTCAGCAAAGAAGCTGATACAGGAAAGTATTTCTGCAGATGCTTAATTTCCAGTGAATAAGTGGTTCTTTTATGTGGGTGGGAGCACTCATGTGCTTAAAGTTAAGCACATGCTTAAGTGCTTTCTTGGATTGGGGCCAAACTGCTAATGTGATGGAGATTCCCTTTCTCAAGTAACTGCAGGGTTCAGGACTTCATGTGGACCCCTGGGCCTGCAGGATTACTGAAATACACCCATGACTGGCAAATACTGGATGCTTGTTTTTAAACTTTTCATTTTCAGCAAAACCTTCATGCAATGTTGCTATATTATGACTTTTATACTTTGCATACAAAGAACAGTTCTTTATAGGTCTGTGGTAGACTTGAAAAGAAACCCTATTGCTGACCTCAAGTTTGTTTTCTTAAGAGGATATTTTATATTTCTGTTTGAGGACACAACAAAGATTCCTCCAGCACCTTTTGCTCTGACCCCAGTGCCTTATCTTTAAACTGTTCCTACTATACTTCTGGGAGAAAATCAGCCTTTGATGGCACCACGAAGATGTTGAATTCCAGCTGCCGGGAGTCTCTTGTGTGATGTTGCACTTGCCCACGATAGTCTGCTTTGATGACAGCAGTGGTAACAAGCCCAAAGCACACATGTGTGGGATGTGACAGGGGTGTGCACCTGTCTCAGGCAGGGGGCACCAGGTCTTAGCCGTGGCAGCCTCCTCAGTGGCTGTGCTAATCACCGGGAGTGACACGGGAGTGACACTCGCCCTGCCCGGCAGGCAGGAGTGAGCAGGGTGTTGGGGCTCTGAGTACACAGCTGCTTCTCAAATTATGATGCACAGGGTCAGAGGTCACTGCAGAAAAAGCAGATAAAATTATGCTTCCTACTGCCACCATGCCACATCAAAATGGTAAATTGTTTGTTTTATAGTGGGTCTGTCAAGCTGTTCTACTGTAGCAGACGTAGCCCTTTAAAAATAAAGGGGGTTGTTTTCTAAATATTGTGTTAGATATTTCTTTCTGTTAACTGCTGTTCTTTGGCTGCTGCTATATAATAGAAACTTTTAGACATTTTTAAAATGTTTGCTTGGTGGTGAGACTTGGCAGCAGGGTGAGAGTGGGGGGCCAGCAGTGCCGTGCTGTGTGTGGGCACGGCAGCTTGCAGGCTCCCCTTGGATACCTGGGATAGGGGATAAGCTGTGGGCAGATGGCTGTGCACAGGATGAGACATCTAGGTTAATGACCTGGGCAATGCTGTCTGCCTTTCTGTTCATGGCTTCTGATCCTGTTTCAGAAATAGAGCAGATCTTTATCCTGTGTGCAGCATCCGCTCACTTTTCTCAGAGTCTCTGCTGTCCTTTCCATTTGAATTTGTATTGAACAAGGGATGGTGCTTACAGGAAACTTGTGGAACTAAGAGTGAGAACCAGGCTGGAAAAACCATAAGAGTTCAAATATGTAGGGTATGTGATGCTTTCTCCAGCTTTGACTTTTTTTTGAGTTCCTTTTTTATTGTGAATGGCTTGTTAATTTTTTGTTAAATTCTTCGACCATAACTGTGACCAAAGAGAGGAATGCATTTGACAAGTGCAATAAAGCAACTGTTCCATGTTTATGGCAAGTACTATACTTTTATGCTATTAATTCAAATTGCCTGGATTTTTATAAAACTGGGACAGTATAGGATTACCTACCTTACTAGAACAGTTGAAATGGATCACACTACAAAGTAGTCCACATCTCCCTATCAAATTTTAGAGGAAATAATCTTAGAGTCACAGGGGAGGTGTATGTCTCTGGAGCACAGCTTTTAGATGCATTTTTGTATCCAGCAAATGTTGGGAGTCCCAAAGAGAAATAACAGGAAAATGCCATTAAGTAAAATAGAATAGTTCAGTGCAAAAAGAAAAATTGTTGCACTACATGTGAGATAATGACACTTAGGAGGACACAGGTAACTTCAGAAATGTTTTGCTGCACTACTGTAACTGAGCAGAGAAGGTGACTGCAGTGCTCAGTCCTCTTCCAAGAGGAAAAGTGGTGGGAACTGTACATGGGGATGATTTCCTTGATCAGACTTCTGCTGAAAACCAGAGCTGTGCAAATAATTGGTTATTTTTCTTCAGTTTGATGGTTGTACAGGCAAGAAAAAAATCCTTTGGGACCAGAAAAGTTTTTACAGAATGAAGAAAGCATTAATGTGTTCCAAGATCAATACACTGCTTCAGTCCCAGGTATTTTTAATTTCATGTTATTTTTCTAAGTAACAGCAGGAAATCTGGTGTCTTGTTTGTTTGTTTGTTTTTCTGGGGATTTTGGCTTTTTAATTAACAAGGTAAAATTCAGAAGTCATGTGCAGCTCCAAGAGGGAGGGAGTGCGGGCATCCTTACCTCTACATATGTCTAGCAGGGTTAGTATTCATGTCACAAATCTGTTGATGCTCTCCTGTGAGCCTGGCAGAGCAGAAAGAGGGTCTGAATTCAAATTTCTGCATTCAAAAGTAGTTCTGACCACTGAATGAAGGATATGAAATGGAAAACCTGACAAGAATGACCATAGTGACCAGTACATGAATTCCCATGCATGTGTAACATGTTTTCTTACACTGAAAAGGAATAATGGGGTTGGGGCAGGATGAACACCCCCAAATAAGCTGGGAAGGCTCTCCTAGTCAAACCTAGCCCAACATTACTTGAGTTTAGGATAAGTGCAGATAAGTAATTAAATGCTTTTAAGTACACTTAGGCTTTCTTTGAAGCCAAAATTTTTGGAACAGAGATAAGCTGCTCTGCTGCCAGTGCCCACTTCCAGGGAAGGACTGGATGTTTCTCCCTGCTGGATCTCATGTTCATGGTGTGCTGTCACTTCTGGTCAGTGACTGCAACCCGATAGCCAGAGCTAAATCCTCAGTGCCTTCTTGAAGGGACTCTATGGAAAAGGGATAGTCACCGTGGCAAGGACAGCTTGTACTTGTATTAGGGTCTGAGTGGAAGCAAGGAATTTGGATTTTGGAGGTGGTTGCCCATGTGCCAAAGAGGCTAACCCCTGTTTTTGTCAGCTCTTCATCTTTGTGGGATAGTCTCAGCTCTCAGTGCCTACTAAGCAGTTGGTGTGCAAATGGTGACTTTTTGAACCGCAGTATTTGTTTGAGCCTTAAGTGTCACCAGACTTTGAGGCCAGTGAACTTCACCGTTCATCTTACACAAATTCTTCTTATATTGTCAGGCTTCTGTTCTGGAAATGAAGTTACAATCCTTGCTGTTGCCTCATGAGTGACAAATATAAGGCAACGAAAAAGGGCTTACCACTAATCCTGCAAAATTAATTTCATAACAAAGTTGATCACTGAACAAGAAAATAGAGCTGGGCAGACAGCATCAAAGATATCCCCATTTGGCCTGAGCCAACTTTTTCCTGATTAACAAATGTAACATATTTTATTTATAATACCATTCTTGAACTCTTACATTTTATACCACTATCTTAATCACGTCAAAGCTACAATGTTTGCTCAGGTCCTTAAGGTGACTTCTAACACTAGAAGCAGAAAGAATGATCCACTGATGCTTTGTGAGTATAATCCTGAAGTCTGTGGTATGTCATATGTCAGAATTTGTCCCTGTCCATTATGTTGATTTTTTTCTTGTACATGAGAAGCAGGCTTGTATTTGAGGTTTTCACTTTAGACCTGTGTCCTCTGTTCTGAAAACAATGATATTTAACATTTCTATTCCCTAAGCAGTTCCTGAAGAAGCTTTTCCTCAAAGGTTTGGGTGGGTAGAACTAGAAAAGTGAAACTGTCTGCTTCTAGGGAAGGTTTTTCTTATGTATATTTCTTCCTTGGAGTCCCCTGCTGAATGCACTGTGGAGCCTGGGATGAACAGGTCATCCCATGCTACGTGTTACCCTATAGCTAATGCCAACTGCAATTTCAAGTGCTCCCTCCTAATCCCTCCCCCTCATGCATTATTTCCTTGTGCAGCATTAACACACCACATGCTGATCCACTGTTGCTCCACGGATTTAGAAAATAATCTACAGGCCCGCAGTGATGTAAAACATTAAATATTGTTTTAAATATCGGAGGCGCCATCCTGCCTACACGGTGCTTAGGGTGGGCAGCAGGCCAGAGCCTGTGCTGGCATGTGCCTGAGAACTGGAGCACGCCTGCTCCCACAGAACAAAGCAAAGCCCAGGACAATAAGGCAGCAACGATGACAGACAGGGAAGGGCTGGCTTATGCCTTGTGCTCTTTGGCCATAATATCAGCTTTGGAGACTACACTGTCTGGAGGGCTAAGAGTTTCTTTCTGCACTCCTGCCTTACTGCCTGCACCTGCCCATCTGAGGGCAGGCAAGAATGAAAGGACACTTTATAGAGCTTCCAGGGGCTTGTCAGTCAGTTATGGCACAGTGGGATTTCAGTGGATGCTTCACACTCGTTCTCTCACTCAGCATTGCCAGCTAACACTAGGCTGAGTGCAGTTCCTCTTAGTTTGCTTCCCTCTTTCTCTTTGCGACAGCAAAAAGCTGACTTGTGTCTGGGAGGGGAAGGGCTGGGGAAGCCTCTGTGCTGTGCTGTGCTGTGCTGTGCTGTGCTGTGCTGTGCTCTGTGTGTGGAGGAAGCAGACGTAGTGCAGAATGCCTGCTGCACTGTTTTGGGATGCCTCAGAGCTGTGCCTTTCCTTTCTGCTCCAGAGGAGTAAATTCCCTCTACAGCCCTGCCTGTGGATGGGCTGTTCTTCAGCCCCAGGTTCTCAGTGATGTATCCCCACCCACGCTCACTATCTGTACAGGGACAGCTAGAACAGAGCATGTTTTTTCTTTTCCTTGTATTGGCTTGGACATGAGTAACCATCAGGAGTTGTCCTGTTTCCATACTGAAAGCTGCAGTTGCATGATGTCAGCCTAAAAGCTGCAGGAGCTCAGAGTGGTGTGTGCAGCTGCTCAGCCCTCTGGGCACAGCCTGCCCCTCTGTCTGCATCGGGCAGACATAAACTGGGCCATGGTTTTAGGCTGTGTCCCCTGCCTGGGGACTGCTGAGCTTGTCCTTACCTGGAATGTTCCCGATGTTGGGAAAACATCAGTCACATTTAACCTTCTCATCACCACATCAGCTCCTGTCTTTGTGCCCATGGATCCCAAATTCCTTGTGAGGGAGAGCACTCAGCCTATGCAAGGTGGTCCTGCACTTCTGAATTCATAGGAAGTAAATGACATTTTGGAAGGCAAAGCCTCAGATGCTGTTGGAAACATCTACCCATGAGCTGCTTAATATAGTTCATTATATTGGAGTGTCTGCATGAAAGAGGCAGGAGAAAAGGGTTGCCCATGAATATTATCAGTACAAATCAGCATGGGTTTAATGCAGCCAAAGGTATGGTCTGTTTATACACCCACCCTTTAATGCATGTGAATGTGCTTGATTCTGTGAGAACTTGCAAAGCCAGGAGCTATATGAACTTGGCTGTCACACACTTCTTAAAGCATTATTTCTCCTTTTGTCTGCAGATCCCTCTAATGCCAAATGGCTCAAGAACTTCAAAGACATACCACAACTTCAATCTGTCCTTCATGCTTTTGCTTCCTTCAGTATATAGCTGTGGCAAAGCCAGCTTCTCACTGGCTCTAGAGGCTCTGTCTTCAGACTTTTAAATGTAGGTGAATTATAACAGTTCATGTTACCTGGTCCAGCTGCACACCTTGACTCATTAGAAAAGCAGGCATCTCTCTTCCACTGGATCCAAACTCCTCATTAACTTTGAAATATTTCACTCTGCTCCCATCCTTCAAGTTACAGCTTCTTTGGCCAAGTTCATTGGTTCTTATTTCCAGAAACTGCTGTATCTCAGAGGGCTTCTGAACTGATAACAAGGTGACTAATACAGGTAAGGTACCTGACCTAATATTCATGTAATTGGCATAGATTACTTTCTGAAGTTGATTTTTCTTCAAGAGATGGAAGTGCAGAGCATTGATGTGCCATCTTGGAGCATTTCTGGAATGAGACTCCTGAATTTTCTCCCTGCTTGCTTAAGTCTGCATAAGCTTAGCCTCTTTCTTTTGAAGAGTTGCTGTAAGTACCAACTTAACTGCTGTAGTTACGTTGGAACACCAAATGAATAAAAAACATAAATGCAATTTAGCTACAAACTCCTAAAAGCAGTATTCTCAGCTTCAGCTGATTGGTTAAGAGAGCAAGCGTGGAAGCAACACTTCCCACTCCTGGCTGTCCCAGTGTGCTGTTCCTTCCCTTGCTGGCCAGCAGCAGGCAATAGTGTCCTGTCATGTTCAGGTGTTAGTGGGTCTCTCACCTGGACTGCTAATGGATGGGATTAGCTCTGAACATGTGTAATAAACTCAACAAATGGAAAAGCAAAAGGAAGATATTACTATAAGTCCACATATGTTGTTGAGATATGTATATATCTCTTCTTTGACTAAGCTGTGGTTAATCAAAAGATTCATGTTGGGTTATTTCTGAAGAAGAGACTCCCCCCCATTTAATGTCCAGCATAGGTTGTTGTTTCAGCCTGAGCATGTGTGCTTTGCTTCTGGTGCATTGGAAAAATGTGGTAATGTCTAAAGCAGAAAATTATGTGGGAAAGACATGAAGATGCAAAAAATGATGAAAATCCATGTACCCATGGATCTCGTTAAGTGGACTTAGGAGATTCTCATAAATATCATTTTAATGTGATGTAGTTCACATGATAACAAGATACTTTGTTCCACCAGCAAAATGGAGCATTAGCTTAGAGGACTGGATTACTCATGGCACAAACATGGCTGTTATGTGCAAACTTTCGATGTTCTGCCAAGGTCACTTTGTGGGGGTTGAGATGAAACTGTTTCCTAAACTGTGAAAGTGATCCCGGGTGCCCAGCCTGCTGGAATGCCTGGAGGTTTTATGGATTCCTTCCCCTTTAAGCCCACTAGCAGGGTATCTGCTAATGCAGGCTGCCTTTTCCTGCCTGCATTGCTCTAGTGGGGCTGGCCTTAGGGAAAGTATTGCTTTGACTCATTTTGACTTCTTGTTTGCCTGCAGAAGGAGCATTTACAGCAGCCTTTTCTGTAGACAACCAAGGTAAAATGCTGACCTCAGGCACTGGAAGAGATGAATGTAACATTCATGTTTGAATATGACACCAGACCCATGATAGGAGCGGGAAGGTGTCAAGTTATAGTCAGATCTACTCTCACAGCACCTCAGCTGAGAACACTTGTTTGGGGAAAGGTCTCATGTCATGCAGGTGAAGGAAACAAAAGG
Organism: Argya squamiceps; assembly: GCA_037834095.1. Taxonomy (NCBI): domain Eukaryota; kingdom Metazoa; phylum Chordata; class Aves; order Passeriformes; family Leiothrichidae; genus Argya; species Argya squamiceps. The sequence goes on along the minus strand of JBBMKD010000216.1, from coordinate 13,136,860 downwards.
TAGGAAAACGAATTCTGGCCTGGAGCTGAGGATCTGCAGTGGGCTTTGCTCCTCCCACTCACTTAGAAGGGGAATGCACTTGCAGGTCCTATGACCACCACGGTCTTGGCCGTGCCTGAGGCTTGCTGGAAGGACCACTCACTCCTGAGGGTGCCCAGCAGAGCACTAGCTATATTGTCCCTGTGTTAGGCTGCCTTTCTGCCCTCCCCTTACAGTTCACAGGCTGTTGCTGCTCTGGCTGTGCTTGCCCAGTGCCCCAGAGCCTCAGCCACAGCTCCCCAGTTCTGATGGCTCAGAGGAGAGCATCTCTGGTAAAGTTTCATGTTAGAAGCATTCACTGAAATGGAGGTGTCAGAGTGGTCTCTAACTGCTTGAAGTGGTGCAGTTGCCAACTGTGTCTGCTTAGGAACATGTTTTGTTATGGGAAGGTATGGAGGACTACTGGAGTGAAGCTGGTAGGCAGCAAATGAAGTTAGAAATATGTGTTCAGGGTGAAGTTGGGGGATGAAACACAGATTATATTCCCAAATCTTTGCTTAACTGCCTTCAGATGTTACAATTAATTCAATTTTTGCCTGTGTTATAGAGGACGCTGATTCAGGAGTTAAAAACCTAAGGGACATTTGACTTTGTGGGGATTTCCAGGCTTCCACGACGTCACTGTCAGGCTTGGATCCTAGCAAGCTCTTAGGGCAGGACTTGAGGACGAAGGTTCTGTGAAGTACAGAAAGTAGGATTAAATTTCAATTAAACCCAGAAAGAAATAGTAGAGGGCTGAAAGATATCTTCCCTCAGCTGAAGTAGTTACTCTCTTCATACCTGTGAAGAGGATCTTGCCCAAATTCCCTTAGTTTGCTTTAAAGTACATCTGAGGCGTCAAGTAGATCTCAGCTGCAGTGTATTTACTGTCCAAATAGAAACAATGCACTACAAGTTCACCCTAATTTTACTGGAATCAGCTGCCACTACTCTGGAGCAGAAGCAAGAAAAAACAAAATTAATATCTGGATAAACAGCCTATTAATTTGATGACAACTGTTGTTCTCCATTTCAGGGTCCAGAGAGCAGCCTGGGCAGTGAGCTAATGAGAACACCAGAGTCGTGCAGCCTTGGGGGAGGTGGGGGGTAGAGAAGAAAACAGAACAAACACTCCTTTTGTAGCTTGGAGCTAAGGGGATTCAGCCAAAGGTTAATTGCTTTCTACCCTAAAATGCTGTGAAGTGTTGCTGCGTGGTGTCATACAGCTGCTTCATCCCAGCCTAAGGGTGTCTGTTTCAGTGGTGGGTGGCATGAGCCAAGATCCTTTTTTTAACCGCACGGGGGTGTTGCAAGGTCTCCTGAGTTAAGGCTTCCAAAAATCTGGTGGATTTGGTTGGTATTGTTTAGGATATCGCTGCATCGTGGGAGCAGTTAGCAAAAACACCAAATGAGAACCAAAAGAACTGATTGCTCTTCACTAGGAATTTTATTTAGGGGATGCAAGTTCATTGTTTCCTGCGATTCGTTGTTAGACAATCCGATTGTTGTTAGACAAAAGGTGCTACAGGAATCAAAAGATAAGGACAGAAATGAGTGTAATAGTAAACTTCACCTAACTGTCACCTTTGCCTCTTAGCCAATGTTTCTGGTGTGAACTTTAATTTTAATGCTCAAATCTGTTATTCCTAAGACTTTTGTTTTCCAAATTCTGCTCATGCAACTTCTGTACTTCGTAGAACTTAAAGCAATAAAATAATTTCCTATTAGAATAGGACTGTTGTGACAGCTTGGAAGTCTCCTTCTGGTTGATGTGACATCAAAAATTTCAAAAAATCAGAAATTTTTAAGAGGGGAAATCATCCTGTGATATTGTGCAATCTTGTGACAGTGCCCAGATTCCCTGGTCTGGAGATCATCATAGTGGAAGAGAATTAGAGTCTTTAAGTTGGAAGGGATCTGCAATGATCATAGTCCAATTCCAACTGATACTTGTGAGATTAAATGGAACAAAATATAAATGTGAAGTCTGATCTTCTTTCCTGTAGAGTGGGTAAATTTCTGATTTTAGTATGTGAAGTCTCAATGTTGCAAGTAATTCTGCTATCATCACGTGTTTGTCTCAGTTTCTCCTGTCTGGTCATTCTGCCCATTTCCTTGTGAACATTTTAATCTTTTACTTTACTTGTGCTTTCAACATTTACTTTAGCTCATGACTCCACAACTGAAGTTGATCATCTATAGGGTTTAGAGTCATGAGCAGCAAGCTTGAGCAAGTGTGTGCTCATTGAATGTCAGAGCTTGAGTATTTTCACTGCCCAGTTCAGGCAAGGAGGAGCTGTTTCCTCTGTGATTCTTATACCAATTGACAGCATGGGCTGAGAAAACCCTGAATGCTTCATTAGTGTCTCTTCCTATCTCAGTCAAGTGTGCATGGCTCACCCTGCACTGCTGTGTGCCCAGTCTGGTTCCACCCATCCACCAAAAGGCAAAGTGTGGGGTCACAGCACTGTTCCCAGTAACCAGGCTTTCCCCAGACTTAATTCCCCTCAGAAAGGAGGGGATTCAGGCAATAAAGGAACTAGAAATAGGAGTGCTTTGGGCTTTTGTTTGCCCTCCATGAAGGTCCCTCCCTGTCTCTTTCTGATACTGCAAGAACAAGTCCCAGTTCTTCTGCTTCCAGGGAATAGCATTGTCTCATGGTGCTCAGATAGCTAAAGGTGCAATTGGGAGCACAGACAACCCTTAGTGCAGTTTTACCACATGTGAAATGTTTAAAGCATTTTTTCAACAAAGTTTTGGGGTATTCTGCTTTTGAAGTCCCCTATTCCAAATAGTGTGATGTATGTACCTCTGCTTTTGTTGGAGCTGAGTACCACAGACAGGATGAGGCTCTCTTTCTGCATGTCATTTCTATTGTCATGCAATAGAAAACCATGAGTTTTTCTAGGAGAACCTTGTCTAACCCAGCAGGATTGCCTAAACTTTCAGAGACAAGCGCAATCCACACTATCAATAGTAGAATTGCATGGTATCACTCCTGTTTTCTGCTCCTTACTTGTCCTCTGGCCTGATTGAAGGTGCTGACTTGTTAGTTTGCAACATGAATGGTTACTGAGCCCAGTGGGACTGGGGAGAGGGCTTGTATTACTGCTTGCATGACTCTATTAGCAACAATTCGTGTGAGTAATTTGGTAGAATAGTTATGAGCCATCTGCCTGCATCTGCAGTTACTCAGCAGCCTGAAAGTGCACTTTGAAGTCATCTTTACTGGAGCTGGCCCTAATATGTTCTTGCTTTTCATTCCTAGAACTGTTGCAACAAAGTTAACGTCAAGGGCTGTCTTGGAATCCTGGATCTTTCCAGCGAAGCAAATAGGAATTCTGAAAGGTTCTGCAGTGTCCAAGAGATCTCCAACATAGCTTTAGATTTTTGTGACTATTTCATGGGAAACAAATCTTTCCTTGTTTTCTTTTTTTTCCACTTGATAATAGCATTAAACTCATTTTCTGCAAACCTGCTTTCAACGGTCTAGCTAATTTATACTGGAAGTAATTGGACACACCTAATGAAAAGCATAGTGGAATTTTGCTATGAGCTGCAATGTTCTCTTCAAGTCACTGGTCTTTTCCACTTGATAATTGTCATAACAGCAGTTAAGTAAGGTGACTTCTCCTCTTTCCTGCCCGTGATGAAAGCTTAAAATGAGTCTTCAAAACTGTCACTCTTCTCTAAAGTTTCCTTAACAAAATGGCATTTATTCCTCTCTTAATACCTTGCTTAACATTAGGCTGTTGTTCAGCCTTCAGAGAGCTGTGACTGGAATAGTTAACCAGGCGAGGGCTTTAGATACTCTAGGGCTACTGCTTATCTTGAGGAGTCTAAGGGGATCATGGTGATGCTGTTTGTGACCTTGTTGTGTACTCTTGTTGTGTAGAGACCATGCTCATCTACTCTCAGATCCGTAGTAAATTCATGTTATGTGCTTCCTCCCTCATTCCTTGGTGGGATTCTTGTCCATACCCAGAGCTGTGGTGTTTCTGGGCAATAGCAGCATTTGTGCTGCTCTTGTGGTTGCAGCTTTTCCTGGTGCCATATGGACAGGGTGTTGAGTTGTTCGCTCATTTCTTGTGTAGGATTAACCAGACACTGCCTTTCTTGTGCTTTCTGGGGGTTCTCAATCACAGCCTTCAGAGAGGCTGTGGAGGTATGTACAGAAGGGGCCACAGAGCTGTTAGTGAGCTGTAAATTGCTGCCATCTACGACCAGGCCTGTTCTCAAACACTTGAACGAAGTGGATGCCTCCTCTCATCTCTTCATAGGCAAACCAACCTCATCTGTAGATACCTGCAAAAAATCCCCAAAAGACCCAAACCCAAACAAAAGCAACAACCAAATAATCCAACCCCAAGTCCACAAAACAACCCCAAGCAATCAAACAAAAACAAAACAAGCAATGTGGATCTAAGGCTTTTTAGCAGTTACTGTCTCACCTAAGTTCTATGGGACTTCTTTATGTTACAGATTCCTGTCCCAGAGGGTTTTTCAGCAATCAAGAGGCTTGGAAGGTATTTGAGCTACTGCAGTATATTGTGTTCTCAGCAAGACCTTCTGCACTGTTTTCAGCCCAGAGAGGGTCTTAGCCCATCCCTGTGAGTGTAATGCTATGAATTATTCCTTGTGGAAACTTTAGCTATTGTGCTTAGTGGGTTTACAGGAGCTTTTTCAGTCTGCTTTTAATGTATTTGTGTTGGTGGGGATTCTGAGTGGAATTACATGCCCCGGCTTTCAGATAACTGCTGTAAATACACAGATCCACTCTAGTCCCTTACTTCACAGTAGCAGCTGCTGTGGTGTTACAGAAACTTCATAGCTTTGACTGCATCTTATTAGTTCAGCACACTATTAATATCCCAGAAGTTTTTGTATTAGTTTCCACACTTAATATTGGTTCTCCTTCCTTCTTCCCTGCCCCCCCTTCATATTCAGTCATTAAACTAAATTCATCTTGGGGCTTTTTCATCTAAGATGCCCTTGCTGCCCACACCAAAGAGGAGAATCAGACTGGAAGCAAACCAATTGTGCTAACAGTCACCTGGTATATTTAGTGGCAATGTCATCTAACATGCATTTATGCTCAGAAGTAGCCTTTCTACTTCTATATGGAGCATTTGTAGTGCTGGCAAAATCTTTCCAGAGAAACAGCTGCTGATTGGCTCTTCTTGTCTATTTGGGGAAGGATCTGTCCTTAAATACTTAGTTATTCTGCTTTCTAAAAATGGCATCGAGCACTTGGCACTATCAGGATTGGACTCAAAACTTTTACTGAGATTAATTGGGTGCATTGCACCAAGACCTGGTGAATTTTTGTCTCCCCTAGAGAAATAACAGCACAAGTACCAGCAAGTGGGTGGAGGTACATCCAGGGCAAGTCAGTGCATGGGGCTCTAAAATGCAAATCACAGTCATCCTCTGGAAGGCTTTAAAATCAAATGTCACATTATTATTGTTCAGTGGCTGTGGTGAAAAGGCTACAGGACTGAGAGGCATCTCAGCTAATATTTCTTCTGAATGTAAAGAAATCCTGTCCCAATGGCAGCAGTGCCTCTCCTTTGAGGTGTTGTGTCTCAGTAAGGTGGAGAACACAGGCTGTGTTCTGAGAAGGGACTGGGAGCCAATTTGCTTTTCCCAGTCTGCTGCTGACCAGAAACAGGGCAAAGAGGAAGGTTCCACCAGCATTTGGCACAACTGCCCCAGCCTCCAAGTGCACAAACCATCTGGCTGACACCTAACTCTGGCTGAGGAGCAGGCTCTAGGGAGAGCAGCTCACCAAGAATAGACCTGTTTTATCCCTTTGGTTGACCATAGGTGCTTCCCACTCTTCCTCAGAACTTACAAGGTCAGGAAAACTTGACATCCAGAGAGCTGGTAGAGTACCAAGGGAAGGGTTTTACCCCAGAGCCCAGGGGCTTTGCTCACCTCTGAGCTCTTGCTGTGACACCTCACCCAAGGGAGAGTGAATCATGTAATACTCCTTTGAAACAGAGGCTACCTTAGGACAGCTTGAGGGTCTAGGACACTGAAATACCTTCCTGTCCAAAATGGTTTGAATTAGTTGATCTGCATGGCATGCTGCCACGCTTCAAGGAGAACTGTGGAGGCCTGGCTACTGGTCAGCAGGCTGGACTGGGTGGTAGGAAGTTATTAATAGCTGCTCTTCCATGGAAAGAATGAGTTTGGCTTGGATGTGATGTAAAGCTGCTAGCTGGTCCAGCAAGCAAATGCTGGAAGTCTTGTCTGTTATCACTGCAATGAGCTCATGATGCCTTATGGAGAGCCTTGGGCCTCATGGCCTCAGGTCTCCCTCCTGGTACTGGCCTCTGAATCTGAGCTGTGTGGTTGGGTAGCACAGGTGCAGATCTGAAGAAAAGAAGCTCAGCTTTTTGTCAGCCTCAGGGGTTGGTGGGTGTTTCTTCTGTTCCTCAGCAAGTGTAGGTTCCCTCAAGTTCCTTTATGCTCCAGTTCCCACCTTTAGGAGTCAGCTCTTTATTCCTGTAGCAACTTAATTTAAGGACAGAGAAGTAAGAAAGATGCTTTTCCACACACTAAAATTTTTGGAGAGAAAGATTATCTCAAAAGCTCAGACAAGACCAGTTTGGAAAAAAGGGTGGAGGATATTGGGTGAAATAAACAAATAAAAGTTCTCTTCTTGAGTGGAATGGCAATGAGGAATTTCTTCTGGGGGATTTAGCTGGATCAAAGGTTACAGTAAAGCATGAGTAATAGATTTGGTTTAAACTATGCCAGCTGGTCCTCTCCTTTTAAAGGCTTGTGGGCAAAGTGGCTTTAATGATGTTACTGTGGGTATCTGTTGGACTTGTTCCTGAGCCCTTGATTAGAGTTTGGCATTTTTAAGGTGAAGACTAGGAAAATCAAGTGGTATTGCATTCAGTCTGAGGCTTGTATTTCCATTTGTATGCTTCAGTTCCCTTCCTTGCAGGAAACTAACACAAGGCTCTGGGTTAACAGACGGAGGTCCCCAAGGCAGGCCCTGTTTCAGTGGGACTTGCATTATTCATCCCTTGTAACAACTGGTGCATCTTAAGGGAGCTGATAGCTCCCAGAATAACTGCATGGATCAAGTTTTGTCATCTCCCTCATCCTAAAGTTCACACTTCTGATTGCCCTGCTTAGAAAGAGGGAGAATGAACGAGAGTCAATGGAATATCCATTTCTCATTAAAAATAGTTCTTGTGCTGACTGTTGTAGGGAAACTCTATTTCCTTGGTGGCTTGTTGCTGATCTCTGCTCTTGTCTGTTTGATTTCCACCCTGGAAAACAGGTGTAGAGATGCTATAAGTAGCAAGAAGTCTAATGCATGCAGTGAGTTCCTTGCAGACTCTAAATTACAGTTTTCCTTCCTGTGCTACAACCTCAGGTCCCTGACTGCAACTGCAGCATATTTTCTGTGACTAACAGCTGTAATTCCCTAATTATCATGCTCTGTTCTCCTGCTGTGCTGTAGATTTTGTTTCCAAGGAAGCAAACCAAGTTTCCTCGTTCCTACCCTTGCTCTGTGTGCTCCCAACTGTTCTAAATCCACCATTTGATGCAGCCCATAAAGACAAATGACTATCTCTTGTTTCAAATATTCAAAGTTTCCAGAACATATTACGTAGCTGTATGCTGGGGACAAAGAAGGCAAAATAAGTCTTTCTGGCCTTTCTTTTACTGAAGGCAGCTGGTCCAAAGCTATTGCTAGGTTAGAAAAAGTACCTTTATTAGCTGTAACCATCCTATGTGGAGTGCTAGACTAGAGGTAGTCTCAAACAGAGGGCCCAAGCAAATGGTACTGTTGCAATGTGACTGACAAAACTTCTGCAAAACCCTGGAAAATGTACATGTGCATTAAACCCTGATGGCAGGTTATATGTGTGCCATAATTTCCAAACAATCCTCATCATTTGAGGATGACCAACAAGGGGTCAGTTCCTTTTTGCCTCCACTGCTTTTGAGGTTGGGGATAAATGACTGTGTGCCACATGGAAATGAGAATAAACCTGTGCTCATCTAGACAATTAGATCAATACAGCCAGACTGTATTGCAACAGATAAGCAGCTGGTTAAAATATCACAGAAACATGTTAAGAAGCAGAAAAAACTTCCAGTTTCCTAAAAACCCACAACCTAAGTATGCAAAGGTGTTCTTGACTACTGCATGTACTGAGGCTTTACTTGATGATGCCCATCACTCTCCTGCAGGATACACAAAGGCAAGTTTAGTTCTTTAAGTTTGGACTCAGTCTAATGTGGCTGTGTCCACAACATTTGCATCAAGCTCCCATTGCTCTGGGTGGCAGTTGGTGACAAACAGGAATGCTTTCCATGGGCCAGCCTCCAGTAATTGATTCATGTCTCACTCCAGAAATGTCATCCAAGTTGCAACATGAATGATGTCTCCTGGGTCACAGGATAAAAGTTACTGACTCCACATGGGGGATTTTCTGCCTGACTCCTCTGACCATTAAACTAAGAGACAGGAGGCTGCTCCTTCCTCTGTATCACTGGGATTAAATCCACAACTGGGTCTAGAAAATGTGACACCCAAGGTGGGGGGGCAGTGAAGGAAATTATCTGCTTGGCCTCAGAGAAGAAGATGAAATACAACTGCCGAAGAAAAGGAGTAACTTTAGACAATACACAAGATGTCACTACAATACACAAGATGTCCCTAGAAGTAAGATTGTCCAGCACTGCTTTATTTACAAACTTCACAAGGGGCTTCATAGAGTGCATTCTGTGGCTGGCAAGCGTGGCTCAAGTATGGATATGGATGCACGTGAATCTATGGGGACTATTGTGGATGTACTTTTCACTACAGAATAATGGTGGGATAAAATTAACCTGTGAAGTGGCTTTTGTTCAGTTTCTGGAACTCTGCTCTTGTGCCTAAGTGTTCAAATATTAATTACTGTATGCCTTGGCATACACGTCAGAATATATTTGTGTAACATGGAAACTTGCCTTTAAGATGCATTAAACTCAAGGTTAGAGATACAAACTTTAGTACTTCAAAGAAAGTCAAGTTGTGGTGGTAGTTCAGCAGATGTTTTGACTTCATGGCACCATGAGCTGGTATTGTACCATCTAGATTGTACCTGTAATAATCAGAATTTTTTTTTTTTTTTTTTTTTTTTTTTTTTTTTTTTTTTTTGTGAGAACTTGCTTTTTGATGTGATTGTACCTGATTTAGGTTTCTCTGCTTGCTGAGTGTACCTGTCCACACTTGTGAGGATTCCTGTGATGGTCAGCAGGCTGCAGTGGATTTGCCTGAGGCATGCAGGTCTCCTCACCCCTACCACCAACAGCTTTCTCTCATTGCAGTCAAAATCCTTTCTAAAATAGGAGCTGGATGTGTAATTTAAAATGTTTATTCATAAAAAACAAAGGATCCCCAGTGTCCTTTCCCTTTGACAAGGCCTGGGAGAAACAACCTCGTGCCCCTGTGTTGTTAATACTCATGACATTGGTACCTCAGAAGGGTATTTGTGGAGGTGGTGTTCATACTTCAGTTCCACTGAAGATGTGCACTCCTTTTGTGCAAATTCTGAGCTGTTCAGTGCTTCCAAATTTCATAAACTCTGCATGTAAAGTTGTTGTTTCTTCCCCAGGGAACTCCAAGGGCATGAGCTGCTGGTGGCCTCAAGCTGGGAGTGGCTTTTGGTGGGTGGCTCTTGGTGAATAGAGCAGCATGCAATTTGCATATTGCGCAATTAGCATACTACGCGGCACGTAATTTGCACATTGCATAATATGAATATTGCTCAATTTGCATACTACGCGGTTGCAATTTGCATATCGCGCAATTTGCATGCTATGTAATTTGTATATTACATAATTTGCATACGACGCGGCAAGTAATGTGCATACTGCACGGCACGTAATTTGCATACTATGCGGCAGGCAATTTGCATACTATGTGTTGTGGAATTCACCTGCTATGGTGCACAGAATTTGCATACTACTCAATGAGTAATTTGCATACTATGCATCGAATAATTTGAATACTACGCATTGCCTAATTTGCATACCACGCGACGCGTAATTTTCATACTACACAGCACATAATTTTCATGCTACACGGCAGGCAATTTGCATACTACGCATTGCGTAATCTACATCCCACACGGCACGTAATTTGCATACTGCGCGGTGTGTAATTTGCATGCTACGCAGCACATAATTTCCATATTCTGCGGTGCTTCCGCGGGGCTTTTCTTCACCTTCCGGGGCGCGGGCGGCCCTTCCGCTGTCTCCCCCCGCCCCGTCTCTGTGGCTGCGCTGCAGTTTCCGATCCTGCCTCCCTCCCGCTGGGCAGCACCTTCCCGAGAGCCCTGCTTGTGTCTCTGTGTTTTTTTCTGTGTTTCTGTGTCTGTTTCTGTGTTTGTTTCTGTGTCTCTGTGTTTGTTTCAGTGTTTCTGTGCTTGTTTCTATTTTGTTTCTGTATTTTGCTCCGCGCCGCCCGTGGCCCCGGTCTCTCCCCGCTCGGGTCCCGCTCCGCGGCCGCTTTTGTCTCTGTGTGTTTGGGGCCGTCCCCGGCCGGCTGGGCTGGAGCTGGAGCTGCAGCCGGAGCCTTTCGCTGCTTTGTGCATTCGCCGCTGGAATTCCGTCTCGCTGCGGGCTGCTCGGTCCCGGCTCTGTGGGTTCCGTCTCTCGGGCCCGGCCCGGCCCCGCCGCCTTTTCCGCGGCTGCCTGGGCCGAGCCTCCCGCGATCGCCTCGGGCCATCAGCTGTTGTAATGAGTTAGCCCAGAGCCCATTTTCTTCACGCGGGAAAAGCCACTTCCTTATTCACGTGACTGATTTAATACAGTTTTCACAGACCTCGTGTGAGGCTGGTAGTTTTCTTACTACTTCATTTTTTGGTCTGAAGGTGATTGGTGTATACGTGCTAAGATTGAGGTTGTTTACGTTTTTCCTGTATGGGTGCTCATGGAACAGATGTACTGTTTACGTAAATGCACTTATTTTTCAACCCAAGAACAGGTTGTTGTGCTAACAAACCTTTCATACCACGATTGTTTCCACAGGGGAACTTGCAAATTGCTTAACTGCACTTAGAAGAGATGACAGGCCAGCTATTAATTTAATAGAGCAGGCCTGATTTGATGAGGCCGTTCTTTTATACTTCTCCTACTTGTCACAACAGTGGCAGATGTGGCTTGTACCCCGTGTCCGCAGCACACACACCTACTTTGCTTTCCATGTGTGCAGCAGAGGGTGTTGTGTGTTTTAGGAGTGTGGGGGTGTGTGTTTGGTGTCTCCAGTCTGGTGTGTGCTTGGGGCACGTGCCAAGTGTTTGTGTCTCACACCTTCAGCAGGAGTGGTTTGTGCAGTGCAAGAAGCAGCACCCCTGGGGGCCACTGCATTCCCCCCAGAGCTGCCCTCCAGCCTGCTCCAGCACTGCCCAGCATGGGTGCTGTCATGGCCAGCTGCAGCTGTCTGGGGTCCCTTGGGGTGCCAGCCAGTCTGGCTGCTGTGCAACAGGATTCTGCCTGCAGCCCTGCTGGTTTTTCAAGGCTGGAAGGGTTTTGTGTGTCCCACTCCCCCTCACAGCACAGCCCTGGCTCTGTGAGGGCTGAAGCCCTGTCAAGAGTGGGTCAACACTCCCCTGCACACAGGAGCAGGTTTCTGTGACTGCAGGAGCCACAAGGGTGCAGGCATGGCAGACTGCCCTCATGCAGCACCTCCACAGCAGCAGGATGTGATGTTCCTGCTGAGGGTGCAGGAACAGGTCCAGCTGGGATGGGCAGAACTGTAGAGCCAAGTTGTCTGATCTTCCTCCTCAGGGAAGCACATCTACAAAAAACCTAAATCCAAAGCAAGGTTATTAATAGTTAGAGACATTTCTCATTGCAACAACCTGAGTTTATAACCCTTAAGGGAGGGTCGGTCTGCCAGCCTGCTGGGGTAGAGATCTTGCAAGCATCTACACTGGTCAGTGGGCCAAAAACTCAGTACAACTTGGACTCTGGAGCTGTTTTTTTACCGTTTACCCTGTTTTCAGTTGCCCCAAACACAGAGGAACAGTGCAGGGAGGCATTAAGTGTTTGTTTTCAGCCCACTCACCTTGGTGTCCCAGCTCTTGATTTATACCACCTCATCAGCTGGACCACAACTGTTCTCTGGTTTTGCATATTAACTTACCTGAAATAAAGCCAGATATACATCACATCATGCAGACAGAATTATTTATTTTTGATTTACAAAGCAGCTCCTTCAATCTGTTGCTAGCAATGTGTCTTTAAAATACACTTTAACAACAAATAGATGAAGCAGGTGCAATGGGTGCTGTACATACCTCACAGCCAGTCAAATCCCATGGTAGCAATTCCCCTCAAAGGTCTTCCACTGTTTCACCATCCACCAGAAAAGGCTGATTCAGGCTGCTGGCCACGTGCAGAGGGGATTTCTTCAGCAAAATTTCTTGCACAGAGCCTGTGGGCTCAGCTGCTGCCTGAAACAAGAATCACACAACAGAAAAGCTGCAAAGATTGGACCCAACAGCTGCTTCATCTTCTGCACTGATTTAAAGCACCAGAGCCCTTTCTCAACCTGGCAATAAAGTCAGGCATTTATGTTTCTTTAACATGTACATAAAAGATGTATCTATAGAGACATGTGTGTATTTATACACACACACACAAGTACATATATATTTACATATATGTACATATATATCTATATAAGGGGAAAGATGGACATATACTTGACTAAAAAAGACATTGGGCGCAGCCAGTTAACAATCAAGACTTTATTATCCAGTTCAGCATGGGGTGCAATCCTGTGCACCTCACTGGCCCAGCTAGTAAATTAAAATGCAACCTTTTCTGTTGCAGCCTGTGTGACAAATGGCACGAGTGCTGCCTAGGGGCCAGCAGCAGCCTGCCTGCCACTGAGGGCCAGCCAGAAACCCATTTCCACCTCAGCAGCTGAAACTGTGCCTAGAATCTTTTTAAAGCCCCCATGTCACAATTTTTAAACTGTCAACAAAGGGAGATTGAGGGGGGAAGCAACAGCAGGAGTGGGGAAAACTGCATTTCCAGAGATCCAATGGTTCCTGAAGTCAGACAAGAGGCTACCACCCCTGCTCTGGGGTGAGGTGCCCGTGGGGAGATGGCTTCTGCCACTCAGGTGAAGCCCACCATTTCCTCCTGTGGTTTATCCCATTCCAATGTCTTCCTCCCCCTGCCTCAGTCTTAGGAACTCAGCTCTTGGTTAAGACACAAGCATTAGGTCAGCTGCTGTGCTTTTGTAGCTGAAGTGTATTCAGCACCTACTGAAACAGCTACAGCCCTTTATACATATGAATAAATACATAGTACTATATTTTTATATAAATAATAATATATCATGTCTATTGATGTGTGTAGATATACATGAAAGATATAAAAGTTCTTTTATAAAAAGACCTGTACACAAACATCTGGCACATCTAGGTGACCATTCAACACTGCCCCAACATCTCCATCACCTACAAATGGGTGCAGAAACCTGCCACCAAAGCTAAGGCAACTGAAAGCCCAGGCACAAATAGTGCAGTGTATGGTCACACATCAGGGCTGGCCTTGTTGGCCTGTTCCTTGGAAGTGAAAGCATAGGGTTACTCCCCAACAAATGTTTATTCATGAGAGGAAAGCATTTACAAAAATTGCAAGACAATTCTATAGCTGTAACAGGGCCTTGTACTGTACGTGCTTCTGATGGTGCCTGGTTACCATGCTCATGCTATAGAGCCCTCTCTGTTATCTGCAGAAAACCTGGTCTCACTGGGCATTTTGTGCACCACTCTTTGCATTCCTCCTCCTTTCCCCAGTCTCCCAACAAAGGCTCTTTTTTTCAGGAGAATTAAGGCACAAATCGTCGTATCTGTTCCAAGGGCAGAGTGTGTTGGTCTTACTTACTCTGTGAGGAGTACTGGCATTCATGGGACTCCAACAGCTGGATCTGAGCATTTCCTTTAATTGAACAGGTTTGCAGTCTCTCTGTGCTGAAGCAATTCTCCACATCACACAAGCCTGCATACCAGAATAAAATGAAAATTTAAGAGCGCTGGCTAACAAGACCGAGAAGCTCATTGTTCACACAAGAGGCTGATTGTCTGGGTGCTCAAGTGCCCCATTCCTCCAGCATTAAACCCACACGAGGGACAGCAGCCTAATCCACAGCTTGCTGCCAGGTGGTATAGAAATTAATCTTCCACTTACCGGGGCTATTAGTTGCGGTATTCAGAAAGGTTTGCAACCCAGCGAGGCGAGCGAGTAAAATTTTCTCCTTGTCATAGACAGGCATGGCAACGTGGTGGTATGAAATATCAGCCCCCAGGAGTGCCCCCGTGGTGGGGAAAGTGTGGATGAGGTGTACCAGGGAGGGGAATGGCACCCAGCACCTTCTGTTTTAACACATGGGCCCCAGGTTCTCTAACTGCACAGGAAATGTGTTGGAGGATCAGGGATGGACTGGGAAAGCCCAGGCTCACCAAGGAGCTGAGCACAGGCCACCATAACACGCAGGGCTGAGCCAGTTGGGTGTTTATGAAGACAGGAAAAAACCCCACTTATTTTTCCTCACATTTTTACAACACCAAAACTCCTGTTTCTAGTCTGACAGGCCCCCTGAGAGTACTGGACACACAACACAGACCCTCATTAGGTCTCCCAAAAGCTTGGGGTCCTGCTTCAGATCTGCTTGCCAAGGCATTTCACTCATCTTCCCAACAGGGTATATGAGAACACTGGAGGAAGAGAAATCCTGCCCTTTGTTAGTCTGCTGCTCCCTTAAAATCCAAGGAGGAAAGTGAAAATACTCAGCTTGCAAGCAGGTGATCAAAACAGGAGCCACATAAACATAAACATTTGGAAGGGTAAAGCCTCAGGAGTGTTTAGCATGGTTGCTTCCAGTTTTCATCTGCTCACATTTCACTGCAGACGTAATTCCCTGCAAAGCACTGCCAAACCTTTTCACAACACCAAGGCACGTTGAACTCCATGCAGATAATGATATTTACAAATAGTGCAGCTTTCCCCCCATCCTTCCCTAATGTTTTCCCAGCAGCTTGCAATCCCATCTGGCTTTGGCTGTTCTTGCTGCTCTCTCAAAGACTTTCCTTGCCTCAGGAGCTCGTGGTTGTGCCACGGGGAGGTGGCAGCCTCTGGCTTTGCCTGCGTGGTTGGCCAGCCTGTCTTGCTGTGCAAATGGAAAAGCAAATGGTCAGGGCCAAGAGCAAGTCAGTCCTTGCCATGTGTTTGTGACTCTGACTTGGTGCCCAGGTATGTCTCCAGGGCATCCCAGGTTATTCCCTAATCCAGAGAAATATTTTGCTTAACAGCAGCTTTCCCCAAACAGTGACTCCACAGTCCCACTTTGCTCCAGATACTCCTCCTGTTTGTATCCTCACATGGCAACAATGAAAGTTTATGCACCAGCTTCTTCCATGTCTGCTTATCAAATTCTCAGCTGGACCAAATTCTTATTTTCCCAGGGTTTAATTAGGCTGAAGTTCCAAATTTCTGCAAGATAAAAGAAGAACCGAACAAATCCAACAGGCCATAATGCAGATTTTTGGTTGATCCCATGAATAGCAGCAGAGCTAATACACAGCTTGGACTTAAAAGAATTCAAATCCAAATTATTCTTGTTCCTCATCTGGCTTGCTTTTAAAACATACAGCCAATAATTCCACAGCATTTCTATAAATAACAATTTACCATTGAAAAGAAACATAAAGGGTCAGAGCTATGCACAGAGTGTGCTGTCACCCACAGGAACTTCTGAATGAGTTGGACACAGGCAGAAAAGTCAGTTTACCAGAAATATGAAGAACTGAACAAATAAGGTATTTAATTCATTCTGGCCCCATCCCACCTACAAGCACTGCCTCAGAATGAGTCCTCAGGCAACACAATCCCAGCCAAGAGCAGAAGAAAATCTGCAGTCCCAGGGCTAACCTTCATCCTTAGCTGTCACTAAAATCCAGACTGGCAACTCCTTCTGGAATTAAAGCTGCCAAACCAGTTCCAGGGTGCAGCTGGGGTCCTGGTAGTGGGAGCAGCAAGGCTGGCTCTGTTTAGCAAGATGCTTTATCCCTAAATGGGATATAGCATTCTTCTTTTCCTCATCCAACTTATTCTGAAGTGCAAGGATCCAAGAACCAAACCAACAGCCTCAGCTTTCTTGAGCTGGAGCCTCCATCTCAGCACTAACCACTGCTTTAAACCTTACAGAAATGTTTAGTTCAGTTTAAGAAAACTGAAATTTAACCCTGCTCCAAAGAGGAGCAGGTTCCTGCAGGTGCCAGCTCTCATCCTACACATGCAGGGGTGTGTATCCACAATAAATATATGTTTGAACCCTTTGGTTGGCAGCCTTAAAGCTGGTTCCAATTCCACTCAAAAACAAAGCCACAATCAGCAGAACCTAGTCACAATCAGCATGATGAGCAGAAATGTGTCTGCTAAAGCTGGTCTTCATCCTGTAGCTGCAGATGTTTAAAGGTCCACCAGTCACACTGGCTCAGCTAGCTCTATTTTTATGGAACACCTCTATTTCCCAGGTTTGTACTAGTCCTAAAATCAACAGCAGACAAGAGGAGCAGCCTGTGCATGGGACAAGAAGTGTCTGACCAAGACTGGCATAAGGGAGCAGACTTAGGACCAGCCTTCATCTGGAGCAGCCAGAAAAAACCCACCACCCTGGGCCCTTACCCAGTGAATAGGGATAGTCAACTGTCCATGACCTTTTTAAAGAATAAGGCAGCATTCAGCAATTCCAGCACTAGCTCTTGCTTTGGTAGGATGTGTTTTACTGTAAGTCTGTTGTCTAACTGGAACAAGTGCTTCAATTCCAAACTCAGTATCATCCCCACAGAGCAGCCACCAAAGTGCTGCTCTTTCAATTCCTCTTGGCTGAAATTATGGGAAATCATGCTCAGCTCTGCTACCCCATCTCTTTATAATTAATGTGAGCTGTTAATAATGAGGCTTCTCTGTTTCTCAAATCAAACTTAAGCAAAACTTGAACTCTAGACTAAACCTCAATGAAAGCATCAATGATTATTTCTTCATAAAAAAATTATATTAAAACAATACTAGTGTTCACACTTATAACTGGACACCTCAAAATTTCTCTTTAAAGCTAATTTGAATTGTTAGTATTCCAACACTCAAATTATAGTTACAAACATGAAAACATGTCCCAGAGCATTGCTCAAGTCTTAATGTACAATAGAACAGCACTTTGGAACAGCAGTCATCTTAAGAGGGCCCCCATTCCCCCTGATGAACTACCTTCTAATTGCACTTTCCAATGTTTTTCATCACTATTTTAATAAACATTTACTGCCTAAGGTATGATAAGAGAGTCTTTGGAGCAACAGACCCAAATACTGTTTCCATTTGAGAGGGTATCAATATTTCTCTTACATAACCTATTGTAGGTTGGGGCTGTAACATCACTACAATCTGTTTTCTCCTAAGAATGTTTGTTACTCAGCAGAAGAAAACCATTCTATTTGATACTGAATTTTCAAGTAAAGTATATTTGTGTTTGATAAACACTGAGAAGTTAAATAAGTTGTCTTTCCATGTACCATAATTATAAAAAACTTACAGCTAGGTCCATTGTCTGGTAAAAGTCACCTCAGCCATTTTATTTGTGTTGAAACACATAACTGAGTTGTGTTTCCCACCAGTGATTTGCTGCTCTTTATACCTAAAACCTACTTTCTAGGAGTACTTTAAAATACTTCTACACTTCCACCACAGTCCTAGATGTGTGCTACTCTGGGCAGATGGAAATGAGGGTGGAAGTGTGTGTGGTTTACAGGACTGACAGTCTTTATGCTAAAAACCCCAAACCAACCCACACTGGAATTAGCCAGACACGGGATTTGCACAGTCATTGCTGTTGAATACAAGTGGGCAGAGGAGTGTTTGCTGTACACAGGCAGCATTTTTCACTCTGTGGTTAAAACACAGCCCTGTGACTGCTGCAGGCACCACAACCTCAGGGAAAGACTTTGAGCCAAGTTCTGCCCTTTCAGAAATCCTCTTCCACAACCATGAAGCTTTTGTGGCCATCTGTTCTGCACAAACCCAGTTTGCTGGGTACCACCTCATTACCCTGGAAGTCCCAGCCTAGTGACCATCTCCATCATCAGCCATTGAGAGCCATTATAGGATTTTTTTCTTTCAATCCTACCCAGCTCTCACACTGGCACCTCTGGCCCCATCTTCTAAAGTATGTCTTGAAAATGGGAATTCCTGTCCACACACACTTGGTCCACACATGATGAGTTCAGCAGAGCTTTTGACAGAGCTCCCTCTTCCCAACACAGAGCCTTCCCCTCTTCTTAAATCAATTTTGAAAATGCAACAACATCTGCCAAGAAAGCTGTCCTTTACCAAGGACAAGTCATAAAAGTATCTGAAATTGGCAGCATTACTTTTTTATTCAAAAGGAACAAGGAGCACTGAATGGCCCACAAACCAGCACCTATCCAAAGACATAAGGTCATCTGCCACTAATCCACTTAGGGACACTGCAACACATCACACAGGGACCAAGGGCATTAGGGGCCCATGAGACAAATCCTGGGAGCACAGATGGACTGTCACGTCCCTGCAGCTCAGCTCCTGGTGTGTAACTTGGAGCCCTGCCCTCGGGATAGGTATTCACCTGTTGCAGTTTCAGGCTGCAACATCATTTAAAAAAAAAAAACAAAAATGCATTTTTTACAGACTTGGTATTTCTTCTTCCAGTCATTCTCCATTTCAGAATATTCTTTATGTCCTTCATCAGCCTTGTACTTGGTTACAGATGGAAAATATTAGCTCTGGTTTACAAAACATGGCCCCGTTTCCTGTAACACAGCACAGGTTGGACAAATCTGTCATTGGAGTAGTGTGTCTATTCTGTGGCCAATTCTGTAATCTACAAGCAATGTGATCCTAAACAAGGAATCTCGTGTTAGCAGCCAAGATTGGAAAATCCCTGTTTAGTGTGATTGCTGCCAAAACCATCTCACTTGCTAAGGACAAACTAATTTTCGATCTGCAGTTTGGAAGCTGTTGCTTTTCCTCTTTGTTGTTTTTTTTTCTTTTTTTTTTTTTTAATAAATAAATAAAACATAGCTCATTTTTTAAGATGACAAAAATACACACTTGATTTTAAAATGTGCAAAATGGATTTAGAAGAGAGTTTAGGGTATATGAAAAATACCCCACTGTCTACTAAAAGAATTCTATTTTTGAATATAATTTAAACACAACTTGAACAAGTGCTCTTTTACAATAGAAGAGTTGTAACTCAGAACAAACAACACCAAGACTGTTGTGTACAAATAAGAGGAGAAGAGCAAGGAAGCAAAGAAAAAGAAGTGTTACATGATAGAAATAGGACATAGATCAAGGATGCAGTTTTAAATGAGAACTTGATCTCATTTTGCAAGATGGATCAAGGCAATATAAATAATGGCAATGGGGATATGAGATTACCAAAACTAAGATGGAAATAAACTCAAGAAATTTAATATATCCATGTTGGCAGACACAGAGATGAAAGGCAGAAGTTACATTAATTATTAATGATAAGCTTTCCAGTTCACAGATACTTCTAGCTGATAAAAAAGAAAAAGCCACTACACAAGTGTCAACAGTATCCTTAAGTCAGTATGCTTCAACTCAATTTTTAAGAAAGGGGAATTTCATCTGGAATATACAAAGGGAAGACTCACAAACCCCCATATTGATGCAGAACTGGCCTCATTTGCTGTCACATGCACTTTTTTCAGTGTTAGATTCTTCCTTCTTTGCCCTTCTAATGCTCCTTCTGTAGTTTCCTACATGAAGAGATTCTTTCTGTTTTAAGAAAGTTGGGATGGGAGGTTGTGGAGCTTTAATTTTGATTTTTTTAAAAGCTAAATATTACTAATGTTAATTTTTCTTGCCTTTTCATCCCTTATAAACATCTAAATTTGTACATATTATAGTATCACACACTTTGCCAGCCCACTCAGGGGGTTGATGGTTTATCTTTGGACATGGGTGGCAAAATAGGAGAAGGAGGTTGCAGTGTTAGAGCAATCAGTGTCTGGAACATGGAGAGATATCTGAATAAGACTCAAGGCTGTAAGGGTGAGCTGGGTAAGATTAAGAGAGGGGGTGGCCCACATTTCCTATACAGAGAGCCATAACGGACAGGAACCATGATTTTCCCTGTTTTACTGATGTGGCAATCTAGGTGCTTTTGTCAGTGTCTGCCCTTTGCCATCTGCAAAGTGAAGGCTCACCTTGGTCCTTCCCAATTTGATAATGCAACACTCAGAAAAAGTTCAAGTTTTAATTCCCCAAGCTGCCTCAGCTCATGACTTTTTTCTCTCTTATCCAGCACACTCAATTACAGTAAAGAAATCCCTCTTAGCAAGAATTCACTGCATGTGTTGGACTCAGTTATGTGATTGTCCAGCACCTCTCTGCATCTTTGGCCCCTCATCGCTGTGTGCACAGTCTGGTCCAGACCAGCTCCCAGTGGGAAACACCAGTTCTGAAAGCCTTGGGCAGATTTGTCTGGCCTCCTAAAGAGCTTCTCTCATCCCAAACATCACCTCTAGCAGAGTGCAGGAGCTAATAATATCCCTCTGCTTCTGTAATATAGCATTTCCTCCTCTTTAACTTTTACTGATTCCATTACCAGCTGCCCCTTTGCCTCTGCCACATGACTGAGTGTCAAAAGAAGCCATAAATCAGCTTATGGCATTCATGGAATGGTGAAATTGGTGATTTCTCCCCTTCTGAGGGACTGCAATTTCAAATGCAGCTTTTAAATATACTTTAAGATTTAATTGTTTCAGTTAGCATTTAAAAGATTTTTTAAGAGGCAAGACAAACCCAGCTCTTCTTGGAGAAAGCATGTACTGAGATTTCCTCAAGAAAGTCACAGCCACTGGTTGGCACAAGAGGGACAAAGCCACAGTTCCTAATGAGGGATGTGCTGGTCACCACAGTCTCAGCCATGACAACCAAAACCCTTCCCTGGTGCTCATGAAAACATGCTTGTTGGAGAGCTGGAGCTTCCAACAATTTCTTCCTTCAATTGCCATTTCTAATAAAACGCAAATTATCAATAGTAGTGTTCATGGCTTCCTCATAAAAACACAGCAATTGCACATTAAAAAAAGTGAACAAAGTGTATGACTATGAATGCATGATATATGGTTTATTCCTGTCAAACTGACAAAATGTTTCTCTCTTAATATTTACATTAAAATGCTTTGCTGAGATAGTTTCCTGAAATATTTTCTCAGCAATGGTGATTAGGTTTCAAGCATTAGATGGAAATAATGAATGATTGACCAAGGGGAAACAAAATAGAGCTAAATATTTTTTTTTAATTCAGCAGCTAATTTAGAACAACTGAAATTTAAGCTGCTTGCATTCATCTAGGAAATACTAACAGGAGTAACTATTTGCTCTCTGCTAGCACCCCATCTTTGGTTTCACATGGATGATAATCCAGGCTGCTTTTGCCTTAGGAGCCAGGAGTTATGTTTCCCACTGACCTTCTACAGAGCCTTCTAAAAATAGGGAACTGGGAGAGGGATGGCACCAAGCACCCATGGAGTGGCTTTTCCTGCTATGCACCAGGGATGCAGAGGATTTCAGCTTTCATTTTCTTAAATGCTTTTTCACCATTTCTCTACAAAGATGGCCATGAAACAATAACTAATGGAAGTCAAATGCATTTCCCCCCCTCTTTCTGTTAAACGACTTCTGTCAAATTTCTCTTCTAAAGGAATAATTTTAATATACTGCCACAAACACTCATTAATGGCATTTAGGGGTTGTCAGCTAAAAAGAGTCTTCTTTTTAGGTATTTGCATTCCCAGGGTACATATAAATTTTTTCCCCTTTTTTTTTGAAGTCTGATGACATTCATAGAATGCACAAAGTGTAAAAATGAAGTGATTGATACACTGGAGTCTTCCAGCCCTTTGAAAAAATAGAGTCAACACCTACACAGCAAGGCCAGGACACAATGAACTAATGTTTCATAAAATAAATTAGTAAAACCTTGTGTGGTATCCCCCCTTTTAGAGTTCCTTTCAGATAGAAGAAAAGTAGAAATACAGACAAGTTGTTCACTTTTAAGATGACTTTTAACCCCTACTACTTGTTTTCTGGTCTTGACCAAAAGACCAAATGGCAGCACACTTTTGTTTCTAGCAGAACAGAAAACTCCAAACAGCTCCCTGTCACAATTCTTGGAAAGCAAAAGCCTTTCACATGGAATACTGCAATAAATTCATCTTGCCAAGTGACACTAGTTCACAGAGTTATCCATAGCTACTTTTGGGAATGAAAAAATGTGTCAAGGTCTTTGACAGCACATTTTCCATTCATCACACATTCTGTTTTAGCACATTTTTTACAAGTCCCATAAAACGCTTTTTGCTAAAGCACAATAGATTTTTTTCAGGAGGAAACATTAATTGTTTTAATTGTTTGGAATTTCATACCCTGTGCAGGTGTGAAAAGCACCAGTAACTATTCCTCTAAGTGGTGTACATTTCAGTGGTAAAACACCACTAATTATCCAGGCATAAATTAGACTTTTCCTAACTTATCCTTAAAAAAACTAAAACAAACCCCAAACATACACATCCCCCACCCAGTCCTGCAGGGCTTTTATGTAGCATTGCCAGTTTTATATGGTGAATTTCATATTCTTATTCCCACAAAGGACTTTTCACAAGCAATTTTATGCAGATAGCTGCTGTGTTAAGACATTTTCAGATTATAGACCCTTTCCACCCCAAATATAATGGATTTAAATAACATAACCATTAAGAGCATGAAAATAAGATTCAAGGCACTAAGAACTACTTAGAAGTCATAGTTCAGCTACAGCACAGCAGTCTGTGGGAAATTTTGGTTTTTAGATCCTCATTAAAGTGTGCCTGTATTTTATCCTACAGTCCCACACAATAAAGTCTTGAACAATGCTGAAATCATCCCCACTGCAGGTTGGCTTGGCACAACAGATGAGCTACCTGAAAGAAACCTTGCCTGGAGATGGGGGGGACATTTTTATCCTGCTGCACATCACAGAATTCCTAGAGCTGAATTTACATTATTATGGTGGTGGGTTTCCCTACAGAGGTACACACTGATAGAGAGGTGGTGGATTTACATTATTATGGTGGTAGATTTCCCTGCAGAGGCACACAGCAATCTCCAGCTGATAAAGTAATCATTTAGTCCCCTGGGCAAAGAAAAATAATGTTCTGAATACTGTTCTAAATGCCACCCAAGGATGCAGGGGTTTAAATGGTAACTTGGTGTGTGAACTTTACCATGAGCCCCCCAAGTGCCACCAAGTGAACAAGAGCAGGAGATGTCTTTGCACTAACAGGCCACAAGCAGAGGAGCAGACAAGAGATAATTCCCTGGGGCTCACTTGAGCACTGTCTCTGTTCTCCCTTTGCAAAGGCAGGCATCAGAGTTCCCTTGGTTAATATCATGGTGGCAGTAGGTGATAGCAGGTGTTTATTATTGCTATATCAGGCTTTTTTGTGTTCATAAGCAAAAATACCAGATGAGCATGATGTATAGCACTTTTTATCCCCCCTACCCTCCCACCTCAAACTGTGAGCACAGAATATTGTAAAGATCTAGAGGCTTAAGCTCATTTTATATATAATATGCTATATATAACATAGCCAGTCTCTGTCCTGTTCACCTACTCCAAAGGAAATGTTTGAAACTTTATTTCATAGAGGAACTGAAATGAAAGAATTTTCAATTTTCTTTCTCAAATACTCAAATATTTTGGGTAACTGAAGCCATAGTTAGGATGTGCAGGTACAAGATCAGAAAAGCTAAGGCAGAGATGCAATAGGACTTGCCAAGGGATGTGAGGAATAAAAAGAGGGGATTCTGTAAGTACCTAGGTCAGAAAGGAAAGGCCAAGGAGGGTGTGCAGAATGGGTGTGAGAAGAGAGAACTGGTGACAACAGATACGGAGAAGGCTGAGGTATTCAATGAGTTCTTTGCCTCAGTCCTCACTGGCAGTCAGGCTTCCCAATCTCTCAAGGGATTCTGCTCTCATGCAGCCCCACCTGGGGAAAGAGGGGGACCTGTTAGGTAGGTCTAGAGCAGAGTCACCAAGGTGATCAGAGGGTGTGAGCACTGCCAGTATGAAACTGGGCTGAGAGCTGTTCAGCCTGGAGAAGAGGCAGCTCCAGGGAGACCCCCTTGTGGCCTTCCAGGACTCAAAGGGAGCTTGTGGAAGAAAGCAAGAGCAGCTTTTACATGGGGAAATAGTGACAAGACAGGGAGGAATGGTTTTAAACTGAAAGAGGGCAGATTTAGGGTAGGTTTTAGGAAGAAGCTCTTTATTGTGAGGGTGGTGAGATGCTGGAAGATGCTGCCCAGAGAAGTTGTGGATGCCCCATTCCTGGAAGTGTTCAAGGCCCTGAGCAGGGCCCTGAGCAGCCTGGTCCAGTGGAAGGTGTTCCTGACCAAGGGGATGAGACAATTTTTAAGGTCCCTTCCAACCCAAATTGTTCTCTGATTTTCCTCTCAAATTCCCCTAAAACTATTGCTACTTTTGAGGGTACATGGAATAAAAGTCTTCCTATCATTTATGGAAATTATTTCTTAGCTGCCTCAATCAGCTTATGTGAGCTACCAATGTACAAGTTTTCCAATAAAAATATATATGCCAAATACCAGCTGTCTCTGAATTCTACCAAGAGGTGTTGATCAGACACAGGACAAAGGATACCAGCCTGGGTGAGCAACAGAGGCTGTCAGCAGGAAAAAAAAGACAGCATTACAAAGGTGACAAAGAGAGGCCTGGTTCTTTGCTAATTTGTTTACAAGCACATGCATAGATTCCTACATAGATAAATTTGCATTTAATTCGCTATTTAGAGATTTACTTCCTTGCCTAGCATTTATCAAAGCTTTACAGAAAACCACCTTCTTGTTCTGAGGAAGAAACCCCCCTAAAACAAACAAACAAACCAATCAACCAACAGAAAAAAAAAACCAAAACCCTCACAAAAAACCAAACCAAAAAGTAAAACACCCCCTCAAACCCCCAAACCAAAACCAAAAAACCACACACAAAACTCCCCCAAAGGCTATTTTGGTTCAAATAATCTTTTGTTCATTATCTTTATCTTTTTATTTGCGTTTTGGCAAACCAATTTTCTGCATTTCCCCAAAACTTTTTGGACAAGGATTGTACCAATTCCCTTTATCCAGACATGGAAAGTATTGGTACCAACAAGTCACATATAAACATCAGGGCCCACAAAGGTATTTTAGGCTGATGAAAAAGCAGCACTTCAACATTTAAACTAACAAATTATTTAATTTAATTATCTGCCTAAAATGAACATAAGCATACAATATCAGGGCATGCAAGAATGCAGCTTTGGAAGAACCTTAATCTGAGCAGAGGATGAGACTCCCAGAGGATTTCTCCATGAGGAGACACTGACAGCACGTGAGCGATAACCCCATGTGTGCCCACAAGTCAGTGAAGTATTTGGCCTTGATGAAACATGAAAACAACAGAGCTTGGTCCACAAATAGTCTAACTGGCAGCATCTCATAAATGATGCAGTCTATATGCGTGCTCAATGTCAAGAAATTATTAAATTTGTTGTATTTTTATATATGCAATCATCTGTGACTGTCTTAAAGCACCCAGACCAACCCATTTCCTAACAGAGGGACCTTCTGTAACACTGCACTGCTCCTGTGACAGTGACAATCTTGAGTTTAAAAAGAGCAAGACACAATTTTCTGTCAATTCCTTGGTGTTACTGGTACCACCAAACAGGACACAATGAAAGTCTTGCCTGACAAAGGTTAAGTTTTATTAAGTATGCAGAGTTAACAGAAGCCCAGCTCCTGTCTACCCACTAGGAATGATTCCACCAACATAAGTCACCTTTTCGGTTTTCCAAGGTTGGTGCAATAACCTGAGTTTCCATCACCATGTTATGCTTTCACAGAGTTTCACCAACTTACCTCTCCTGATTACAGTATTATAAAACCAGTTGCCAATACTGACATTATTAAAAAATAAAAGGCCATATTTTTGCATAAAAAGCTGCAGCACTTCAGACAATTCTGCAATGACACAGTGGATCTACACCAGTTTTTCTTCCAGGTCTTCTCAAACCCTTCACCAAGCCCTGGGCCAAACCCTGCCCTGCACCTCCAGCCATGGATTCAGCACGTTGGTCCTGCAGCCAGGGGACCTCGCAAGCTGCAAACCATCACGAGCTGTCAGCAGCATCCACAAATCCACAGACATCTGTGGCTTATCAAGCCAGCAGCATTTTTCCTACATTAATCTCCACTAGGCCTGCCCCAGCTTTCGTTTCAAAAGACTTGGCATGGTATCTTCAAAAAAAAAAAAAAGAAAGAAAGAACAAAAAAATTAAAAAATTGCTCGATTTCTTGAGATGCAGCTGGTTAGGAGCACTGCCTTTGAAATGTGAGCACATTGCAGATGTGGACATGCTCACTGCAGGCAGCTTGCAGCACAGGGGACAGCACTAATGACTGCAAAAGGCTTTTAGAAGCTGCCTTTGGGTCATCCCTCCCCTTCTTTTGGGGGAGTTTGGGGGGTGCTTTAAGTAGCTGCCGTGCTGGGGGGTTCATCTGGATACAGTGCACTCGTGTTGAACGCTCTCCACCAGCCACTGGTTCTCCCAGCAGCTCTCAAAATCCTGCTGGAAGGGCTGCAGACCCTCCTGCTGGCCATGGGGGTGCTCCCCAGTGCTGGCTCTGCAGATGGGGGCCAGGTCAAGGCAACAGCCTTCGGTGCTGTTGTGATGGAAGCCCAGGAAAGTGCTCCACCACACTGCACGTGTCCACCTTGGACCCCTCCCCACACTGGTCATCATCCTTCCCACAACCTGAAGGATCTCTTATAACCTTTTCATAAAAATCTTAGGGCATGAGCAGTAATTAACACTCATTTTATTTGCACAGCCAAGAAATAACACAACAAAAGCCCAGCTACCAGTGTCTCAGTTTACCTGAGCATACCTTTCAATGCTCCTGCAGGGGGGCAGGTAAATTGTCATCCTTATGGGTCTAAAAGCACAGGAGCAGGGGTGGCTGTACTCTACACAGACTGAAAAAAAAAAAAGGACTAATGGTGTTTATAGTTACAGCCCATTTTCAGCTCCAGCTGTCTCAAAGCAGAGTGACATAAAACATGTAAGTTCATTGTATTTCACAAGAGGATATCCATATCCTTTCATATCACATTAAAAATGTCAAAATATCTTTCTGTGCAGAGGGTGTATGCCAGGAAAAGGTCAGAGCAGCATTTTCAGTGTTGAGCACGTGGTGCTCATCACAGGACCAACTCTTCTCTGCCATGAACATCTCAAACTGAGTTATCAACTCAGACATCCTTCCCTCCACAGAGTGATGCATTTAAAAGCAGAAAACTTAACACTTCTCAGGTCAAGAGAATGTTAAAAATTGAATTTCTATTTCCTCCAGAAATTCAACAAAACAAGTTCATTGTTAGCATTTTCAAGAAGAGAACTGATAGCTCACTGACCTCTTCATCGTGGTCTATACATGTTCTAGGAAAGATTTATTGCATTGTGAGTTTGAAATTACTCACTTAAAGCAGCTTGGGAGCAGCTATCAGCATCAGTGAATATCCAATATCTCTGTTAAATGAATGGGACACCAAGATGCTTGAGTCTTCATGTAGGCAGGAAAAATTGTGACTAAAAATGAAGTAACTTAAAATATCTTTTCAAATGAAACTTCACAGCCAACTCATCCCAGTCCTGAGGAAGCTGAGAATTTATAGCTCACTTTCTATCTTGAGGCAGGGCTGTAGTTAGGAGATGTTGGAGTCCCATCAACTTTGACACAGAAATTTTACATCCAGAGACCAGGAATTTAATAAAAACAGCGTTTCATTAAGAGGACTGCCAGAAACACCCTTCCAGTATCTCAGGGAAACTCTGGTCTTGCCTTACAAACCATTAGTAGTCACCAAATATAATTCCATACCAAAATCTAATGAGCAATCTGAAAGACATTCTTTCAGCCAGTCATAGTTCTTTAAAAAATAGAATTTTTTATGTAACCAATGTGATGGAGACCCAAAAAGACATGAAATCTCATCCCTCTACCTCTACACCGAGTTTAGAATGTCCCATCACTTCTGTGTGACTTCTACAAAGCAGAACATCCAGGGATACTGGGATGAGTGTCCCAGGGATCACAGAATCATAGAACCATTTAGGTTGGAAAACACCCCTGAGATCATCAAGGCCAGCCTTTGACTCATCACCACCTTGTCAACTAGACCATGGCACTAAATCCCACATCCAGTGGCACTGAACACCTCCAGGAATGGTGACTCCACCACCTGCCTGGAGAGCCCATTCCAGTGCCAGACAACTCCTGAAGAAATTTCTCCTGATTGTCAGGATCATGCATTCTTCTCCAAGTTCCATACTGAAAACCCAGTTTTCAAATCTGATGGTAACTCTGACATTTCATTTTCCATCACAAGAAAAAAAAAGATATTCCTAAATTAAAGATGTTTTTCCCCTCAGCTATGTTGGTAATTCCCCAGCAATAAACCCCAACAGACATCTTATCCTTAAGAGAGAAATTTGAAAGAATGACACCAAAATCAGTACAGTTACATTAATGCAAACACTAAGCCCAACCTTTTCACTCCACTTTTAACACTTTCCTTTCTCTGATCTACTGTAAACCTCTTTGGAGCTATGGAGATCCATCCCTCCATGTCCAGATTACCAGCCTGTAATGGAAATGTAATACCAGTTTGGATCTATGGACAAAACATCACTGAGGCCACCTTTACAATTCCAGGGGCAAACCCTCGAACCATCAATCATTTCTCTGGCTTCATCTTTAAAGGAAGTTGGGAACATCAAAAAACATACACTTTCCTATTTAATGTGAAACAAAATGCAACTCCATAGCAAGACACTTGACTGCTCTTATCTGAGAGACATTTTTCTTTTCCTTTAAATGTTTTCCCCATGCTACCTCATCTTGACCTATTTCTTTATCTCCAGCACTGTTATTCCTGATGTGTTGGTCAACTAGAGGTGAGACTGCCACTTTTTCTGATGCCCATCCACGTCCAGCCATAGTGATCTATCCACTGTTTGCCATGGAGCCATTTCTGTTTCTTATTTGAAATAAATCTTATCCAAGCAAAAAGGGAACATTGCTTGTCTTGTTCTTGTTGCAATCAGATTTACAGAAACAGAATCTGCTGAGTTGGAAGGGACCCACCAGAATCATTGAGTCCCACTCTTGGCCCTGGTCAGGACACCCTGAGAATCCCACTGTGTGTCCCAGAAAATTTTCTGAATGCTTCTTGAATTCAGTCAGGCTGGTGCTGTGACCACTGCCCTGGGGAGCCTGTTCCAGTGCCCAGACACCCTCTGGGTGAAGAACCTTTTCCTGATATCCACCCTGAACATTCCCTGACCACTTCATGCCACTCCCTCAAGTGCCTTCGTATACATACATTGTATACATGAAGTACATATTTGGATCATGTGTTAGTTAGATTTTATTTCATCAAGCTCTCGTGAAATTTGAGCATTTCAAGCTGAAATGGTATTGAGTGCTCAGGGTTTAAAAGCCTCCCCACTTAACAGCAGCTTCTGTCTCCCAG
Source organism: Argya squamiceps (assembly GCA_037834095.1). Taxonomy (NCBI): domain Eukaryota; kingdom Metazoa; phylum Chordata; class Aves; order Passeriformes; family Leiothrichidae; genus Argya; species Argya squamiceps. The sequence goes on along the minus strand of JBBMKD010000216.1, from coordinate 13,107,108 downwards.
TGCTCAGACCCCTGAGCCCTGGTGTGGCTTGTCAGCTTTCCTTGGCTCTGGGTTTGTCTGCCACCAGCTAAACCACAGAAAAACAGAACACATTTCATTTGCACCTCATCTGTTCTCAGGCTTGGGTTTAAGTCATGTTTTTAGGAGCTCTGCTTCTTGCTCACAGAAGTTTTTGCATACAAATCAGGAGGGGTGTTAAGCTGTTAGGCCCTGCTGTCCCCAGGTTTCAATTGAACTGACAGCAGTTTTGGGGGTAACACAAGTATATTCCACAGCAGTATTTTAGAGCACTCCTCACTGTGTCAAGCAATGCTCTGCAGTCCTACTGCCCTCTCACTACTCAGAGCACTTTACTGACATCACTGCTGTAAACCCGATGTCACCAAACCCCTCCTGTACAAACCCAAGAGTTACTCATTTCCTTTAACTGCCCCAGGCCCTTTGATGCCTCTTTGCTGTTCTTATCAGTCATGGCCTGGTTTGGAAGGGACCTTAAAGACCATATTTCTCCAAAGCCCTGCTGTGGGCAGAGACACCTTCCACTAGACCAGGCTGCTCAGAGCCCCATCCAATCTGACCCTGAGCACTTCCAGGGATGGAGCACCCACAGCTTCTCTGGGCAGCCTCTACCTCACCACTCTCACAGTAAGGAATTTCTTTCTAATATCTAATGTAAATCTGCTCTCTTTCAGTTGAAGTTGTTGCCTTTTGTCCTGTCACTACAGGCTCAAGTCTGTAAATTTCCTGCTTTTATTTTTTGTGTCTTCTATGCATTGCCTCCTTTTTTTCACTCAAGTTTTTAATCAATTAAAGCCAGTGAAGAACACTTTCATTGTTAGCTGCTTCCCACCCCAAAAAGTTCTCTTTCCCCACACCCTATTGCAAGAGACAGGGTATACCCAGCACCACCAAGAACAGTGTGGGTCAACTTCAAAGCAGGCTTCTATTGACACACTAATTCCCTGTCACCTCAGAGATTTCATGTGCCAGTTTCTTCAATAAGTAAGGCTCTGCCAGCAAAGAGGTGCAATTATTGTTTTAATATTAGCCTTCCTTTTATCTTTGAAAAGGAGCATTTGTTTTGGCACTATCAAGACAAACCTTAATAAACTGACTGGCAAACAGTGTGTTTAGCAATGAAAATGATACCCGGACAGGGATTATAATGTAAGCAATAAAAGGGAATGGAGAGATTTAGGAAAGGATGTGATTTATAATGACTTTAAGGAGGATAAGCTTCTACATCTGTGATTGCTTGATTCTATAATATTTTAATTGATTATCAGAGCTAACAGGTTTATTTTTTCATGTGAATAAAAGCTGTTTTACTTCAGCTTTGGTTAGCATTTATTTTACAGCCTATATTAACATGGATATTTTTTCATAAATTTTGGCTCCATCATGTTGTACTCATTCCATAGGCTTAGAAACCTAAATTAGCTTGGGCTGGGGGAGGGAGCTAGGAAAGCTTGTGGTTGGTTACACCTGTTACTCTGCATAGTAGTGGAGGGGGTTTTTGGGATTTTAGATGAAAAACAGTATCACTCTGCACCGACTCACCATCCTTTTCTTCACTCTCTGCTGACAGGTCCCCCAGCAATTACCACTCTTCCCTTCAGGCTGGTTTCCAGCCACGCTGACAAACTCAAGACAAACACAAACAATTCAGGGAGGCACCTGAAGCCATCCAATGTACATTTTCTGCACCCCACTGAAGGCAATAGGTACTAGGGTGGTAACTCCCCCTCCACGCCTTTTCTGAAACAAGTTAGGGTTGAAATTATTTTTTCTCTATAAACTAATTTTCTCACCAACTCAAAATTCAGGGGAGCCTTTAGGTGCTGGTAAACAGGTACATTTTTTAAAACAGGTACAGAAACTCAGTGCTGCTCATCTTGGGTTGCTCTCATGTGGTTTTAATTTGCATTTACAAAAAAGGTGGGATTTGACAATATTTTAATTAAAAATTCTATTATTTATAGAATATATTATTGATAGTTATTTGCTAACAGGGTGCAGGAGTGAGGAGGGAGCACATCTTGAGTTGTACCTGCTTGTGAATATTAGGCACACCTGTTTCTGATGCCTTCAAGGAAATTTTTAGCTTTTGTACAGTCCCCCAGCCTCATTCAGCATTTAGGGATGGAGGTAATACATCAGAACAGTTATGGTTGGGCTCTATGATCTTTATGGGCTCTATGATCTTTAAGGGCTTTTCCAATCTAAATGACTCCACGACTCTACAAAGTTTTGGGATTCCTGAAGGTACCAGTCAGGACAGGATAAAACAAATCCTGGCACAGCCCCTGGGGAAGAGGCAGAAATAGGCAAAAGCTCAATGGCTTTAAGCAAAAATAGAAGTAAAAATTGTCTGTCACTACAAAAAAACCACCACAAAAAAACCAACCAACCAACCAAAACCCCAATTCCCCCCTCAAAAACAAACAAACAAACAACCCAACCAAAAAACCAACACTATCAGAAAGCTTTTAAATCTAAACAGCAATGACATTTTGAAGAACTGACATTTGGAAGCTCTTACCTCTTTTTACAAAAAATTCAATTCTTCATAGCACTGCATTTGCTTGAAAATCAGGTTATACCACATTAATCCCATTCATTTCCTAGCTGGATTTTCCAACTAAGATTTTAATAAATTTGTTATTCTCTTATGAAGTTTGAATAACATTTCAGTGTAGTTTCTCCATAGAAAGCCTTGGAAGTTGAAAACTTTAAGTAAAATTTACCTCACTTGATTCAAATGGCTGTGTAAGAGCAGACTCATTTTGGGGAAAAAATAGCATAAAAATCAAGGTCTACTTGTAGATGGTAAACTTACCATGTAGATGGTAAATTTTCTCTAAGCAGAGTGCAGTGCAGATATCCTAAATGAGTAAGTAAAATATAGGTTCATATCAGAAGGGTTCAAATCTCCATTGTGAAAGCAAGAAATGAGAATATCCATCTAAGTCTAAAAATTATTTCAGTGACATTTGTACTTGTAGATCGGCCTTTATATCTGTCAACATTTAACAGAATAATTAAACAGACTCTTAAAAATCAAGATAAAACAAATGCTTCATTTTCTCTCCCTACAAATCTTTCAACAATTGTTCCATTTCAAAGGAAGGCAAGTAAAGCTTTACTTTTGAAGCATGCATTTCATGTGCATATATGCGAAATATTTGCTTTTATTCAAACTGTTGGGGAAGAATGAAAAGATCAGCTTTTAACTGGCCACTGCAGTGGATATTTTTAAGGGAGTAAATACCAAACTAAAATGAAGGCCATCCCATAATATGTTGCAGAGTGGAACCAGGCCCTATGAAGCTCAGTGGGGATTTTGCACGTTTGATCTGTCCTGGACATGAGCTAATCCCTTTGCTCCTGGCCCAAGGCAGACCTGTATTTTTAGCGTCCTGCAGTGCCAGTTTTACCTTTCAACGCTTGATGGAGCAGTTTCCCTGGATTTCTGTTTTGCCTGGGTCCTGCTCCAACCTACCTTCCTGCTACCTCAATCCTTCACCAGCATTTCCTGCCACCTTGGTGCTGTGAAACAAAACCAGCCCAAACTGAGAGACTTGTAGAAAAGCATCCTACCAAATGTAGCCTTACACAAAAAAACAAAGTCAGGAGCTTAACATTCAATTCCTTACATTCGTATTGTTAATTTTTAAAAAATGCTGCAATCCTCTGTTAAATGAAGCCATTACAATCTATTCTGACACAAGGGGAATAAAAAAGTGTTTGGATGATTCCTTCAGGCACATGGTGCAGTTCTTGGGGTGTCCTGTGCAGGGCCAGGGGTTGGACTCAATCCTGATGGGTCCCTTCCAACTCAGCCTATTCCGTGATTAAGCAGGGATTTGGGGAACAGGCCTCAGGGCTTTGTTCTGGAACATCTTCCAGAAAAGAAATTGGCTGGCTGGCAGACAGTATCAGGTATGGCCAGCATGCTCCAAACGAGACTGAAGTATGCTCTTGTCTCAGTACAAGACCAGACCTCAGCATGGGTTTCCCAGCTTGTGTCAACATTGGCAAAAATCTGCTTCTCTTTCACAGAAAACTTTGTAGGACACAAAAAAACAAAAACAAAAAAACCAAGAAAAAACAAAAAAACCCCACAAAAACAAACAAACAAAAAACCAAACATAAAAAACAACTCAAAACTACACAGATAGCTGAAGGAATGGACCAAACTGATTGGGCAAAAAGGACCTCACACTTACCTTATGAAACAAGCTCTCCACTTCATTAAAGATATACAGTTACAAGCTACCATAGAAATAAAGATGCAGGACATTGTTCTGAGGGCTTTAAAAATCCTCTATAATCAATATACTGGTAAAATACAATTTCAGCAGCAGCAGTTCAGTATCTGGCTTACTTACTAATCCTTTAATCTTGTCTGCTACAATCAAGCTGAGAGTGCCAACAAATGCCATGCCATAAAAGGTGGGTATTCTCACATGCTTTCCTATGCTTTGCATGATTAGAGCTTAATTCTATTAATCACAAACTTCCTGAATGAGAATGGGGTTTGGGCAAATTGTCAAGATTTCCTGATGACACTTGGGAATTGTAGTCTTTGGCTGAGAAGCATCATTTTAAACAGAACATGAGTCAAAATTGCTTCCTCCATTTTCTGTTTGCAAATTTCAGCAGTTTCCCTTTGTGAGAAATGATTCTTACTCTGTATTTTTAATGTAAGATTTTGCACAGCCCTAATGGTAGAAGGTGACAGAGCTGATGCCATGGGTCACCCCCAGCTTGCAAGCAAGTAGTCCAAGAACTGGGGAGACACACACGGGAGATTGCAGACTGCTCAGAGAGATCTATTTTAAAGAAAGCTGCTGCAAGTTTCTCAAAGACTTGTGCTGCAAGGTATTGATTACTATTTGGATTAAGAGAAACATCCTAAGAACAGACTACCGTTCACCTCAGTTCACACCTCAGTGGTCAAGCCAAAACTTCTTATATTTCCACTGGAGTAGACACTCAAAAGGTTAAAAAAAGTCAGGGACAAAAAAACCAAAAAAAAACAACAACAACAAATCCTGGACAAACAAACATCAATAAAACCCACCAAACCAAACCCTAAAACCTCTGCTTTGATCCCATTTGATACAATTGTAAAGGTCAAACAAGAATGTACAAGACCAGCAGGAGAGGAAGGAGGGGGGAAGATAAAGAGGCAACTCTAACATGAATGCTGAAATTAGAGTATTTGGAAATAAAAGTCAGAGAAACTTCCTTGTATCAGTGTTTTAGCCCGGCCCCTGGACCAAGTCCCTGACTGGCATAAATCACAGCAGCTTTTGCTGTATTTATAGCAGACAGGACCTGGCACTGCAGCCGTGCAGAACCTCAGGTTTGTGCATGTGCAGCTCCTAACGAGTGCATGGCCCAGGAGGGTACAGCAGCAAACCTCACGTACTTTCCCGGGGCAAAAGTTCCTCCCTACTTCCTCCTAAACCACTGTAGTGAACAGGCCAGGCTGATCTGGAGAAAACATCACTTCTTCCTTTGCCTATTTCTCCGACAGCTCTGCCACTGCAGGCTTGCAAGGACACCTTCTGAGCATTAGAAATCACTCCTGCTCAGGAGAAATGAAGAGTCTTCTTTTTCATAGTGTGACTAAGACTACAGGAACATTTGATCCCCATCACTCCAGGGCCTGACTGGCACAATGTGATCTACCCTACTCCTGTTAAGCTGGAAAACACCCTATAAACTTGCTTAGCCCATGTGCTTTGTCAATTAATATTAAAAAAATAAAAAACCCCAAACAAACCCCATGCTGTGGGGGAAACAGACCAGTGAAGATTAAAGCAAGAAAAGTGAGTCTCTTCCCCCAGGGTTCTCCAAACCCCATCAGGACAACAGCAACACAGACCTTTGAAACCACTTGGCTAAAAGGGTTGTAGTGAAACTGAAGCCCAAGGCCACAGTCTGGGAGTACACCCTGTCCCAGCCTGGGGCAGGAGGGCACCAATGCACAGGCTCCCCTCACACCCTACATCCTAAGATTCCTGCTGCCATAACCCAAACTGAAGTGCTCCCAGCTTCACATCCTGACTTTTTGTGGTACTTTTCCTGTGTTGTGAGTGGATTTCCCCTTTCCAAGCAGAAACAGCTTTCAAGCCCATTACTGAGCAGCCCTCATCTGAAAGGAGCTGCTGTCCCTCAGGAACGTAGTGGAAAATATGAAGCCACAATGAAAGTTATATCTGGAAACTTCCCATGTGAGGAGCTTAAACTTTGTTATGGTAAATATGCTGCTTCTGTTCAGCAACAACCTTGGCAGGGTTACAGTTTTTTTCCCAGAAATCAAGTCCTGTATTGCTATGTGACAAAAGTAAATAATGACTCATTAAATGATCCTAAGAAGAAAAACTGAAGGCTTGCTCCTCTCAAAGGTATTTGCACTGGGAAATTTGATAATGTCACCAACCACAGCAGCAAACATTACTTGAAGGTTTTCTCCCTCTGCTGAGCCAGCCAGGAGCATGGTGAAACCAGTGCTCTCTGTGGTTGTGCAGTCACCTTCACAACAAGGCTTTGTTTTTCCATCCTCAAGGACTGATACAGAGAAAGTTATATATCAAAAGGGCAGTGTGAAGAATTAGAAGCAGTGTCACTCCTGGTGTTCTCAGTGCCAGGCACACTGTGTTTCAGAGAACAACCCTGTCACTGGAATGCTTATTTCAATTCTACTTGAGTTTAGCTAAATACTCCAAACTCAACTCCTTCAAGACCCACCCACAGCCCTTGTGCTAAACTAAAAACTCATGCAAGACTCCCAAAGGCAAGAGGCAGGTTCATTTAACCAAGGCAGGAGACCACAATACAGACAGTGTGATATGGAAAGTCAGTGTGAAACCCCTCATACTCCACCATGCAGCAGGGACTTGAAGCCAACTCCAAAGGAGTTGGATATTTGGACACAAAATGTTTGGATTTAAATAAGTTATTCTTCCCCTCCATTTCACAGCAGCTAAGGCATCAGCACTGGCACAGGCAATTTGTTTATGCCTCTTAAGTTACCTATCCACAGAACATTGTCTTGGCTGGGGTTTTGAGGGGGGAGAGGAAAGAATGAGTTGTTGCTCATTTGCAACCACCACCTTGGCATTGTAAGGCCCCAGCAACAATGCTCTTCTTAGCAACCTCTTTAGCACCTACAGCAATGGTGCCTTCATCTTTGACAAAGACTAGAGAAGCAAAAGTCATATCTATTAGACCAAAAACTAGGTAAGTTCCATTTAAGAACAAATGAAACCCTTCTATGCATTTGTATAGCAAAAATTTGTAGCAAATTCATACCTGGACCTTTAGTTTATTAGATGTAGCTGTCTACAGTAATGAGGGTATTCACTCATATTTGCAGTTTGACTCTCAACTATTGAGATTTGCAATTTTTTATACATTTTCATCCAAGTACATATAATTAAATCAGATGCAATCTTTCTGCAATAATTTCTTCACAGGATAGGTTTATAGCTACCTTCCTTTTTCTTTTGATGTTCATATCTTTCCGTGTGCATTCCTTGGGTACCTCTGGGATCACAGGAGCTCCCTGCACACTCTTGGCCATGCTCAGTCACAAGCCTGGGTGCTATCCCATCTCCAGCTTGTACTCCTGAAATAAGCTGGGATACATCAGCTTTAGGGCAGCACTCATCATCCTTTCCAGTCTTCATGTGATGATAAGCTGTAGTTGGGTCTGTTGTAGAGGAAAAATACCCACTGAAGAGGAGGACCTATCTGCCCAGAGAGGGATGATGCATCATGTGCAACACTGGGCTTGTGGTCATCCTGGAATCAGTAGAAACAGATGGATCCTCTTTAACTGCTTGCCACACACTGCTCTGAGCCTGGATAACTTTCACCAGGTTCAAAACCTCTACCTTTATCCAGCTTCCACAGAATATACTGCAAATGCTGTGCCATTATCAGTGGGTTAAGGAGCCCATTTCGTGGCAGTTCCACAGTCTCAGCAATTTTTTTTTTTTTTAATCTGCATTAAAAATACTCAGGTATTTTAGTCCCCTCTAAAATGAATAAAACCAATAGCTCCTGGAGTGTGTCTGGTGGAGGTGATCAGAGGGATGAAGCACCTCTCATGTGACAAAGGACTGGCACTGTTCAAGGCCAGGTCGGATGGGGCACTGAGCAACCTGACTTGGTGAAAGGTGTCCCTGCCCATGGCAAGGGGTTGGGACAAGATGATTAAAAGCCTTTCCAACACAAGCCATTCCATGATGACTGCGAAATATTTAAGGAAAAACCTGAAAGGACAACTCAAAATCTTATCAAGAGACTGCTTTGGCTAGAAATACCTCGTCAGAAAAGGTTACCCAAAACATGGGGCTTTCTCTGTCATAAATCCTTCCAGAAATGCTATTAAATGTTATCAACTGATCTTTCTGGTGAGTAATCCCTAAATTTCATCTGCAGTCCCTACATTTCATCTGCAGATGGCTATGTGAGTGGATTTTTTGCTGAGCAGCTCGGGTGTGCCCCTGCACTGCCCTTCTCCCAGAGAGCTGCTGCCCACTGCAGCATAAGGGAAACTGGCTCGGCCCACAGTGGGGTGGAACTATTTTAGGTAGTAATGTCTGATACTAGAGGAGCATGAAATCCAGTCCTATCATAGCTGAAATGCCTAAACCCCCCTTTAAAGAAAGAAAAAAAAAGCTATTGCAAAACCCTCCCAGAGGCTTACAGACTGAACTCTGGAAGTGGCTCCCAAGCTGTAAGCCAGTAAAAATTGTGTATCTTACAACGTGCTGTCATAAAAATGAAACAAAATACACCTACCCACTGCAACAGTCACACAGAATTTTATCTGCTGCTCGAAGGCTGAGCTGAGGAGATGAGTTTTCAGGCCTGCATTCTCAGACCTGCTGTTGTGCACACAAAAGCAGCCCAGTCAACAACGTGCAATCAGCAGTGCTGCCAGAGGGTTTCTACACAGCAGAGAAGACACTGAGGAGAAAATGCACTGTCACAAACACCTGTAAACATACAGCCCTTCCCTTCCAAGACAAAAACTAGGGGCAGGGAGTCTCACTGATCTGGCTTTAGCCAAATGCTGAAACATATGGGATTCCATCTGAAGAAGTTAAACTCAACTAAAAACAGAGAATGGAAGAATAAGATCTGCAACTGCTCTTCATGTTACATTCATCACCCCACACAGACAGTGAAAAAACCCTGTACTGTGGAATGATTAAAGTTTTGTCTGCTGATTTGCCCACCAATTTTCCCTTCCCCAGGAAAGCCAATCAAGGGAGGCCTGGGTTAGGCACTACAGGACCAAGAAGGAAAAAGTGATTTGCTCAGTGGTAACAAAGCCCCACTCAAGTGCCCCAAAACAACAGACTTTGAACCCCCTCATCAACAGCATTTCCACAGTGCCTGGAGAGTGGGATCTCTCCTGCCTGCCTGAAGGCAGAGAGGTGACCAAGGCCCTGACACCCCTTTTCCCTGGTGCAAAGCCAGAGAGGCACCTCTTCCCTAAGCTCCTCTGCACTTTGCTTATGTCATGAGCTTTAGGAAGAGACCAGCTCAAGCCCAAGGCAGGCACAAAATCACATTGGGTGAGTGTGTAGGGTTTTGATTGTTTGGTTAATTTGGGGTTTTGTTTGTTTTGGGGGGTTTTTTAGTCCTTTTCTCCAGATTCTTGGATCATTTCTCTTGACTTAATACAAACTTTTAGCATTCTGTGTCATGAGTTATTAGTGCACTCAGCCCTTGCATAACAGTGTAAGCAGTCTTGACACCAGTACACTAATTTTTTTAATTAGTGTACTAAAATACCTGATTAACTCCATTTCTTTTTCACTTTAAATAAGCCACAAAAATATAACTGAAGCCTTTTTTTCAGAGCTGGTATTCAGCTGATGTTACTAATCATAATTTGCTGCACCTTTCTGTTGCATGCAGAATGCTTGGTCAATGTAACTCGATAGTTGTGGAGGAAAGGGCAGGCCCTTCACTGGGGTAAGTTGTCAGAAATCCACTGGAAAATGAAAAACTGCAGCAAGACACCAGATGAGCATTTCCCTTTAGATACAGCTGCAGCCATAAGATGCAAAAGGCATTTTGCTGGATTTTATCTTTATCTTTGCATGATGACATTCCCCATCTTAAAAATATTAACACAAAGAAACCCACAAAAAACCCCAAACAAACAAACAAAAACCCCCACCAAACCAAAAACAAGAAAAAACCTCAAAAACCCCAACCCACAAAAACAAACAAACAAACAAACAAAGCCAAGTGGACTAGGCAAATTTTGGTACATTGTTGTGAAGCAGTGACATTGCCATGGCTCAGCAAATATTTGGCAAATATGTTCAGGTACAATTCAGAATAAGAGGCAAAGCTAGACCCATCTCTCAGTACAGACTTTTACTCCCAATTAGAACCTGGGTTGTGAACTAGTGAAAGAACAGGCCTGAAAATTACACAGCCACTTCAGGAATGAGGAATATCACCTCCCATGGGTGCTCATTCTTCCTCTGAAAAGCTTAAATGATGTCTAACACATCAGGAGACATGTTCACAAAGGCAGTGACAGAGGAAAAAAGCACTTTTCTAACTCCAGGTTGCTAAAACACTTGTATATTAAAATGAAGATGTGAAAAAGTTGTCACATACATGTCACACTGCCTGTTCTCCTCAAATCCAAAATATCTTTGTTTAAACATACTTTCCTCTTGGAGATAATTCAGAAAGGCAAAAATACAAACAATAATCAATGAGAAAGGATTTTTTTCTAAATATTACTGTCCTGAGTCGAGGTTTTTTTGTTATCCCACTTATGAAAACAGCAACATATATCATTACTGACTACAACTAAGACATAAATTAAAGCCAGGTTAAGGCAGTGACACACCACACTGTGTTTTTAAGACCTTTTTGTCTTGTTTGCCATTTCCTCCCATTTCTCTCTTGTAAGTGCTCAAGGCCTGAACCTGCAAGCAGCTCATTCCTCTAATGCCCAGCATTTACCCTCCTCACCACATCCAGGTGTCAAAGGCAAATGCACAAATGCTGCCAGCAGAAAAGCAGAGTGCACAGCTCCAAGGACAAATGTTTTGCACAACAGGAACTGGTCATTCTGCTGTCCATGTGTGGTACTTTTGGGAGTTTCAAACATCCAATGCTTCATGGAGAAACAATATAAAACTGTTCTTCAAAAAGGATAAAAAGCAAAGTGTATCTAAGTACTGGTGGCACCTACCTATCCAGTAAGAGGTCAGGGGAATTCTTTGTTAGATGCTATACACACACTCCCCTTACAGTTCTTATGAATGAAGAAGCCCTGGTTTAAAAAAGCAAGAGCAGCTGTTCAGCTGAACACTGGGGTCTTTGAAAGTTATGTGACATCTTTAGAAGGGAAAAAACTATAGCTCTAATCACAAAAATGTGTTGCTTATATAAGTGATGAAACAGAGGAAGGAGTTGAAGGATCATTATTTTGGGTTTTTTTAAACGACCGTGACTAATGTGAGTCCTCTTTGGTTACTTGCCACTGAAACATCAGAGTGTAAAAATATGACCCACCTATTTGGTGCCTGTTGGAATAAGCCACTTTGCCTGTGCCACACTATAAATAATGGTATTAGTGGCAGGGAGTCAAAGCATCTAATACAAGCAGATCCCCAGCACTCTACTTGTCTGGGCAAGCAACTGCTTCAACTCCACACATCTCTTAAAAGAGCAACTGTTGGCCACTAAATCTCACAGTCATACTTTTAGATTGTGCTTTGTCTGGGGCTTTTTATTAATTTATTTTTTTTTATTTATGACAGTTTCTGCTTTTCAAGAATGTCTAGGAAAGCACAATCTCCTTTTAGAGTTAGGGTTTCCTTAACCATTTCCTGCAGGCTACACGCTGGCTTTCTACTTGTGTTTTCTTTCATAATATCCTTGTAACTGGATCATAGGTAGAAATAATCAATATATGTAGAAATAATTTATAATGCCAACTCCATAATAAGAAAGCCTCTAGGGGCTTGTCACTATAAGCACAACCAGTCCAAGACCTACAAACTCAGGAAATGTTGAAAACCCCACTTTAGAAACTGTTGCTTCTTTGGCAGTGGGAAGATCAAAGTTTTAAAGGTGTCCTGTATAGCCTATATTTAACTCGGCAGCATATTTAACTGAGACATTACTGAAATTTAAATTGATAACATTTTAACCATTTGCAATGTTTACTTGACAATGTTTTTGCCAAGAGCCGCAGTAAGATCCGTCTCTCCATCTGGGAAGATATTTTCAGTGAGGGCTTTTTGGCCCCTAGGGCACTGCTGTACTGCTCTGAAGCACAGAGTACACCCAGAAACTATGGAGCCTTTGGTACCACAGCACATGGAGTTGCATAAAAGTCATTTTAGTGGCACACTGCATCACTCCTTGGGTGAAGCTGGATCGTCATGGGCCAGAAGAGCACCCTACAGCCACATGTGTTTTATGGACTTTCTCCTCTGCTCCTGCAAGGATTTTTTCCAGCTGCACATGGAGTACAGGCCCAGCAAAACCAGGACCTTTGATGATTTTTGAACCTGTATTTTATCTTCCCTGCCTCCATGCTAAGAAGTTGTATGACAAAGAACACCATTTTAGTTAAAAACCTTAACAAAACACAAACCCAAACAAACATTTTCCCCATGCTGTCTGTTAACTGCTCCTTGGATAGCTTAATCTGGCACAATGATCTTTGTCTGAGATCTGTTCAGAAGGGCTAGTGTAATAGAGTTTTACCACCTGAAGTTTTAATTAAAGAAAAAAACAGCAACTTCTCATTCTTGTTTCACGTTTTTCCTTCATGGGGTAAAGGTTGCCATGAATTGTTTCCAGCCCCAATCTTACACACCAGGGTTCAGTTTGAAGCCTTGCTCCAGTGCAAGGACTTCACCCTGTCAGTCATCAGCCCCTCATGCAGCAGCACTGCTGGGTTTGTTTTTTGCTCAGACCTTCAGAAACGCTTTGGCCTACTGCACTGCCTGGAGTGGCAGTGCATGGAGCATGTAATATCCAAGTACCAAGGGGATTTTCAAGGATCTAACAAATATGGCAGCTGCAAGGAACTGTTTCTGGGCTCATACCAGTGTTTGTTCTCTCATTAACACCTAGAAATAGAAGTGTTTGAAGATATGGTGAAGCATGTGGAGGGCATTCTCCTCATCCATGTGCTGGACCTGCCATCTCATCGAGTCATTCTGGGTGGAAGGGACTATTAAAGCTCATCTAGCCAAATCCTGCTGTAACAAGCAGGGACATTTTCAACTAGATCAGGTTGCTCAGAGCCCCATCCAACCTGACATTGAATGTTTCCAGGGATGAGGCATCTACCACCTCTCTGGGAAACCTGTTTCAGTGCTTCATCACCATAAAAAAATGTTTTCCTTATATCCAGTCTGAGTCTACTGTATTTCAGTTTAAAACCATTACTCCTTGTCCTTTTGCCTTAACTTTGTCACTTCAGCCCAGCACATCAAGCCAAGAGGATGCAAAGTGTCAGTTCATGCAAAAATGGCAGAAAATATTATAATTTCCCATAAGCCACACAGAAATCCCAGTATTATTAAAGGCAAGTAGTCTTCACAAGCAGTGCAGAACAGTCTGCATAACCAGGATAGTCATAGAAACTCTCATGCTGCAGCCATATGGCACAAAGCAGAATGTAAGTGTGAGAAAATGGGAGAAGTCACCAAATGTAAGATACTCCCATCACAAAAATAATACAAGGTCATGCTGGCATTACAAGAGAAGCCATAGCCAACTTGTATTTGATTAGGAATATTTACTAGGGATATATAGGTGAAGCCTTTTGGCCTATTGAAAGGCAATGGTTCTAACAGCCTTTTTATTTTACATAAATATTTATTTATTTTGAGTTAAGCTTTGATTTTACCTAAACCCTTTTGGATTAAAAGCCTTCAATTGCTCATTTTGCAACAGGACAAGGGGCAACAGGTTTGATTAGTCTAATTTATACTCTCCTCTCAGCTGTGGGAGAGGATGAACTTGCATTTCAAAGTCTTGAAGTTGTCAACACTCATGGAATAAAGGATAACAGTTTCTTTCTCAGGCCTCACTGTTAAGAGTTATTTTTATGTCAGCAAGGATTTACTTTTCTTTCTAATATAGCAACTTAACTATCTAAAAAGCTATAAAATGGGATGAATAACATGCTTGAATGACACTTGCATCAGCTCCACCTTACACCTACCCCACCAGACTCATGCAAACATGAGGGCAGCATCCGGGGCAGTCTCCACACTGCCTCCAATTACTCCCCTTCTCCAGTCCCTGCATTTGGCTCAGAACTCCTTGCTGAAGGAACTGCCTTGTAAAGCAATATAATTAACATTTCACCTTAACCTTTGATCACTATGACAGCAAAAACCAACCCCAAACCAAACCACACCACAAAACACAGAGAAACAAACTTCTAACCAAAAATGTGACCTAAGCTTAGCAGTAATTTACTCAAAGCCTCATAATTTCCAGGTCTTGAGTTGAGATCAGTTTTATAGGTTCATCATTTTAGTTAGTATTAGTATTTTTAAAAAAATAAACAAAATGAAAACAGATAAAGAAACATTCACTTTCTTCCTCAAGTGGAAAGTCAGTTATGGGAGATGGAAAAGAAATCTGAGTGAGATTCAGTTTGAAACCCAGTGTTAGTTTTCATATTGAATTCAAACTGCTGTGTCTGTTGTTTAAATGTAATTTATGAAAATTTGAGAAGCCCTTGAAAAGACAAACTTTAACTTATCCCATTACACCATATTATTACCATTAATTTTTACAAGAGTACATTAATTTTTCCACTGTTGAGATTTTAGGCTTGTTGCTCTCTGATGGCCTGTACAATGTAGTAATATTTATAAAGAAATTGAACGTATTTTTTTAACTCAAAGGTTGCTTTAAATGATCTAAAGGATCATGCAAAAGTGTTTTGGAAAATAGAATGAGAAAATAAATGAGGTATCTTTTGCCTACTACCAGAAAACACAATCTGGAGTGCCTCCATGCCCACAGGATAAATTGAAAATAAATCCATTGGTTTCAGCCCACAGCCATACATCTTCTGCAGTTTAGAAGTGACTCCCCTTAGTCAAGAGGCATTAAGCATTTGCAGGGGTGAGGGGGTGTCAGCTCAGCCCCATCTATCTAGCAAAGTGCAACATCAGTCCTTGTCATCCTCTGCAAAAGTAACCAGATACCTTCACTAGGGCAAGGAGAGATCACGTTTCGTGGTCCATGGCTTGTGGAAGTGCTGGTCTTGTCTCACAGCTGAGGGAGGCTGGCCATTGTTGAATGCCTTGTTAAACATGGTTGTTTTCCCCCTGCTCCACGTGGGTGAACCTGCAAGTGCCCACCTCAATGTCTGCTCCAAGGCTGCAGCTCCCTCACAAGGCTGATGTCAAGGTGGGGAAGGACCAAAGTTTTCCCTGCAACCAGTGCTGCCCTATGCACCTTCCCAGGAAAAGCAATTCAAGAACATTATTTCAGCTCCCCTTTTTCCCTCCTCCAAACACACCTCCCTC
Source organism: Argya squamiceps (assembly GCA_037834095.1). Taxonomy (NCBI): domain Eukaryota; kingdom Metazoa; phylum Chordata; class Aves; order Passeriformes; family Leiothrichidae; genus Argya; species Argya squamiceps. Next base: position 13,091,533 of record JBBMKD010000216.1, on the reverse strand, counting down.
ACCACTCATATGAGCTATGGCAGTACAGACTGCACTCAGAACCACAGCACCTTCCATGGTTTGATTTCACTGCAAGAAGACTTATTCCTCTCTTGCTACAGGACCAGGGAGATTGCAGAGAAGAGATAAATAATAAAAGAATGAGACCACATGAAGCTGCTGTTGATTTCCCCTGGGTGCTGCCATCACTCACTCTGGGCAAAGCCCCTGCAGGAGCCACAGCCCCATTTTCACAAGCCCAGGTTACATCTTGTGAAGGAGAGTGCTGAGAACTGGGAACTCTCCAGTCACTCACAAATCATTTCCACCCCTGAACTCTCCAGACACTCACAAATCATTTCCCACCCCTGAAGTCTACAGCCACTCACAAATCATTCCCACCCATGAACTCTCCAGTCGCTCACAAATCATTTCCACCCCTCCACGCCACCGCCAGCCCCAGGCTGTGAGACGCTGCCACCCTGCCACAGTGTGAGTGTTAATTAGTTTTGGCAGTGCAGGCATTAATTAGCTCTCCCCATACCCAGAGAGCACCAACAGCTCAGTCTGGCCCCCTGGACTGGGATCTCCAGCTGCTTTGCCCATCGGCACTGTCAACAGTAAAGACTCTTTCCACAGACTAGTTTTTTAAAATTTCTGTCTGTTTCAAGTGAAGGTTTTAGTAAAACACTGAAGGAGGGGACAGCTTTTAATTTTATTACTATCAGGCAGACCATGAACCATCACATAGTCACATTCTTTCTTGCATTCATGAATTGGGTGTTTCCACTGTACAACAAAGCTCTGGAATGCAGCTGGAGGCACATAAAGAAAGCAATGATCAAATAGGTGAATATAAAAAAAATGTCTGAAGAGTTTAAATTTCAGCCTTGGGTACAACAGGAGGCTGAGACATGCCCTTGTGTAGATAACATAACTTTCTGTGCTCAACTCTTCACATCCTTTAATCATGTTGGAAGAAATTCTGACAGAGGCATATTAAAGGAGCTAAAAGGATATAGTGCCAATATTCCTCTGTGTGCTTTTTACTAAGTGAAGGGCACACTAGTATTTCTACATAAATAGTCAAGGAAAGAAGGTACAAAGTTTTAAAATTAATGAACTGATTTCAACAGGTGGAAAATATTACCATTACATTATGACTTCTCTTGGCAGATTAACCTTGAGTCTCAAGGGATCTGAGAGTTCAAAATCAGCTTTCATTCATGCACAAAGGTGTAAAAAGTTACTCTCAACCTACCTGAACATTTCTGTATAAATGTTGAGCTACTTTACATCCCATTTGGGCATAGGAATAACAACAACAACAACAACAATAATAACAATAATGTAATTCTATAGCATAAAAATAAACACATTTCAGCAATTACCTGGACTAGGACAGAAGTAAGAAAGGAAGCTGATGTGAAGGCCTAGGAACCTATTACATCCTTCAGTTTAAAATATTGCAGGCAGGTAAGTCTGAATATTTGCTAATACTCAGTATTTCAATAATAACCTATCTTTACTAAATACAGAACAAGAAGATAGTTACATGTCAAATTAATACTACTGACTCGCAACATCAACTTATTTTTTCTTCTAATGAACATCTTATTATTAATGCTAAGTGAAACTGTAGGCATTTACAGAGCCCACAACCAAAACTTATTCCCTCCTACCTCCAAATCTAGAGCACAGATCACGTTAAGGGCATCAGTGCTGCATCAGTCTCCGACCCAAAAAGCATCAACTGACCTGAAATAATGAAAAAGTCAAAAGGCATGACAATGTGATTTTCCCTGTCCACCATTTGTTACTCAAGTTTATCAGGAACAGAAAAAGAGAAAGAGTAGCTTTCCAAATACAGCGTACCTCTAGTTATTCCTCTAACTGGTGTGCTATAAATACTTAGATTTGCTTCTTTATTGATGTTAATCCTTTTAATATTGACTACTGTGTATTAATGAAAAATTAAGAAAGCATATTAAATATTAGTTAAGTATTAATTTTCCAACATTAAATTCTGTATTACCCTTAATTTAATTTACCTAAAATAATAAATACCAGAGAGCCTTATTTTGGCAGTATATTGTACTTTGGAATAATTTAATTAATCTGGTCTTAGTAAAATTTGGAATCAAAGTACAGCTGTTGAGCTGTAATGATTCCTGAATCCCTGGTATCACGCTGAAAACGTTTCCTTTCTCCCATTACTGCAGGATGGTCTAACATTTGGGAAGGTTGGAAAGATAGCTTTGCAGTCACTTAATATTTGCAAAAAGTCATATTTTTTCTACAAGTATTGATAATGAGGACTGAAATGTGCTGCCTCCCCTGGCCACACGCTGAGGTGATTGAAGCAGTCTCCGGCTTCAGCGTGAGCCCAGATGTGATTTCTACTGCACAAGTAAGCATTGAAGGGGTATTTCAACCAGCAGCCTGAGGTGGACTCCCCCTCCTATTCCCAATATCCATGTTTTTGTTGCTGTTTGCTTGCGGCTGCGGGACTTTGACCGCCCCACTAACAAGGCACAGTGGGAGAAGCTAAAGGCCACCCAAAACACAGCCTACCGCTGCCCACCTTCGCCTCCCGCTTCAGTTCTCTCCGCACAACCCCTGCGTTACAACTGCGGGCAGAAATGCACTTCCTTCCCCCCTGCAGCAGCTTTGAAAGCGCCTTCACAGTTTATCTTTCCGCTTAATTGTGCGCAGCTGTCGGGGCCGGTGGCGGCCCCCGCCGCACGCCGGGCCCTGGGCAGCGCCGCCGAGGCCTCCTGTCATCCCCGCCTTGCTGCCCCTAATCCCCCGCGCTGGCTGCGGGCCCACCAGCGCCTCATGAAAAAACAGATGGCAGTAACCGATACGGTCTGTAATTGTGGCCAGTTAATAGCGGAGGATAAGAGTGAGATAAGGACCAAGCGCTGGTGGCCAGCTGCTGCCGGGTTAACCCTTCCCGGCATCGCCTCAGCGGCGTGAGCTGCTCGCATACACCCTGGGTTGCATTGTGGCACTTTCCAGTTCCCCTTCCCTTCCCTGTGCTGCTTTTTTTTTTTTTTTTTTTTCTTTTTTTTTTTTTTTCCTTTTTTTTTTTTTTTTTTTTTTTTTTCTTTTTTTTTTTTTTTTTTTTTTTTTTTTTTTTTTTTTTTTTTTTTTTTTT
>JBBMKD010000216.1:13055451-13088294 GCA_037834095.1 Argya squamiceps | reverse complement strand
TTTCCTTTTCTTGGTGTGTTTTTTTTTTTTTTTTTTTTTTTTTTTTTTTTTTTTTTTCCTTTTTTTTTTTTTTTTTTTTTTTTTTCCCCCCCCTCCACTTCGTTCACTTCAGGGCTTTCTTGCCTTTCAGAATAATTAATTTGAAGCCTGCTTCTTCCCTTCCACCTTCCAGACAAGGATCTCAATTGCCACTGTGGTGATGGAATTTCTTAGTGGAGCAGGTACCCCAGCTCCATTTTAATGAGAGTCAAGTGACTTCTCCAAAAGCTCAGGTCCAGATTTATGCTGGTATTCATCCAGCACAACCCAGTTTGAACAAAGAAATTGCCCTGTGTTTCAATCAAATTCAGCCTTCAAAGTAACTATTAAGAGAAATTTCTTAATCCAAGCTATGAGTGCCAAATTGAAAAAAACACCCCCAAAACAGAAAAATAAACTTTAAAAGTAAGATACATGAAGCACAACCAATTAATGCTAGAGCAAACTCTATCCTAAATCAAATGACTGAGATATTGCAGGTTTATCTTCAAGACTTGTATTCCCACACCAACACATACATCACTACATGAGGTACTTGTCATGCACTGCTCATGTTGACAGCTTCCCACTCCAGGAAAAAAAATCAACTGTTGCTGAAATTTATTCAAAATAAGTTCATCTTGTCTATCTCCCATTTGAACTTAGGGATATTTTAAAGTCAAGGCTTTTGAGAAAAAACTAAGTCTGGCAACACAGATTTGGCTTAAGATGCAGAAACTTAATTCATATCAAAATATCTTGGTTTAGCTTCCTAAGAAGGTGGAATACCTAATTTTGCTTGGAAATGATATTGGAACTTTCAGTGTTGCTGATCCAGACAGCATGACTAGAAAAAGGAAAACTCAAGGATAAACATTTTGAAGGTTTTTTCCACAAACAAAATGGTTTAATAACTTACTCAAAGTTTTCCCAACAGGAAGCTTAATTAATTTTTTTCCACTCTAACCTGGAAGATTGATTTTCCAAATTCTTAAAATCCTACCCAAACCCCCAGTATTTTCACAAGATCTGTGACAGCCCTAGCTTGCTTGTGTAAAAGACAAGTACTGGCCACATTCAACCAAAAGGCCTCCTACGTACAGCTCAGGGTAGCCATAAACACACACACCAGCCTTACGGAGTTGGTAATCTAGTTAATAATCTTGTTTCATAAAAAAGGAAGTAGTAATTCTTCCTGAATTACTTCTGAAGTAATTTCACTGTATATAAAATATGTCACCATTTTAGTCTAAAGTCTGTTTATCAAACTCCTCCACCTTTAAAAAAAAAAATTGAATCACCATTGTCAGAGGGTCTCTGTGCTGGCTTCCAGTAGCACATTCCCAGGCCCACATCAGGTAGTACTCCAGTGTAGGTGCAGTCCTTAGGTAGCAAATGCCCTTTCCACAGGCATCTCAGCTCTGAGTAAAGTGTAAAACAGAAAGGAATTAGAAATTTCCTTTCCCCTCTATTATGGACACTAATAGAGGAACCACTTCACATCCTCTCATGCAGTCTTTATCTCCCAACAAAACAAAGAACACTTATTGTTCTTGAGCATCAAGAGTGACAAAAACCCAGATGTCAATGAGTATGGACTTTCCACTGCTGTTCTCTAGCAGGTAGCAGCCAGATCTTCTCCCATCCCAGCAGTTGTGCATGTGGAGATCTGTTCTATCCTCTAAATATCACCAGCATTCAGAAAAAAACCTGGCCACAGTTCAATTATAAAAGACATCGTGTTAAAATATAAAGACGTCATCAAAACAACATCAGTAAATGCAGCAGCAAGAAGTCATTGTCAGGTCAAACCCTGTATGACAACACAGTGCACACTACTGTGAGAAGCATCAACTTCTATCATATCCATCATGTATCTACTCCAATATTTCACCAAACATTTTCATGCATCTCATAAAAAAACCTCTGAAACTATTTTAGAGACTTAGTAGGAAATTCTTTGAGAGTTTCTTCTCCTCATTGTGTCTGCTTGGGAGGAAGAAATGTGATTTCTGCTGAGTTCTGTATCCTGTGCATATCCTGTGCAAAGAAAAGCAGTCAGACTCACAGCTCATCCAGCAAGGCAAATAAAATGGCAGAAATCTAAACCCTTATATTTAGGGCAATATATAATCTGAATACAGAAGTCTTGCATCTCTTAAGAGGTGTCAAAAAATGCAGCAAATTTGGGTATCTCCATTGTTTTGTCTGTCAGTTAGTAAGGAATTGAAGGTGTGGCTGCATATACATTTACTCCTCAACCTTCTTCAGGCTACTCAAGCTTCTGAAAAATGCAACTTTTTCCTTCAGCCCAGTTTGATCAGGAGCAAGTTTGGCCTCTCTGTATTAATGACATTCTTATCTGGTTTTACTTTCACTTCTTTGTATAAAAAGATAACTCTTCCAGAGAACTGGATTCTTCTTCTCTTGATTAGCTAGACTTATATTAACAGTTCTATTGAGAATGAGTTCCCAGATCATAATTTTTAAACTTGCCACTTGCAGTTGTGAGGGTGTCTGCAGCAACACAACACACAAAGCATCTCCTTGGAAATACTGAGCTAAATTCTGCAGTGCCATAAAGGCATTTCTTGGCTAAAACACAGGAATGGCTATGGCTTGAACCACATGGAGCATAAGAAGATTTCACCCAAGTACAGACTTCACTGGGATTAAGCCAAGTATGAGCCACACCAGCAATGGGAGAGCAACCGTCACTTGATGCTCTATAGAGCAGGGATTGTAATGATTATACATTTTCTAATCCTGCTTCCTTCTGGCAAAACAATAGATTTACTATGACTTTATGGCGACTGTGTGTCAATCAGTTGGGTTTCCATCACCAGCATTCCTCCCTCACCACTGACACGTTGCTCCCACTTGGCCCTAAGCCGCCCACTAAACCCTTTCGTGCTGTGGGGTTTGATTCCGGCAGGAGGAACAGCCCAGCTCACGTGCCCCTCTTGGAAGTGCAGAAGGCTGTGGTTGAACATCTTGTTTTTTCATTTGCTAAAGACATTTGTTCTTGCAGCTGACCATGTGCAGGAGAATTTGCTCATGTTCCAGGAAAGGACAGCTGCGCCACAAATTACCTTAAACCTCCTTGCTCCAGGGATTATCTGGGTACAGTGAAGTGTGTGTATCCTAAGGCAGGGGTCTTTTCTTTCTATAAACAGAGTTATTAACCTCTTATTTACCAAAAGTGTTTATAAACTCAGTAATGGAGACAGTTTGGATATCAGTGGTGACATCTTCCTGGTAATAATTTCTGGGAAGGTCCATCCATTTGCACTCACAGGCTGGTTTTCTTGACTACTTCTGTTTTTCCATGAATTACATCTGCCACTAGCTACCTGTCCTTAGGGGACAAAACACACCTGATGGGGATGACTGCATGCAGGACTGATGGCTCCAGCCCCTCTTTGCCTTGTTTCCTTCTTGGATCCTGCTGCAGTAAGCTCCTAGAAGTCTTCCAGCACCCTTATTGAGCTAACTCTACAGTAATTATGCCAAGCATGTCTTGGCTGTCAGCAGAATTATCTTGGCATTTACAGGAGATGAAGGAGCATCATTAAAGCCAAAGACAATCCAAAGAAACATTTCCACCTCTAAATTTGTAAGCATCACTCCAGCAACCCTGCAGCTACAGAAATAAATCTAAATGCAGGCAGCAAGCACTGTCATCAGCTGACTGCTGACTGTTCAGCACCAGGTGAGGAACTAGCCAACAAAAAGCCAAAGACAAAGCTGTGGATACAGGTCCAATGAGATTCCCAACTTTTCACAAATCTAAGTTATAATGAAGTTGTAGCTCTATAGACCTTCAAGACCTACATTCCAGCTATTGGAAATCAATTCCTTTTGCGTTCTGTTTTTCTCCTTTTATGTCTTCCTTTAATGCAGACATTTCCATTGTAAAGAGGCTTTTTACACGTACCTCATGTAAAAGTGTCTTGCCTGCCTCTGGCTGAGATCCATGTACCACCTTTTTCACTCCTGCTCTAAACCCAGTTCCTGCACTCTGACATGGCAGCAGTTCCTCTGCTGCTACAAGCAGCCCTATCCATTTTCAAGAGCAGAGATCCTGGCTCACTCCCTTCTAAGTTCTTCTCCTCCCTATTTAAAGCATCACAATAAATGAGAAGTTGACATATCTAACTCATGCACAAACACGATCATTATGCAAAACATGAATCTACAAGTAATAAAGCTAAACCAAGAATTAAAATAATAGAAAGGGACCTTAATGGGACCCCACCCCAGGGAGTTGCCTCTTTTAACATCAACAATGCATTTGTGCAACTAAACTATGTATCTTCAGTCTAACTTCAAATTGGACTTGAAGGGAAATTTCATGCATTCTCCAGCTCTTCATTTGTAACTGGATGCCAATAAAAAGGTCTGGAAACACATGTCAGTTGAAAACCTGAACCATAAGAGATACCGTGCAAATAATAAAAAAATATACTAAATTGAATATGCATTCATATCTCTTCATAGGCAACCCTCTTAGTGTGCCTTTAAATCAGTCTCATAATTTTTTTAAGGACAGCTAAAATCTCATCTGCAGATACCAACAGACAGCCAAATACAGGACAGATTTAGGAAGACATTTTTTAAATGCAGAAAGCACACCAGCAATATCCTCCTCTATGTTAGAAATTAGATTCCAGCTGTTGAGACAAAAATTAATGACAGCTTCTTTTTAAAAAACAAACAAGAAAACAGACAAAAAACCCCCTGTAAAACAAACCCCAAAACTACTCAGCTTCTACTAATGGAAAAAGCCATCTGAAGTGGTTTTCAACATTTTTAATCGTAAGCTGCCCTGGTAAAAGTACTTGTGACCCTCCGTGTTCAGTGCCACAATGAGATCTGGCAACATGTTGACTGTCCTGTGTGGAGCCAAACACTTCCTACACACAGATAATCCTGTATGTAATTTTTAGGCCACTCTTCCATTCATAATACTCATTAGCCACAACTTTGAGCTATTTGCATACATCTCATAGTTTCTAGACCTTACCTAATAAAAGTAAGGATATCACTACACATTAATTCATCAAAGCTTTTGCAAGTACAAGCTGTAGCATCTTTCTAGGAAATCTTTCCATTTGTTCCAGAACTTTCACTCTGATTCCAAGTTGCATTATCACTGTGATGTTTTTATCTAGGACTTATATTGTATTACACTCCTAGGAGTCAAGGGTTAGATATTGCTGGGAAAACTATGCAACACAAATTCCTGAAGTGTACTGGCAGCCCACAGCCACATCAAAACCAGTCTAAAAATAAGTCAATTTGCTTTGGTCCAGAAAGCAAAGTACCAACACCAGCTCCTTGAAACAATCTTCCTTTCATGATATCAAACAAGCCAGAATCACTATCTGCCAAAGAAGAAAGCACAAATCCTTGCTCTCTGGTACAGTAGTAACTTAGGAACTTGAAAGCATATTTGAAAATAAAATGTCAGTTGTGCCTCTGATGTTAGAGTCTCAGTCTCTTTTTATGTCACCATAGAATCCTGCCTCTCAGTGTCTGAGGCTGTCTGTAGTGTCTGTAGGCTACATACAAATTTCTCTCTCAGGAGATGACAAAAGACAATCTGGAAACCAGTAGATCAGAGCATTTCTTGGTCTCTTAAAAAAATCCCAAGCCAAACTAAAACCAAACCAGACCCCCCAAAAAACAATCAACACCAAATCAAACCACATTTGTGCTAGTATTCTTTGGTACCATATGAGCTAGAGAAAATTCTTCAATTTTTCTCATCACTGCTTTCCGCTACAGCATTTAGAGAAGTTCAAGACACTGGGAGGCACCAGCCCTGTTAGCATTAGCTTTGGAACAGTTTCCTTTTCACTGGGAAGTGTGGAACAGGAAATATCTTCTGACCTGGAGCAGACATACCCACCACCCTTGCCAAAACTGCCAGCTCCATTCTTCTACCACCAGAGTAGAACATCTGCAAGGAGACCAAGGTGTATCTATTCTTTTACCTTTTAAAACCTTTTCTCCTCAGTTAAGTTGCATTGATCTAAAAGGGATGAGCAAGTGTTTTTTTTAAAAAAAAATTCTTATTGATTCAATACACACCATCATCTGGGGATGAGGAAGAGCTATCTGCAATCTGTCAGTCCTTTCATAGTGGATCAGAAGATTCAGAAAAGAAGTAGTGTCTTATAGTTTAATGGATACCTTTGAATTGGAATCAATCTTTGTACAATCTTCATGTACTGTAACTGGATATTCTCAGACTAAGTTTTTCTGGATACTGCACTTGTGAAAATACGTATTTCCACTTGTGCTGGAAATATTCATTGATCAGTCCACAGTTTCCCACAAGCCTCCGTGCTATAAAAAGCATCTACATCTCTCATTCTGTCAGTCTCAGTTTCCCTTTCCCTCCGTACAAGAAAGGGCCCCCAAACAGCTGGCACAGACTCCCATTTCCAGATACTGTATTTCCATACAAGGTCCCAAAAGCAGGGAGAGGGACAGAATGTCCTCGAGCTCCTGCAGGAAGGGGGAAAGGCAGTATTTCACTAAGGAACATATCATGTCCTCCACCCAAGGCAGAAAAGGACATGAGAGTTCAGGGGGGAAATCACTGTGCCTGAATGAGACTGGAAACCTAATGGAAAGGGTTTCACTTCCTAAGAAAGTCTTAGGAAGAAGGAAGAGATGGAGATTCATTTTCTATTTTTCCTCTCCTAGAGAATTTGGAGTTAATAAGAAAACATATGTACAACTGGGATGACAAAGAGCCTGAAGTTCATGCTTTAGGTGCATTTGTTCCATTAACACGCAATTTCATATTTCAGAAGCAGAAGCTGTAGAATGTATAAGGACTTTTATTCCCAGGAAGGAGCATCAGGATGTTACTGACCTGCACAGAGAGCTCTGGTGGAAAGCAGTGGGAGAGGATCCTCACGTGCACATCCTCACCTGCACAGGGAGCAGGGCCTCCACACTCCAACTGGGTCAGCCAAGGGTGGAATTCACCTTTCTGATCTCCCTGTGGTTATCTCATGCACGTGATGCAACAAAGCAGAAAAGGTGCCACTTACAACTTCCAGAAGAGCATTTGAGGACAGTCTGAAGCACATCCCAGAGCCCATTTTGAATTCTTCCCCTTTGGATGCACCAGCATCTGACAGGATCCTCTTAACCAGGGGAGCTCTGTGCAGAGCACATGAGATGCCACCAGGCTGTGCAATGACAACAGGGCATCCAAACCTTCACAGCACACCCAGTACATTTCAGCAAGACAGATTGACTGGGGCTGCTTCTCCACTTCTCTCAAAGAGTTAAATGAATCAAAGCTCAACAATTCCATAGTGTTAATTATATGGTTCTCTGTTAAAACAACAAAATGTGCTCCACTTGGTTTTTACTTTCTTTTAGCCTTGCTTAACATGCATTAGATAAGGAAAGAAGGCACTGTCCCACTACAAAGCATCTGAAACCACAAAAGACATTCCTATCAAAACAGCATCTCTCAGCTTTTATCTCCTTGCCATCACTACGTCTAAAACAAAGATCCGTTTTTAAGTGTTTAGACTCTCTGAAGAGAAAAAAGAAAAAGGGCTGAAAGAGTTAAAGAGTTTATTGTGCTTTTACACATTTTAAGGTATCATCTTTCTACAATGGCAGTAAAATCAGCATGTAGCCTTAATTTTCTATGGTTGAACCTTGAACGTGAATCATTATATTACAATGTACTTATTGATTTCAACAGGAAGAGGATTAAGCCCAGAAAATCAGGTTAGGAACCTGAAACTGGACTGAGGAAAATGGAATTTTTCTGGTACTAAAAACTTCTTATGTTATGTAAAATACATTAGAATTTTAAATATGAGATTTGACCATTTGGAAAATATTCTTAACATCTTGAACTCAGCAGAGATGTGACAAGGTCAGTGAACTGAAAATCCAATTAGTAACCAGTGCTTTGAATAAATAATCTATTACTACACATATTAGGTGTCAGTATCTGATTTTACCTATTTGCACAAACATACATATATAAAATGAATGGTGCCTAAATGGAATATTGCACAGGTATAAAGAGAAAAGATTTGTGAACACTGAGTGCTGTATGTTAGCCACCAGTATAACGTATCACATTTACCATTGGATGCATGTATACATGCACATGAAATACACACAGTGTAGATACATTTCAAATACATCCAGGATATCAAAATCGAAATTTATTTTTCTGTTTCCCTGTTTTCAGGAGCCTTTTCAGTTACCTGTTTATTGGAAGTATCAGGCTAACTTAGCCATAGGTGATTAATTTATGGGTGAGCAAGTAACACAAATTTCAGCTGCACATCCATTAACTCTCCATGCATTACTATTTGCTAGAGCTGGTGGCAGCAGCCCACCCCCCACATAATTTACCCAGAAGCCTCCCTTGTAAAAATTCTTATTTTGAAAGTTTACAGTTTAGACAAGCAAATAATTTGGACAGAAAATTTTTATAATGGACATTGTCCTCCCTAAGTTTGCAGTGTGTGCTACCAAAGATTTCACATTTAAAAAACATTTTTCAATTGCTCTGGCTAAGGCTTTTCTTCCACAGAGAACAGCAGTATCTCAAAGACTGCTGCAAAGATCTTCAACTGCTTTGAACTTCAAATGACCTGGTGACAAAAACAAGAACTGTAAGCACTGAGCAAGTCACATACTTCGGTGAGTAAGCACACAACTCACTGAAATTTCCAACTTACTAGAAATGCTCAAATCAGACAAAGTTGTGCCAGAGAAGAGGAAAAATAATTTGTTAAACTTTAGAAGGAAGAGAGGGATGCTGGTAGCACATTGATGCAAATCTCTCCTATGGTACTTTTACATTCTTATTTGAAGCAGTTTGGGACAAACAAAAATGCTGATAAAATATTTTGAGCTATACAAGGAGATTTGAACTAGAATATGAAAGTACTCAAAGTGGTAAACCTTTCATCAGGCAAGAGGAAAACATGCAGCAAGGACAATCCAAACTCACAGTCACTAGGCATCTCTCCCTATGCTCCCCTTCCCAGACAGCCCCCAGCTGCCTGCGCACTGGTGCAGTTTGCTACCATCAGTGGATCACAGAATCACAGAATGGTTTGGGTTGGAAGGGATCATCTTATTCCAAACTCCGTGCCATGGGATGCCTTCCACTAGACCAGGCTGCTCAGAGCCCCATCCCACCTGGCCTTGAACGCTGCCAGGGGTGGGACATCCACAACTTCTCTGGACAACCTGTGCCAGTGTCTCATCATCTTCACAGTAAGGGATTCCTTTCTAATATCTCATCTAAACTTACTCTCTTTCAGTTTGAAGCCATTCCCCTTTGTCCTATCCCTCTCCATCTGTGTTTTGTAGGCTCCCTTCAGGTACTGAAAGATTACAATTAGGTCACCTCAGATCTGTCTCTTTTCCAGGCTGAACAAACCAAATTCTCTCTGCCTTACCTTGTAGAAGAGGTGCTCCATCCCCCTGGTCATCTTGGCCTGCTCTGGACTCACCCCAACAACTCCATGTCCTTCCTGTGCTGAGCCCCCAGAGCTGGATGCAGCACTGCAGCTGGGTCTCACCAGAGCAGAGGGGCAGAATCCCCTCCCTGCCCTGCTGCCCACAGGCTCTTCTTTGTCACCCCCATGACTCGTGTCCAGCTACCTGGCTCTCTACCAGCCCTCACACAGAGGTAGAAACAACTCTCTATTTCCAGCCCAGCAGTGCTTTGAGAGCTCAAGGGAAATAGAGCTATGGGATTCATACTGCTTTAAAAAATACACAATGAGGGGTGGTGCAAGTCTGGGGAAAGTGATACTATCAGAGTACTCCAAGTCACTAGACAGAAGGAAGATTTCTTGTTAAGCTGCAAAACTTGTCTTGTAAAAGAGCAGATGGCACTAAGTTGGCACAGATGGCATGAAATCATTTAGGGTAAATTGCAGTCTAAAGTAAATCTGCACAAATACTTTAATTCTATTTCTAATAAGTCCACTGTTAATGGAGTTAATCATATGGTTACTTGGGAATAAGCTATTTGCACTGAATTCAAAAGTCAAAAATTGCCATATGGAAATAAGCACACACTTCCACTACCCACTTCCACCAAGTAATTTCCAAGCCTTTCCAAAGTTAAATTAGCAATGTAACCAACAAACACACAATTTTCCTTGCATTTTGGCTCTCCAAGCTTAACATGAAATGTTTTCAAAGCTCTAAGGCACTATATTTCACTTGGGAGCAGGCACAGGATAGTGCTGGAGGAACATCAGAGAAGACAAGAGCCATGAGGAACCCAGCACCTCTGTGTTAGCTCCAATGTAGCCAGAAAGGAGCAGGGTGTGGATCAGGAATGTTGATGCCCAACTTGGGGCATCCTATTACCTATTACCAAGATGCAGCTTGATGCAGAGAGCAGAATATCCAAGCTCCACAAAGGTGACACCCAGGGCATCTCATCTCTGGGCACAACCACCACGCTCTCCCCACCAGCAGCAAGGCTTCCACTCAGGGTAAAAGGCAGCAATAATGGAGTTTGCCACTCATTACTCAGTCATGCATGAAGTGGAGCATCTGAAAAATGTTGCTGCATTCTGGAAACACACTGCTCTTATTTGATATTGCTGTATAAGCATCAAACTATTTTGTTTTAAAAGCCATGGTAAATTTATGAATGAAACTGTGCAAGAGGGATTTAATGAAAGATCCATAGCAAGTGTTCGGTGGTCTGGATGTTGCCTGCCACCAGGGTAGCATGAAATCATTTGATAATTAGACCATGGCCACGCAGGATTAGCATACCTTAAAAATAGAGGGCTGCATTATTTTTTATTTATATAACAGATGGATATGTTAAAAGGTCGTGCATTTTTTAATGAATGCAACATCACGCCGGTGTTGACAGAAGATTTGGAAGTGCTACAATATGGCCAAATCTAAAGCCTAAAAATGATACCTTCCTTTCCCCCTGTGTTCCAGTCTTGGAGCCAACAAAAAAATGTGCAAATGCTGTAAATTTCCTTCCAGAGATCAGCTTAAATACAGCATTTATAGGGCACTAGGTTACATTTTCTTTCATTTCGTGTCAGTTATAGGTAATTACAAGACTCTCATTATTAGAGCTACCTGAAGGCCCCACACTCCTCCTTTAGCCTTATGACACATGAATAAGATAGGAGAGAAACTTCTGTTACCTGCAGTAATCCTACACAAGGGCTACACTCAAGCCCATTGCCATCAGTAACCACAGAATATTTTAGTTTTTCTTCATGATCAAGGGAGGGACTTTTTTCCCACCTCTAATACTGAAAATCCCAAGAGGGTCCCTTAGGTACTGACTCCCACTTTCCTCTGTGTAACTTCATGATAATTGGGCTTGTCAGTCCAATCTGAAGAGAAAAAAATCTGATTTTTTTAATTAAAACATGATTCCTCATCTCCTTTCTACTCTTCTTCCAGAGCAGAAATGAAAAGGATGAGAGTCAGGATCTAAGACATTGGTATTTCAACTAAGTATCTGAAAATAAGGAAGTTGCCAGAAAGCCATTTTAAAGATTTTAGGAATTTTAACCAAACATGGCTTGCTTTGTTTTTTTTTCAAAGTTGTCCCAAGTAGATACAATAAGCAAACACTTTATTTATATTTCCTAGAAGAGTTTCACTATTTTCTGAAGAATCACATTACCTTAAATATCTTGGAAGCCTAAAGCTTAGAAAGCAAGATCACAAATCACCTGCAGACCTCAAGCCAACATCTACACAATGAAAGGTCTAAAAAACAGAAATATGTAAAAATTCACTCAACTTACAGATTTTTTCCAGCTAATAGAAGACATTGTCATGAAAATAAACACATGACATCTTTGCAAATTCAGCTGTGCTTTTCCATCTTGAAGATCTGGCTGATGACGATGTCTGTCTTCAGCTCTAGAGATACAGGGATAGTTTTATAGCTGTTATACAAAATAAATATATTTGCAAACATACAGGAGACACCAAACAAGACAAATGACACTCAACTCAGCTTCATGCAAATGAAATATTACCATTAATCACCTCATATGAGGTGGTCAGATAAGATATACCACAATCACTATCAGCATACCTGACTTTTGAGACTGTTGAATTATCTTTAACCATTAAAGGTGAATTTAATTCCAACTAACTTTAATAGTCCAAAAGTGAATTACCCAACCATATTTTACCATCCAGGTTCTCACCACAGCGAAAAGGAAAGATGGTACATCTGGAGGATAAATCACCATATCAGTCATACACTTATTTTAGGATGAGTTGAGTCACTCTCTGGATGCAGCTCTGTTTGGTGAGGGATGAAGCCTTGGCACCTGAGTTAATTCAGATATCTCTGTTATAAACAGCTGATGTGAAGTGACACGATCAAAGCCTTGGTCAGAAGTCCATGCAGAAAGCAGATCTGAGGGGATGGCAGTCTGTCAGGTACTATTTCTAAAGAGGTCAGATGTCTTCATCACACTAAGAGGGGATTTTTCCAAAAAATCACCATCTGCATAGCAGCTGTTACATCGTTTTAATTATTCATAGCTAGCCACTTGTATGGGGGAGAAAGATGGTGGAGTGGGCAGAGATAACAGTGAGGGCAAAATTTTTTGAATGATTTTGGTCTGACTTCATGGGCTGCATGCTTGAGAGCTGTCTGAGGGGGTGTAAGTTATTTAACTTGTGACTAATAGTTCACATTAAACTGCAGCCCAGTAGATGCCAATATCTCAGATTAATTTACCAAACCACCAGGCAGCCCTATTACTAATTAGAGGAAGCATTACTCAAGAGGCCATTATCCTGAGTCCAGATCATGTACTAATAACCCCAGAGAGTGAGCATTTAGAAAACACAATTGATATCATTATATTTCTTCTTAAAGGCCTTTCTCAAGGGCCAATATCCGTAATATTCAAGAGTCCAGCTGCCAAATCTCTTATTTTCCTGAGTCAGGGCTGGGTAAGCTTGCTTGAGGTAATGCACATAAAATGTTTTTTAAATGAGATGGAAATGGGCAATCAGGACTGTAACAACCAACCAATGTTTCCATACTCAAATATGAAACATTTTATTCAAAGATGGAAAACCACCTAGCGTTAGAAAGATTTTAATTCCTAGATTTAATGAAATACAAGGCTGTGATGTTTCCCTCCCAACACTAGGAATCAGTTTTGTGAAGAAACTCCACACTGTGGAGTTCTCCTGTAAGGAGAACAGGGTTATTGGGGTGGAATAAAGTTCTGAGACTTTCAAAGAAATGTTAAGAAGCCTCAGTTTCAAGCAAAGACTTAATAAAAAGAAAATAAAATTGTTTTAGGACTCAGTCATTGTTACCAAGTACCTCCACCATGGAATGCCAGATGAAACCTGCATCAAGGTCCCTTTGGTTTCCAAAGATGTGTAAGTACAAATAGGGCACACCTTTTTCCAGCTAAGCTGCTTTGGGCAAATGCAGTGTAAGGTAAATAAATACATGGTAAGGGCCTGGGTGGCTTTGAACAAACACGGATAGGCTAAGGATGTGTTAAGGAATTTAACACGGAGGCAGGATTAAAGTAGCTTCCCCTGCCACATCAGAGGCCGTTTGAATCTTTCCCCTTGTTTCTCTCAGTATAAGCCTAATGTTTTCAAGACCAGAAATAGGGATTTACCACAATGTTTATTATTTTACTGCTGAAGTAGCAGCAGTGTTTGATTATGGTTACCAGACACACTGCTGTCAGCTTTCTGCTCTTGCTGCCTGCATTAACTTTTCGACCAAGAGCTGAAACTTTGGATCTCAAATGCTTTTCAGAGGTACTGCCTTGAGTAAGGCAGAAACACTGAGCTCTCTGCTCAAGTGGCAAGAATAGGGACCACGCTGTAGTGGAAGGAAAAATGCTGGTTGGCCTAATTCCTGCTCTAGTTCTGTCCCTCATGGTTGTATCTGGCACTTCACAACAAATATCATCTTGGTTGAGAGCAGAAGAGACCTCTCTTCTTATTAATTCCAGCTCTCTAGGATGGCATTTGCCAGCTGGTAAACTAAGGTTGCACTTCTCCTTTGAAAATGCCAAGGCATGAATTTTAAGCACATGGCGTCAAGGATTTAACTCTGCTCAATAAACAGAGTTTGAGCAGATTTAACTCTGACTTATAAACAGCTTTTTTTTTCCCTGGATTTCCAAAGAATGGACTTCTCCCAAATTCTGTCCTTTCTTGCTATTTAGAGAATGCTTTGAAAAAGGAACATGATCTGCAAAGTGAGCAGGGACTGCACAGACAACAAGTAGAGCTTAAAGACACATTTGGCCCTAGGCACCTAAGCATGATCATCACTACACAACAATTACTCAAAACAAAGTCTATACATTGCAGTCAAATTGAAGGTCAATTTAGAAAAATATATGGACAGGGAATGTGCAGAAATTCACCTAGTTTTTCTCCTGTTTTTCCAGGACAAACAGTCTGACACTGTCAGAGTTGTGTTGTTGCAGTTTGATGAACAAGTGTTTTACAGTTTTTGTTCTGAATAAAATTACGTAGATGAATTTTGCATTTCTGAGGCTGAAAGTGAGCTGTGATGAAATCAGAAAAATATGTAAATTTTAAAAAATCCACGAGCAAGTCTTCCTCATGATGTACTAGTTATGATATCAGTAAAGCCTAAAATTACCCACGTGCACCACTGAAGAAAAATATTAGTAAATTAATTGTAACAAAATAAGACTTCCTGTTGTTTATTAGATATTGTAAGAATGAAATGTACAGTATACAAAATATCAAAAATGTTCATATGATTGAGTTTAACAATGCATTTTTCTTTGCATTTTCTGCAGACAAGCAGCTTCTAAAGAGGCTATACTGAGATCTACTTACTCTTATAGATCTCAAGTATATCACTGCATGCTATCTATGATTTTAATCTACAAAGCAAAAGCTACTGAATTTTTGCTTTATCTGGGTGGCATTTGTTAAAGAAGAACAGAATAGCAACATTAGCTTAGAGAAGAAAAAAACTAGTTCATTACAAAAAAAATTAATTTTTCAAGTTCATAAAAAAATTGCTCTTGAAATTTCAAACCTTACAATTGTACATTTTGAATTTCAAGCACTTACCATAAGAAGTTGCATCTACTATACAGGTGAGAAAGACTTTCAATTTTGTTTTTCTTTGAGGCAGATATATAATCCTCATTTTCTTTTTCCTAATAAACTTTCACATCTTTAAAATTAGCATTAAACAGTGTTCATTCTCCTAAAGAGACAATTTAAGAATGGTTCATTTAATGAGATGAAAGTTTTCATTTAAGTTGTATCTATATAAAGGAATATAAAATGGTTTTCATTTTTTCAATCTGCGTATTTTCAGTTTATGTCATATTGTTTAGCAGAAAGATAAAGTGACTAATGGCTAATCTAGATAGCCTAAAGAAAGCAGATCTGTTCCATAAACATGCTTGCCATAATGCTTTTCACTACAATATAAAATACACTACAGAAACTGAAATGATTCCCAGGGAGTATTACATACAGTTATCAGTAGGAATAATGTTTCCCTGACCAAAAAAAAAAAAAAAAAATCCTAAATTGAATTTCTTATACATGCCCTACTTAGCAACAAGTATATGATTTAAACTGAAAATTCTTCTCATGTTGTCCAAAGAATTTTTCTCAATACACACTAAACATACTTGCACAATTGCAATGCTTTCAAAACAGTGACATGCTGCCAGGTAAATTGGGCAATGATGTAAAACTGGAATGGGGGCTTGACAAAGAGTGGATCAGCCTTCCAGAACAAAATAGATGGTGTTCCTTCTCTTTAGATGTCACTAATGTAAATCACCTTTTATGTTGGCACGTATCACAAGAACCCTTAAAACAATCCCTGTGAATGAAAATGAAGAAAAATCACAACACAAATGATGCAAAGTCACTTTTCAGAAACTTAGGACAGTCCAAATGTATTTGTGGTCTTTTGCAGTAAGCTGATGAAATTCAGAGGACTGGCTATTGTTTTTAATAGATAAACTATTATAAAATTATGCTGGGAACAGCTGGGCTTGCTGTTTTCCTTCATTTTCTTTTTTCTTTAAGACCACTGGCAAGAGCAATCTGTGGGCTCTTGTATGGAGTAGCTGACCCAGGTTGAATTGCTGGTGCAGTACAACTGCACAGTCCTCCTCTGCAGCCCCAGCTCCCTGCAGCACTTGCAGAACCTGGCGTAGGTGTTGATGTTGTAGTTGTAAATGCTGGCTGAGGGGCACTTCCCATCACACGAGATGATGTTCACCTGGCAACACACACAGGCAGTAATTAACAAAGGGGAGCAGGAAGGGTAGCCAGGGGCTCTCAAGGCATTCTGAAGACAGTAGGCACCCAAATCCAAGAGCAAAGCAGTGAAAAATGTGGACATATTTCCTCTTCCCCCTTATGAAATCCTGCTACATCTGGAAACAACTTCTGAAGTGCACTGCCCAGACAGGTCTCAACTTTAATGTTAATGATGACTTTCCTGTCCATTTCAGTAAAGATTTGCACTATTTTACCATATACAAAGATGCAATTTCAGTTTTGAATTTTGAAGTATTCATAACAACCTTGGCTTGAACACAGCACCAAATGTTCTTTCCTCAACTCCCTACAGTATTCATTTCAGTGCTACACTGATGCAGTGTTGCTATACTGGGTATCAGCAAGGAGGAATAAAAGAACCAATCCTTTGGAAAGCCGAGGGGAATTACTACTAATGACACCAAATGTCTAAGATAGACTGTAAGACTAATAGGCTTAAGAAACTGATAATTTTTTCAAATTTAATAGTCAGGATTTGTGTTTCTGTTCAACGAGACACTGAGAATAAATTTCCTGGCTTCTCAACAGCCTACTCTACTAAATGTACTCATGGAGTCATTTTAGAGGCTACAGCTGTTTCCCTGCTCTCTTTTATTACAGCTTTTCCAGGCGCTCCTGCACATCTCACACGAGACGTCTGTCTGCACCCTTGCTGCTGCTCTCAGCCTCACTGCTCAGCAGGACATAGTTGGTCTCCTCCAACACTAAATCCTTGGATAGACGCACAGATAGGGCCTCATTCTTCCTTCACATTTTACAGTGTGCTCATGCCACTGCCTAAAAAAAGCTTTTCAGGACCCAGGATTCCTTTCTTCATGAAGCTGGCATTTAGACACTGTCCCTGGGCAGATGAAAAATTGCACACATCTGCAGCCGTTTTAGCTGTAGAATATCAGAGCAAGGTTCAGTTATAATAGTCAATTTGCATAGAATAATTGCAGCATAGGGTGAAATGAGACGGAATCGACAGGCATCTAAATGCACAAAAAAAGAAGTAACAATCTCCTTTTTTTATTATTGAGAAGATGACTGCTGAGAATGTAGGGAAGCATTAAAACAGGGAATATGAGTTCCCTTTCCTCCTTCTTTTTAACATCTCATATTGTTTTCTCTTCTATTGAAAGAAATTGCAATGGCTATCTACTTACTGGTGTGTTACTCCTGCAGTCGTTCTTGCGGATGGTCATCCTAACAGTCACCTTCTTACAGAATTTACCATCTTCCTTACCTGCAAAATGGGCATATGTTTAAAAATATCAGCTCAAATTTCTCACATTTCAGAGACAAGAACACTCCCGACCATTTAATGGGTTCAGAAAACACAAAGAAGGAAATACCCAGTACATCACTACACATACAAAACCTTGGTGAAGTGACATTAACTGCACATTGAATCACTTTTAAAATTATTTAATTTGTTGAAGTATCTTTAACAAACAAACAAAGTATCTCTTTTTATCTTTAATAACAACTAAAAAAGGCTTATTGTTCCCTTTATGAGGCCTTCTATGAGTAAATCCACTGTTTTCAAAAACTTTTGTAAAATTGATCAAACTCTCCTGTGACAAGACTTGTTAATTAATTTAACTTGTTAATGATACTAAATGGTATCATTATCAAAAAGTAAATTTGTTAATAAACTAAAATGGATTTTCCATGAAATAATGCAACAAACTTTAATAGCAGCGCTCGTGTTCCAGTGGTATAAACAAAATTTTAAATAAATACATAACAGAACCTGATGAAGAACAGGGCTTCAGGGGGCTTTACATTTCTGTATGTTTTTATTAAATCAAAGAACACCAGTGAACAAATTAAACTTTTTATTTCCATTTACATTACTTCCACAGTTTCTCTCATAGAAGTATGTACAAGGCACATGGATCATATAAAAGAGATCACAAGAAATCATGAAATTAAATGAGGAGTTAAATTTAATTTAACAAGGGAAAGCTGAACATTGGAAGAAAAACAAAGATGTTCAGTGGAAAGTTCAGTTGTAAGAGAACAGGAAGAACAGTATCTTCTGAGGATGATCCTCTCTGTGCTGATAAACCACATCACGTTGCAGATCTGTAAGAGAATGAACATCAGAAGAGTTTCCACTGTTTCACACCAGATTTTACACACCATGATGCAGCCCCCGATCACTCTCCCCCTACAGAGTTCCACTTTCTTTGAGCCAAGAAATCCAAAGATGTTGACAAAAGGGGAACACTGTTAGCTCCAGAAAGGCAAGGGCAATAGAGGATCCATGGGTTTGAACAATACCCATCATTAAACTGTGACACAATTTAATTACATTTTGATGCACAATATCCAATTCCCTGCTCTAATCACTGTCAAACTAGTAATACTGCTTCTTAGAGAAACTGTTTTCAAAAGTTGTTCGTTTGGCAGTTTTTATTTAGATTTTTTTTGTTTGGGGGTTTTCTTGCCTTGTTTTTTTTCCTTCATTTTTTTTTTTAAATTATATAAGCTTGGTACTCTTTCTAGACATAGCAGAGTTTTCTCCAACATGCCAGAAAGGACAGCAATAAACCTTCTTGGAAACAAAAACCTATAGACAGAAATATCTACCTGCTGCTTGACTGTCGCTGAATTGTGTTTGCTTAGGGAAAAAATAAATTGAGAAATGAAGAAAAAAGTAAACCATTTTTTAAAAAACCCAACTCACCGTTATTTCTTGTTTTTCACAGTTCTTTTCATGGTTCTTTCTTCTTTTACATTATACATGGTGTTTAGGGTGGAGAATTCAGAGCAGCTGTGACTATGACTTCATCCAGGCTATGGTGAAAGTACATCATATCTCATACAAAATAAATATATAATATATTTCCATGCATGTGTTTTAATATCCAATGATTTTTAAATGAGCTTTACAGCAAATATACATTTACATGAAGAGCCTTACAAAACATGGGAGCATTTTATATGTGCCATAATATAAGAAGATGCTTTGGCACCATCTATATGGTTGAAAATCCTTGCTTGGTTTCTTGTTTGATTCATAGCACTGTGGTCACTCTTAACGTGACAGCAAGATGAAAGAGAAATACAAATTTTGATTTAGTAGTCCTGGAGTCATAAGTGTAGTTTAATGTAGGATGTATCACTCAGTGGTTTACAAAATTACAGTCAACATAATTTCTCTTACAGAAATTTGGAGAGTTGTTTTCACTAAATAAATGCTAAAAAAGTATGTTAAAATTCAAAGAATTAACATGCTTTATGAAAAAGAACAAAGATAATCTCCATTTTTCATGGACTAAACACAGGCTTGCTGTTTTCACTATAGTGTCCTAACTATGGATGGGAGAACAATTACTGTACATGGCACTGGAAGCAAAACTGTATGACACAACATCTGCAAAAATGTGGCTGACATGACAAGCTTTAACAAGCAAAGCAATTAGTCTCTATTCTAGTGCACTGTAAACATGATGGAATTAGTTTACCCTTTTAAACACAGCAATTTTACACATGCAGCAAGCTAAAGACTATGCAAGTGCTTACTACCAACAGTACATTGTTGGCTGACAACAATGCACTGCCCACACAGTGCAAAGTGAAAAACAAACCAAACTGGGAGCCACTCTGGACAGCCAGGAGCAGTTGTGCTACACTGCAGCTTTGGCAAAAATTGGGTAACAAGAGGTCTGGTGCTCCTATCAGGGAGTACATTGTTGGAAATCAACAATGATGCTGTTTGGGTTGGTCCTACTTATTTCAGGAGAAGGTACCTGTGTGACAGCCAACATAGGCTGTAGGAGTGACTGGGCTAACAAGGAATGGGAGGAGCACTGACACTGAAGAACCTGGTAAGAATATTACACATTGAACAGAGCACGTGTTACAGAGGATTTCTGATTGTATAAAAACATTTGGGAGTTGCTAGATCTTGGAAAACAGAATTCAGCTTTAAAACGTCCATATATTACAGGATCACAGAATGGCTGAGGCTGGAAGAGACCTCTGGAGGTCATCTGGTCCTGCTTCCCTGCTCAGGCAGGGTTTGTGGTTCCAGGAGCTGAGTACCATGTCCAGGCATTACTTGCATTGCTAAACCTCCTGTGCAAACCAGGAACAATCTGGTCTACGATGGTATAACCAAGCCAATCTGGTATCCTGAGTTCAATATGTTCTTTAGGGCTACAAGAGATAGTGTAATTTCCTCTCTAGGTTTTGATGGAGCTCCTGGCTCTTAATTTTCAAGACCAATTAAAACTGAAAATAAAAATCACAGTTGTTTCTAATGGCAAAGTACTTCAAAAGAAAACAACACTGATAATCCTTCTCATAAAACATCTCCCACAATAACAGCTGACTGACAGCTTTCATGGCAAGTTTGTTTGGAATCACAATGAACTACATTATTCACAGAGGTTCTGTGTTGTGCACAAACAGGTGTGAAATCTAAACTCTAGGAATGTACTTGTAAATGCATCTCAGAAGTCACTGGGTTCTTCAAGGTTTTAATTTTACTTTGTGAGGCATGCCCCAGGTCAATTCATTTTTGTCTTTAACAATTTAGGAGCTTGGTTATAATCCTTCTCTAAGCATAGCAGCAAGATCTTCTGCCTGTTGAAAAGTTGCTTAATGTACATTTAACTGTCTTACTAATTTGTTCACAAGCTGGTTGATTTGGCTGCTTTGAAGGGCATTGTCTGATAATCAAAAAGTGATCTCAGCGTGCCTATGGGGAACTTGCCACAGAACTAGGTAGGACAAGTGCTTGAAACACAGCTCCATCAGAGGGAAAAAACTTGGATATCATCATTCCCTTGCAGTGGCAGCAAAAGAAAAAAAAACAAAACCCAGATAAATCTTGCATAATTTCCATAAATTTTTTACTACAGAATGTAATACAAGTCAAAAGGTACCTCCCAGGTGGCAGCACACAACCCATTGCAGTAAACTGCACATGGCACCATGTCAGGTAGTCACAGCTGTGCAACCTCCATCCCACCCAGCAGGAAATAGCTGTGCTTTTCTCCAGCTCTCTCCCACACTGTCAGGTCACTATTTCAGCCACTTATGCAAATTAAGTAATATTTTTGCATTTTTAAATATTATTATACTGCCCAGTGTAAAAATTTCCTTTTCAGTTGCTTCTAATAGTATCAACTTCAGCCTAAGGCCTTCATGAAATCAGCCAGAACGTTTCACCTATGTACCAATGTGATAAGAAAAAAAAATATTTCTATTTTCTTGATTTCTATTAAGACACGGTATCTTTCAGACCTATTCTGTAGAGAATTTTTAATCTGTTTATTTTTTCCCCCAGAGAATCTTTATTAGCTCTCACAGATAATCAAGAAAGGGGGATTTTTTAAACTGTAGAATCTTTTGAAAGGTACTGCCTGAAGGTTTCTTAACTATTAATTACTATATTCATTATTTAAAAAATTAACTTACAAACCCCATAGCTCAATCTTCATTTTTACAAAATATGAAGATATTAATGTAGATAAAGCATTGTTTTAAGGTGCCTTCTAAAATACAGTACCTTTTTATTTTACGAAATGCAGTACCTAAAATTTTGAGGAGTTTTACACAAGAATTACAAAATACTCGAGGTAGGAACTTCAGTGACCTGATCAGGTACAAACACTATCAGTGGAGTAAATGTTTCCATGTTAAAGTGTTTTCTTTTGACTTAACTCTACTATTTTCAGTGGTAAACCTGAAAAAAGCAGATTTAACTGTCTTACTAATCTAATGAGTAAACCTGGCAAAAGCACAGCCTTTGAGATGTGAATCAAGCTTTCATATGGCAAATAATTCACTTTATACATAAGGTAACAGATCAGAGATACTTGTCAGAGGAATTGTCAAAAATCACTTACATGTTTTGCAGCATCCTTCTAAGAATGGCACAACATAGCCTCCAACCTGACCAAGAGATAAAATAAAGAGGAAAAACTTGGTTTTTTTTCATTCCCATGTATCTGCACTATTAGCAATCTCTTTCAGATAAAGCTCTGCGTCATTGTTCAGGCAAATGCAACATTGGTGAATGGATGAAGGTTTGGCTATGAAGCTGAGACAGCTCTGAAGAACCAAGCCACTGCTATTTGTGAGGAAGAACTACAGCCACTCAGTTCTTTCAGGACTGTTCCCTGCTTGTATAACAACATCCACCAAGGAAAGTGTCTTGCTAGGCACATGTAAATGTAGAATTGCAGAGAGCAGTAGGAGAATTCTGCTTGCCTCCATTTCCTGGCACTTTGCAGAATCTCATTTTGCAAGCTCAAATAGAACTTTTGTTCTTGCTCCAAAACTAATTCATGAAACTTTCTGTGTCACTGCAGAAAAGATGCTCCTGATTTTCAGACAATCTTACCTTTTTTTCAATGTTTTTTGATCATTGTGCTGAATCACATTGCTATACACAGAAAATGTCAGACAGGGGAGGTCCAGCCCAGAAAAACATCCAAGTTCAGACAGTTGTATGATGACTAGTTTGATATTACAAAACCCATTTTTAAAAAAAAAAAATATTCTAAGAATCAGAAGAGGTGTCCAGCTGTGTAACTCAGCAGTCTGGTGTGTGGTTATACCTTTTACCTTTAATGTCTGGGAAAAAATACAGGCACTACAAAAATTAATAATTTGTCCCTTCTTGAGGTAAAAGCATCTTTTGTCAGAGTTAAATCTTTTCATGCAAACATAAATCACAGCTGGAATGCAAACGGTGTCTTGTGCACTGACCTTCACACATTCAGTTTCATTAAAGGGTGGGCATCCAACTGCAGAGGAAACCAGAACTGGTCCTATTGCTGTGTTGGTGCATTCATGTCTGATGCAGTTTGAAATCCAAACAGCACCGGGCTGTCAAAAATTTTAAACCAGAAACTTTACTCAGCAAAAACAGTATTTCATGTATTAATTAAACAATTTCATTGAAAGAGATCTCACTTGAATCAACAGTAATACAGTAAAATATAATTTAGATGCATATTCAAGTTATGTTTAAGTACTGCATTTGAAACTCCAATAAAAAAGACAGAATGTTAAGCAGGTTCTAAAGTAGTCGAGTTGATAGTAATTCTCTCATATATATCAGAATCCTTTAATTTTTATTTGGTTGACTTTCCAATAAATTAATGTTGTGTACATGCAAAACTATTCCTAGTATTTGGCCAAATAAAGCTCTTTTCTGCACATTTTACACAGCAAGATATGTACGGTATTTCATTTTTTTTTTTTGTTTACTTCTCAATATTTTGAGGGAATAAAATATGCAAACTCACCTTAAAACTGGTAACTGTGCCATTGCTGAAAGTGTGGAGACAAGACAAGTTCTTGCAGCTACCACAGCAAGTTGTTAAATCTTTTGGAGGCTGATAGACTTGGTTCTGCCAAAATCAAATAGATTATTCCTTGTGTGAGACCATCTTGCAGTTCAATGTTTTACTACTGTAACAGGCAGATTTTATTTTCAGGTATCTCATTTTAGGGATATTTCTAAAATAACTTTCAAAACCACATAATTTCCATTTACACACACTGCACACTCTTGAGGCTTTTATAAAAAAACCTTTGATCTTAACTGAAGTAAAAGGGGAGGAGTTCCAAATCTGAGAGAATTAACTGGTCTTTCTACCATTTTGAAATGTGACAGCTTACTTAAAGAACCACTGAAATTTTAACTTTTTTACATATTAGACATCAAGTAATTATAAAATTAGGAAAAAATTCTGTATAATATTCCCACAGTAATATATCATATCTTCTAAAAAGACAGCGCAACATTTGCTTATTTTACAAAGCTGTTTTCACCACATTTAGAATTCTTCTACTTAGAAAGAGAATAATTATAAGTTAGAAAGATTATAAATTAGAAAGATTATAAGAATCTTTCTGATTCTTTTTCAGCTAATGTCTGCCAGGAATTTGTACCAGTTTGCACATAATGCAGCTGAAGCTCTGCAAGGAGGCACGATGCCATTAATCCACGGAGGCATTCACTATATATTTTAGTTCATGTAAGATTTATGCAGCAGAGAAAACAGAGGAGGGAGAGAGACTTCTATAAACTTCCATAATTGTGAAATACATCATTAGAGGGAGATATCCTAATTACTCTTTACAGCTTGCTCTATGACTGTCATCTGCTCAACAAAACCTATCACAAAATAATTCAGGCCACCAGACACAATATACAGGTCTAAATTTCTGAATTTCTTACAGCTTTGCACTTGACAGCACAGTCTATGGAAGAGGTGTTTATTTTGTAGTATTTAGTGGAGGGATCAATGACATTGGTACAGTAGGAAATGTGGCAAATGCCATCTGCACTGTGTTCTGCAATTCTCTGCCCAGGAAGCAGCACACCTCTCTCATTGCTCAGGCAAACTTTGTCTCTCACTGCAAGAAAACACAAACAGCATTCTCAGGACAACCAGCTTGGCATCAAAACTCCAATAAAAACATTTCAAACAGGAAAACAGGAATGGAAAAAGCTAGTCCACCTATTTTAGAATTATGGGCCATATTTTCAAACAAATCAGTAATAGTAATCTAATGTTTCACTGCAGACACCAAATATTTTCAAATATAGCCATGCATTAAATCTAACCAAATAAATAATATTCTATTGGCTGCACCCAAGTGACAGTGCAGGCTTCTTCGGCTGTTTCATTTTGGAAGACTACTTCAGGATAAGAAATGTACCTGAGGAATGTCTATTTCTCCCCACTAACTACAGAGGACACAGAGGAGAATTAGTACTATTTGTGAATTAAGTAAATTATTCCTGTCTTCTTCAATGCTAGGTTCCTAGTGAATGCTTGATTTTTAATTCCTAATTTCCCCTCGCCCTTGAAAGACTATTTCTTTAAATGAAATTATTTTCTGACTTACCACATTTATACTTCACACAGTTACAGACATTTTCTGTACTGTTCTGAAAGAGTTCATCTATCTGAAGTTTCTCCCCCTACAGGTAAAAAAATAGAAAATGAAAAAATTATACATGAAACAACAGTGGGTTTTCTTATTTATATGATCTTTTTCTTTTAAACAACTTTCCTTCAGAATTTGGGTAGCAGTATCTCTAGAAGGTTCTGCTCAGTCAGCAGCCTGAGTGCATGAAGTATATTAACATATTCACCATAACAAATAACATTAACAGTGATACTTGAAAGCATTTAGTTCCACACTTTAAACCCAAAATTTTATCCTGACTTATCCTGTGTGCATGAAAGCAGTCCTACTCTACCAATACATTGGGGCAGAATATGGTAATAAAAAAAGCTCTGGAAGTATCAGGGCTGTAGAGTCATTTTATTCTGCAAGGTATTTAGACTCATGTGGCCTCTTAAAATGGTATATATCTTACTCTAAAGTTTTTAAAGAAGAGGTGATAATGTGCTATTTCATATTTCACTGATAAAACTATTATTCAGATATCGATAAACAGGTTAATTAAGAAATGAATAAAAGAATAGTGACAAGATAAATTTCATACCAGTTTGCACTGAGGTTTGGGGATTGTTTCGCATGCACATTCTGAAACAAAATACAACACCAGAAACAGCAGTTTAGCAATTTATGTGCCATTTGCTTACAGCAGAGAGAATAAAAATCCCAGCTATAAAAGTCAGCAAACACAGTACAGTAACTCTTACAACACTTTAAAGTGGTAAATAACCCAGCTTGGACAAACAAATTTTACAGGACGCAAGAAAAGCTAAACAGGCAGATTAGGAAGCATGAAATGACTTTCCTGTGTCATTTACCCATGGGTGGGTCACAGCGACGTAGCTGACTGAAACCAGGCTTAAAACCAAGGGGCCAAAGCTGTTCTCATCTCATTATCTAAGGCAGCTGTAGTGGAAATCAGTGATTTTACCACATGTCCGGAAGGGGCAGCACTTCTCCGGGCTCCACACCTCCACCAGAGACATGCCGAGCATGCATCTGAACTCGGGACAACGATGTATTTCACAGACTAAAATTAAAAGAAAGAAAGTACTATAAATGCAATGTTTGTCATTTTTGGATGAGTGGAAATATTAATCAAGACATACTAAATGACTTACAATAAGTACCTTTGGATAACAGCTTAGTTTACAAGACTAATAGTAAAAATCTGACTGTTAGCTATCAGGTAATAACAGTATGGAATACAAAATACTCTAGACAAGTATATAAATACTTTTAAATATACAGAATTTGAGGTCTGAAACTACTCACTTGTCTCCGTGATACACATATCGGAAAATGCTTAACATACACGAAGTTTTAAAAGTAAAGATTATTTTTTGAGGACTGCAGATGATAGCTTGCTTATACAGCAAGTGGAGGTATATCTCTAATCCACCACTTTGACACTGAACATACACACCATGAAATTTCCCATGTTCTCTGTTATTTAAAATATTAAAATCAAGTCAAACTTACTGCACTGGTATGTAGGGCAACACCTGTCAGTAGTGTTGCCATCCACAATGAGAACTTCTCCTTCTTGACATTTGGGAATTTGATCCGAGCAAGCCCCACATGCTGGAGGAAACAATTATTTAAATCTAAAACATTGCAAGAATTTTTACTACTGCCTAGAAAATTTGCTGTAAGTTTGTCCCAGACTCATATAAAAGAGAGCAGAGGTACTCTGCATTCACTGCTTATAGACAAAAGGCTAATTTTCAGTGCAGCTTGCCCCTTTTTCCTTTGTCCCTTGCTATAAAGAATTAATACATTTTTTGTGAGCAAACATGATTTTCCCTCCTCCTACTATGAAAAATTTTCTAGGTCTTCTCTCCTACTAAGTCATGTTGTTGTTTTGACAGGAATCTTTGATCCTCAATAAAACGTGTGATCCCAGTGTTATCCTCCCACTTGAACACGTATGACAACCACAACAGGAATTTTTCAGTATGTACAGTGCAGAGACTCATTTTATGAAAAAGGAGTCAAAAGGGGACTCTGCAGACAGTGAGAAGAGCCAAATGCTGCCCACTGCTAGCACATGATCAAAACAATCTGATTACTGTAAATAACAGAATTTTAATTCACATTCCCTATTAACACTCAAATTTTTACAAGTGGAAGGGCCTTTCCTTCCCAGATATCTGTTCAAAAGTAAAATAAACTCTATAGCACCTCATTATCAGATTATTATCACACAGAAAACAACTGCATGGTAAGATTGGAGCTCATATACTAATGGCAGAAGTGCAATTTTATTATTGAATTAAGTCATTAAAGGCTAAACCCCAAACAAATTGAATAAATATGCATAATACTCTAACATGGGATATTTGTCATCAATTAAGATGGGCCATAGGTGAGACAGCAGGATACAGGGATATAACTTCAGTCTTCTTTCAGATAAAATATTCGTGCATCTACTCCATACTCTACATATAGGCAATCTCAAAAGTCCTGAATTCCTTCACCCATGGACTACACCACCACTCCTTTACTTGACCAAGGAATACTACTCAGTTGCACAAAGCTGCCCTGTGACTCATGATGGTTGTCCCCACTCCTTATATTTTAGAAAATTAAAGCCAATTTTTTTAACCCCTTTCAAGCCCTACTATGTTGGGAGACCTAAAGAAAACAAGGAGCCTTATTTGGCAAGATAATAATAGGTAAAATTGCATATGCAAAACCACACTCATAATCTCAACCAGTCAGGCTACTGTACCACATATATAGGAAATGCAGCAAGTATTCTCCACCCGAGCAGCAATCAGTGTTTGATCATCTTGACAGCTTGGCATCTGCTCCAATGGTTCACATTTTTCTGGATCACATTCTGAAAAAAGGGCAACAGATATGTTCCTTTAGATGAAGCTCAGCATTTCTCCTTTGTTATGCTATATTCCCCCAAGGAAAGGCAGTGTGGAGGAGAGAGGTACTACAAGCTGCCTTGGAAAAACTTTTACCTTATATCCTAAGATCTTGCCTGAGCATTTAATATAAGATTGCATCACATCTGCTCAAACTGAGGCACAGACCAACCCCAAGCTACAGATAAAAGTGAATTTTGTAAATGGCCATACTAACAATGGTATCTACACTACCCTTATCCTTCTGAGTTGTCTAGTTAGTTTACTGAATCTTTTTTTTACCTTTTACTTTTTACAGAGTGCACTTTTTTACCTTTCAAAAGAAACCTACCACAAACATAGCTGGGACAACAGGATTCTTCACTGTAGTAGGTGACCAACTTTTCCAAGCTGCTACACTCTGGGATCAGGAGCTCACAGAGACTCTGATTACAAACTGTCACATAAAGGAGAAAAAAAAAAGAGAACAAGCACTTTCTAAACTATCCATTTATAAGGTGAGTAGAGCAGTGGCAAGCAGTATTTGCAGTCAGATACCCCAAAACTCCAAATTATAGGCACATGAAGAACACAGTGGAGCAGCAAAAACTCCCATGAGGCAGGATTCAGAAGTGCTCATCATTTACAACATTCTCCATGGAGGCAACGTTAAACTGAGTCCTTGCGAGAATTAAAAAAGCCAAAACTCCTCTGGAAAACTCACTGCAACACCATACCAGGTGGTCAAAATCTGAAGATTGCTTGCAGTTTCTTTTTGAAACTTTCTAAGCTAAGCAAGAATTAAGTGGAAAAAAAACCCCGCTTTTCTATCATTTTTAACTGCTTACTTTATATAGTAGATAAACAAGCATCTGATTTCTTTTTCCTCAGAATTATCCAGATCATTTGTTTGTATTTGGATATTAAAAATAAAACAGTAATCTCTAAACTTGAGGGAAACACAATTCATATTCAAATAAACACAGACCTATTTCAGTCCTCCTATCCTCTACCTCAAAACCTATTGGATATTGAGCCAAAGAGTTTCTACAGTTTTCTACATAACCTGTAAATTCAAATGAAAGTCATTTTCATTTTCTTCAAAAGCAGCATGTGTAACAGGAAAGCAAACTCCAGAGAAAGGATATCTGCATGTTCCAGTGGGCAATATTCACAGCCATGAAGGAATACTTACTACAGATCTTCTGAGGACAGCATGTCTGATCATCAGGAACAAGCAAGGCCACTTCTGCAAATCGCTGGCACTCCAAATTGTGGATCTCTGAGCAGTTGTACTCCACTGGAACAATGGTCTCACTGTCAACACATTTTTGCATACAGCATCCACTCAAAGAAGTTCTCCAGATTTCACCCACAGCATGAGGTGCTCCTGAGCTATCTGTACAAGCTAGATCAGGACAACAGAAAACAGAAGTAATTCCTTTTAAATTCCAATTTTGATCACTATTTTTTCCATAGTGGCTGTGGATCTAAGAAGCATAAAAATCCCAGAGTTTTAAAGGCTTGATTAGGTCCATCAGCCCACAAAAAAGTTAATGAGGAGATACTTCTGTGACTGAGTTTGTATAGGAAAGCAAGACACTCAACAGCTTCCAGAAGATCCAGACCTCCAATTTGTTTTGTGTCTCCACTGCAAGGCCAGTCACTTAAAATCACAATCCAATCCATTGTTTTTAAAGTAATGATCTGAAAAGAAGTTGCTTTTGTATTTCACAAATGTCAGAACTATTATTAATTTACAGTGCTATAGTAGTCCGATTTATCATAAACTGAATCTTTGAGGTTCATGTTGCTAGGGAGAAGAATTGGTCCATTATTTGGTGTGGTGAGGCAGAATTGCAATGAAAATAAACAGGAATGCTGGCAGGACACACACATGTATTATTCAAAATGTGCAATTAACTGCTGCTGCATGTCATTTGGATGCCACTGGGTATCAAAAGGTTGGACACTTGGCAAAGGGCTTGAGTGAAAAGGAAGCCAAGACTAACACACTTACAATAACTGGATACATAAACTTAAGCAAAGACTTTGAAGAGCATCCTCCAGCTGAGAGAGAGGGAGCAAAACTGTGTGTCACAAGGACATCCCCACCTTGCTCACCTGCACAGTTAATGTTTACTGAATATCTAGAATCCTCAAATGAAGGATATATTCAGAACTCACACAACACCAAACCAGAACTCAACTTATGAATAATGAAGTATCTGACCACCAACTTGCAGAGAATAAAGAAGAAAATCACATCCAAATATACCACATTTTTCTTCAGGAATACAGACAGCAGTATGAGTCCGGTGAAGGATGGTCCCTGCAGCACAGACACAGCCTTCTGTCAGCACTGAGCAGGAGTCTGACTCCAGAGGAGCAGCCTCGTCATTCTGACAGCTCTCTGGAACCTCACAGGCAGCTATGCAAGGCTGGTAGGAGAAGTTTTCAGAGCAGGGGAAGGCTAGGAAGGAAATAAATCAATCAGATATTGTTCAAGTTGTAATCCCATGAGGCAACACCTAAGAGAACACATTATTGTCTTCTTTTCAACTTCCTGTGCTCGCCAATTGAGCTGGATCTACTAGCCTGAAACACCAACACAGACCAGTTACCTACATAACCAATTCAAACATAAGGAACCTGCAAGCACTTCTACTTCTCTTCTTCTTGTAATAACATTTTCATCAAACTTCAGTTTGCATTTTGGCAGCAGACATCTCAAACCATGCAACAGTGTTGACACAATCTAATTCACACTTCAAAAATATTTTCAAATACTATACAGATCAATCATAGAGTGTTCTGAATAACTTGCAGTGGCCAAAGGAAACGCATCACTGTGGTTTAAAAATAAGTGTAATGTGTCCCTTCATGATGGATAGAATACATATTTAAAGCTATATTTTGGGAGAGCTCCTTTTAACAGTTACTTGCTAATAAAATCCATACAGACTGAAGAATTAAAAAAAAAAATTGGCTCAAAACTACAGACCTCCTTATGTTATCACTGAGGGAGCTTTTCCTAGGTGATCATGGACAGCATAAGGAGATGCTGTGATCCAGCTACAGATCCCACTTGGCCCTGTATTTTGGTGTTGCTATGGGAGAATTCTGCTGCCAGGATGCACTGAGATCTCAGGTTTTACCCTTTATACTTCATCTAATCTCAAAGGTATTTCATCTCTCTAATCCCTTCTCCAAAGGCACAGCTTTCTGCAGCAGCACCAAAGTACATGAAGACTCAAGAAACATTGGTATTTTCAACTTATAATAGCTCTTAAATTAGGCAAATTTTGTCTCTGTGAGCACTAGAGGCAGGCATACATGCAGAAAATACTTACGGCAGTAATCAGAACTCCTCCACTCTATGCAAATATTGAATTTGTTGCACATTGCCACATAGGCAGCCAGTGAAACACATGGATTTTGAATGTACTCAGTGTCTCGAGCCCATATATCACAGAATTGCTCAGGTGGAATCTACAAAGATAAAAAAAGACATGGCATCTTCATAGAGGCTATGCTAAGTAGGAAAGACTGACCTTTAAAAGTATCTACTGCAAAGAAGCCAAGAGTTCTTGGTTCATGGTAAGCCTTCATTAGTGCACAAAGATAATCTACCAGCATTTACAAGTAAGACTTCCTGAACATTGACATGATTATACTCATTAGTTTCATCTCTTATAGGTGCCAAGGTAAGAGGTAATACAGTTTTTCTAGTAGATGGCACAATTAATTTATTCCTTCTTACCTCTACATTTTTTACCTATTTTTGGTCTCCTTTTCATCAATATTAGCTATATACAAAAGGTCAAATGGTAAACGTACTCATATGACCACAAAAAATTTATTTGCACACCAGGAGTTTGTTATTTGCTCTAGGCTTGCTTTCAAGGGTCTGTTCTGCAGTCTCACGTCTCCAAACTGGAACTCTGTCTCTAGAGCCTTTGAGAATGCAGGTTCTCAGATTACCTACTGCAGTTTGGGACTTGTTAAATTACTGAAGGCTTAAGGATTAATTAAATCCTGAAACTATTTTCTTTTACGTTTTTCTGCATCTTATTGATACGATTGAATTATCTGTGACTGGTTTATGAATTATGTAGTATTTCAAAATTAACAAGCAAAATTCTGAAAGTTCCTTATTGAAACTCTCCTATCAAGCTGCCACACTCTTAATTACTTTTACCTTGCAACTGCAAGCACACACAAAGATATACATCTCATTCAACAGATATGGTTACATGTACCCTCACATCAGTGAAACTACCAAGTACACAAAACTATATCTGAACTGCAGCTCTCTCAAAAATGTAAGCTTTGAAATAGTTAACATACATAAGGGTGACAGCTGCTGAAGGTCTGGTTCAACACCATTCTTAAGCACTCTGAGCAGTCCATGACTGAGCAATTAGTTTCCTGATGCCTGTCTTCTCCAACATACTTTAACGTGTCTGGCACTTGCCAGCTGTCTATAAAAGTTGAGGGTGAACTGCTTTGGCTTAAAACTGTCCTGTTGGGGAGCATCAAGTCATTTTCCAAGCTTCTATCACAAAACCCTATGAATTACCAGAAGGAAAAAATTAAAAAAAAGAAAAAGACAAAAAAAAAAAAAAAAAAGAAAAAAAAAAAAAAAAAAAAAAACCCAGGTTAACACGTAGA
>JBBMKD010000216.1:12976351-13055351 GCA_037834095.1 Argya squamiceps | reverse complement strand
ACAAAAGAAAAAAAAAAAAAAAAAAAAAAAAAAAAAAAAAAAAAAAAAAAAAAAAAAAAAAAAAAAAAAAAAAAAAATTCAGGTTAACACGTGAAATATGTTCGAAGTGGCATATTCAAGAAAGTAAAGTAAGCACCTTTTCAAAATCTTATACAACATGACAATCTACAACAGATGCAAAAAGTCTTTGTTAGGATCAAAATACACAGAATTCAGAAAAATGAAGGAAAGCAAAAGTGCATCTCCAAATGGAAATCTACTGCACATCAAAGAGCTACTCAGAGAGACCAGCTATGAAACTGGAAGTTTGCTCCTCAGCTGCACAAACACTAAACAAAAATGCATTTTAAAAAAGGTTGCAAAGCACCTCCATGTATAGCAACAAATTAAAACTGTAAATGTTATCAGAAAAGGGAACAACCATAAAATGGCAGGATGTTTGTCTGATACCAGAAGGCAGCATCACATTTTTATTTCTATTTCAACTAAGATAGTCAGCAATTTTGAAACACTTTGGAACAAAAGGAGCAACATAACATGGATGATGACCATGGTCAGCAAAGAACATTCAAGTATTGCAGTAGTCTTCTCAGAATATCCTTTAAAAACCAGCAGGTAGAAAAAAGCAGAATGATGGATCAGTCCCCCATTCTTTTTTCCTAATCAGTTTCTGATACTTTTGTATCAGGCTTCTGGAAGATTTTCTTCTGCCGTCTCCACAAGCACAATCCTAATTCCTCATCTGTTCAAAGAAGTATTTGTGGATTCCACCCCTTTCTAAAGAACTGGTCTGTTCTACAATTTTTAGCAATTCCTGATGACAATCAGTGGTTGACAGAGACATAATAAATAAGAGAGTATAACAGCTTTCCAAGTTGTTTCTGACTGAACCTTTTGAGTCTGTATTTGCAACACAGATAGGAAATACCTGATGGCTCTGAAAGACTTCAAAGGATTGTTGTCATGTCAGGGACATCTTTTCTCTCTTCTCTAACACATTGATAAGGAGATTTAAAACAGCAAAAGCTTCACATTTTTCTTGGCAGGATCCAGTTGCAACCAGAACTGGCATGGTTTAAACCTTTTTCACCAGTTTTGCCATGGAGATGTCCATGCTCCCCTCCCACATCCCTCACCTCCCATCCCAGCTCTACACCAGCTGCCACATTTGCCCAATCTTTGCACTGTAAAAGACACAGTTGTTTCTGAATCCTTCCAAAGGATGCTCATGCTACAAATCTGAAATGGTCTATTCAGTTTTAGCATTTCCATGAAGCTGAGAAATCAAGAGCTACCAACACTGCAGTTCAGCTAAAGGATAGCTGAGAACCTATGCTGCTTTTGTTGGCACTAACACAAAGCACAGAAAGGAGTTTAGGCTGGGCTAATTCACCCTGAAAAGATGCAGTACCACAAGCTCGTTTGAGGCAGGCTCTGTAAGTGGCACCAGGCAGCACTGTGCAGACAGATTTATGCAGAGAACCTCCCAGCCAGAGCTGAACACCAGAAATACAGAGCTCATTCCCTGAAGAAGTTGTACTTGCAACACCACCCACAGAAGTGTGTTGTCATCTAGTCAAAATGCACTGTAAACCAGGAATGTAATGTTCCCAATCCTCCCTGTCACAGTAATCAAACAGGTAAAAGCAAAAGAGATTCTCTGGATAACTTGAATCAGGCTTAATATAAATATCTACTGTCTTTGTTGTCTTGTTTCTGTTTCATCTAATTACAATAACAATTAGCCAAACAGAGTGAGAACAATACTGAAAACAGAAGTTAGGGCAAATAAGAGATAACAATCAATTTCAAAATGGCGTAAACTCAAACTCTCTTTGTGAGAAGCACATTTCTGTCAGCAGGACTGGAAACTGGATGAGCTATTCCTGGTATTTGATACTGAGCTACAGGCATTTGCCCTTTCTGAAACTGGAAAGACATCCACTGTAATTATATGATCTCCTTAATCCTGATTTCCAGCTCCAATTTACAGCATAAATTTACAGATGCAGCTACCACAGTGGGGATTTCCATCAGCAAATACATGCTTGCAAAAGCTGTAACACCACCACTTTATTCAAGGCTGCACTTTTTAGAAAAAAAGAAAGCAGGGGAAATTACTGAATAGACCTAACAGAGAGCAACATTATTGACAAAGTCCCTCTAAACTATTTTTTTCCAATAGTTAAACTAAGATTAGTTCTCTAAAGTTTACATTTCCTGGGAATTCTGACCTTAAGAAACTGAAAATAGCACATACCACTTCCTATCAGATGGATATCAAACACTAAATCTGTAAATGACTGTATTTGAAATTATGGACTTAGACCTGTCTTGTTATTTCTGTTTGGTAACTGCAATCATGCCTGTGGTTCAATCAGCTTACAGACAGAAGCAACACTGTGGGCAAAGAGTGATGAGAGGAATAAATACCAAATATAATTTCAACAATAAAAAAAGTTAGTAATAGATTCATTTTAATAGTATCTTAAAAGTTTGCAGTGATCTGCAATAAATAGTTTATATAATAAGGAAAATGTGTCTCCCTAGCAAAGCATCTGAAAGCCTTTATTTCTTGCACTACTTTATACTTACCACATAGTCCCAAAGCTCCTGACTCTCTGGTACTGTTTAACTCAATAATCATCACACCTGTGTTGTGAAACCACTGAATTCTGATTTTTGTTGGGGTTTCAACTGCATACTTGAAGCCTGAATCTTCAACTTTGTATCCATATTTTCTAACAGTAGGCCAAGCAGATCTTGAATTTACTGTTACCTAAAAGACACATAGAAGAGAGGTTAATTGTCAGATAGAAGAACTAAGGCCAGATTTTTAACAGCCTAGGAATCTAAGTCAGAAGTAATTTCAAAAGCAGTCAGACTTTCCTCCATAAAGATAATACAGGTACCAAAGGTACTAACAATTTATGTGCCTTGGTCTGAAACTTACCTCATTAACTGCCCTTGGATCACAGTTTAGCTCTTCAAATTTACCAGGAGAAATTTACTTAATTACAAAATTGGAACAACGAATCATATAGTCTATGGTGTTCTACTCTATTCCTCTGACTGCAGAAATAAGGTGTTACCTACAGGAAAATAACACTCCTCAAAATACTCACTTTTCTGCTTAAACGATTGATAATAATTTGGTTTGATTTGTAAGTTAGGTTCAACATTGCCAGGCACAAAGAAGTTGAATTTGAATTACTCTGTGGAGAAAGAAAAAATAGATCACCCATAGCCATGATGTGCAAAATCTGAATACATTGGTTGCTTACTGGTTTAAGGTACTGGGACATTAAGGATTTTTGGGGATTATACTACTAAGAGAGGAAAACCCATTGTTGATTGCAGTTTCAAGTCAAGACTACAGAATTTATCTGGATAAACAATCAAAATACTATGACCTCATTGTTTTCAGCAACTGTGCTAAATCATACAATCTTGGAATTAAAACAGAAATACAGGTTTTCAGGGAAAAAATACAGTGGACTAGCTGTGTGGAAAAAAATACAAACTACATATCTGTAGGTCAGCAAGAATGAGACTGGGAATGATGAATCTGTACAATATGAACAGCACAGAAGTAATGGACCAGGAATAAATGCATACTTCCTGAGCTACATAAGGGTAAATACAACAGAAAATATTGAATACCAGAGGAAAACAAATCTGAAAGCTACAAACATGTCATCTTCATATCAAGTCACACTGAGCTTCTGAAATTAACTTCCATAAGGTTAAACTTGGGACCAAACTTTGCAATGGACATTTATACAGACATCAAATTACCTAGCTTTCACAGGACAGACTGGAGTTAAGAGGAGTTTTGAAAAGGCTCACAAGAAATGAACTTTTCATGACAAAAGCCAACCCACAGTACCCATTAGACAGGATCCCCACTAGGCTTTCTCTCCTACTCCTGTGTCAGAAACTTGGAATGCACAGGGTGGTCCCATTCAGTTTGGCATTCCTACAGTCTTTTATGGCTCTGAAGATGGGTGTTTCCAGACCTAGTTTGTCCATATGAACATAGATAAAAATCCTGCATTGGAAGAGTGGTATACT
Source organism: Argya squamiceps (assembly GCA_037834095.1). Lineage (NCBI taxonomy): Eukaryota > Metazoa > Chordata > Aves > Passeriformes > Leiothrichidae > Argya > Argya squamiceps. The sequence goes on along the minus strand of JBBMKD010000216.1, from coordinate 13,051,277 downwards.
GGTACAACTGTGGTGGTGTTTGTAGTAAAACAGCACTCACAGAAGTGACTAATGGTGTAAATCCACCTAATTTCTCACCACCTTGTCCACATTACACATACCACAGGATGGCATGGACCTATCTCTCATCTTCCAGCTGCTTCACAAGGAACTATGTATATACAGTCAGGTGTTAGAATGTTATACAATTCATAAGTATTGTGAAATGCAAGCACAATTCATAGATATTGCACAGAAGTGACTAAAAACCACAATATAAAGTATTATTATGCTCTTGTCTTTCAGATACCTCTTACTAGCAGTACCAAACACCTTTTGTTAGCTGATAAATGTTAGTTACCATTCTACAGTCAAGGACATGGATGGTTATAGTTTCATCTGGAGTTTGACTAACAATGTAGGATGCTTCTTTGAACAAAGCCAAATGATTTCCATCATAGGTTACAATGCTCAGATCAGAGAAAATGGTGCAACGACCTAAGGAAAAAAAAAAAGTATTTTCTAACTTTAGAATTCCGGTAAATATTACAAACTACAAATATAACCCAATAAATTTTATAAGATGAACTAGCTTCAGAGGTTCATATATGCAGCACGTATTTTCACATATCTGATACTGCTGCATCTTTGTAAATGGACAGCAGAATCCAATCCTGCATATTTTCAGAGGGACAACCTGCAGACCTCTGCAATCAGCTACTTCCTTACAGTTCTTGCCAACAAAGATTCGCAATTTTTAGAAACCCCAAACTAAGAAAAATCCTGAATGGCAGCAGATCATACCAGATCCACAGCCCCCCTGTAGGTCTTATTGCTAAGGTGAAATTTTCATTTTTTCTCAGTCTTATTGCTAAAGCTTTTGTGTTTCAGTTGGCTTGAAGTTCTACTCCAAGTTATTTCAATCTCTAAAGCCTAAGCAGAAGTTCCAATTGCTTATCTCTGCATACTTTATTTGGTATGATGAAATTGAATTTTCTTTAAGGATTGGGGTCTTTCTGCCCAATTCTAGGTAATTGATGGGAGAGACTACAGTACAGACTCCCCAGACTGCTAACAGAAATAGTTAACAGTCTAACATCCTGAAGTAGTTAAAAAATGAACCAAAAATCTGTATTGATTAGGTTTCACCGGATTAGAGAGATGACAAGATGTGTCTAAGTCAGACCTAAACATATCCACTGCAGATACCTAATGCTGAGTACGATAAAGGATCACTTTTATTTTATTTCCATGGATGTAAAACTACAATTATAAATTTCCTTAGACAATAAGTGACCCAAAAATATGCATCTTCTATTTCTATGCTATGGTATAGAAGTGTCAGTTCTTACCCTTCTTACACATGCATTAAATTGTTACCTTCAAAAATACTGCAGAATTAAAACTTACATGCACATTCCCACTTTGGGCAGCATTTGTCACCGTTTGTTTGAGTAGCAAATCCTAAAATTCCACAGCTGGGCTGAGTAGCATTGTATGGGCAGTTCTGTGACTTATTAACCTGGATCAGCTGTCCATCCAAACAAATGTGTTTTATGCACTCACTCTCTGTGATTGGCTGAGGCAGATTCAATAAAAGACAGAGGTTACCAAGTCAGTATCACAATATTGTACAGTTTTTGTTGAAAAAGGGGTTCACATTCTTCAGGCACAGAATACCTATTGATCCCCATGATTCTGATTGGAAGCTACAAGCAAAGAGCAGCTTTGAAAACCTGACCATTCTGAGGACAGATTAACACCGCTGTCCTATAAAGATGAGAACAGCGCAACTGAATTTTTAACTTCACAATGAAAAAAGTTGAGAAGGGAAAACATGGAAGGAAACAAGCAGGAATCATAACAGGGATGTCTGGAAAGATGTGCTTCAAGGAGGGCAACGTGACAAAGCTCTGACACTGGACAATATGAAACTCTGTATATTGCATAAAAACCCATTCTTTCGACAGTCACACTCAGAAAACTGAGGCCTGAAACCCAGTGTAGGATAACATTTAGAAAAAAATGTTATGCACAACGAAGTTATCCAAGGTTTCAGATACAATGGATAACAATCAGGCTCCCTTGTTTGATACAGATACTTTAAATCCTAAAGATCAAGGCATGGCTCACAATTCTGTTTTTTAATCAGTGTGTAAATGTAACTAAGGCATAGTCTAAAGCAGACCGGTAATTATTTATATCTACTCACTGTACAAGTTTGAAGAGTTGCTGTTTCTTGAGGCAACATAAAATGTGATGCTGCAGCGCCTGCCAGTCCATCAGAAAATGTTGTAGGCAAGCCATGATGTGGTTTGGTGGATAAAGAAGTAAATGAGGAAACTGATGGAGCTGCTGTGCCGTTTGGATGATCAGGTATCATTAGCAGTGAACTCACAGAAGGAGTTTGTATCTCAGATGTTATTTCAAATTTTGAAGTTTGAGTAGTACTGACTGATGATGGAGCTATAGAAGAAATTGGTTTTGATTCAGCAGGTGAATGCACAGTGGACAGAACTGAAGCTGTGCTTGTGAAATAGGGAGGGTAAAATGTCTGAGGTGTAACACTAACACCCTCAGTAAGGACAGACTGGAATCCTGTGGTTAATTCTGATTCTTCAGACTTCACTGTGTCGAGGGGCACAGCTCCTTCTGCTTCTGAAGTAACAGAAAGAGAGCTGGAGATGGGCTCTGTAACTGCTGCTGCTTTGTCTGAAGCTGCTGAGGCAGTACTGAGGGTCTGCCCAGCACTGCTTATCGTTGGAGAGGCTGAAGCTGCAACTGATGAATGGGGCTCAGTTGACAAGGCTGTCCTTGGTGGGATCATGGAACTGAAGGGGGTGGCTGAAGGTGTGACCTGCTCAGGCAGCACCACAGTTTCCTCTGTACCACTTTTCCTGGATGTGGATCCCAAGGCAACAGCAATTTCTGTTGTTTCTGGTAGCAAAACCGTTGAAGAGGTTGACTCAGAATCTGGTAAAGGTGATGCTTCAAGTGTTTGTCTTGAATCAAGAGATTTAGTGAATGAGGCCTGCTGTGTCAATTTTAGATCTGTAGCTGCCTTTTGTGTGGGAAATGAAGGAAATGGTTCTTTTTTAATCGTTGAAGAAGAGGAAGTGGCAAGCCCTTCTGGTGAGAAAGGGGGAAATTTGGTGCCAAAAATGAAGTCAGCTGCTGTTCTAGCTGGGACTGTAGGCTGCAAAGCAGAAGTTCTTAATACAAGTGGATGTGTGACTGAATCAGTTAAATGCAAATATTTTTGAGTTGGTAAAATAATTTTGGTAGGACCTACTGAGGTAGGTAACATTCTTGAATGGTTGCCTTCAGGTAGTGAAGTCTTTAAGGGGTATAAGGAGGTCAGTTCTACTGTGGCTTCAGTGCTAAAGACAGGTTGTGGCTGACCAGGGGATTTTGTTAGAGATTCTGCAGGATACTGGTGAACTTGGCTTGTCAATGAAGGTTCAGAGGTCTGATGACCAAGTTCTGTAGTCTTCTGAGTGGAAGCAGGTGGTATAATGGTGGTCCTTGTGGTCTGCACTGTAATTGTAGGTTCTGAAGATGTCTGCAAGGAGAAGGGGCCTGCTGAAGATTGAGGCAGGGATGGCTGAGCTGCAGTTGCTGGAAGTTTCACCACTTCTGTTATACTTTGGACTGCAGGTTTTATTGCTGTAGAAACCACCTTAGTTTCCACTGAATATTTTGGTGTGGTTTTTACTTCTGGGTGCAGTTGTGTTAAAGAAGGTGAAGTAACTAATTTATCTCCTATATACTCAGAGGTGGAGAAAGTGTAAGAAGATTTTGTTACTGGAAGTGCAACAGAAGGAGACAGAGAGGATTTTTCTTTGTCTGTCATTATTTTTTTAGTTGTTATGAGCTGACTGCTGAATTCAGGGGTTGGGGAGAATGTGGCATCAGTGACATTCACTAGTGATTTTTCATCTGGTGCTGTTGTTATTTGACTTGGTTGTTCTAATATAGAGGATAAAATAGAGGAAGTTGGGACTGGAGAGATCTTTTCTGTTGTTAACATAGATTCTTGTATAGTTGTTCTAGGATGTAAAGAGGTTATTTCGTGGGATGTATACATAGGACTGAGAGTTGTAAGCAATGATTCTTTTCCATCTGAGGGTAGTGAAGGAAGAGAAATGTTTAAAGAGATTAGAGACTCTGATGGTGAAAAAGACAAAGCAGATGGCTTTTCAGTAGGGATGGTAGTAATACTTTCTACTTGTGATTTATCAGGCTGTGCTGTCAACAGTGTGGTTTCAGTCCCACTAAGGAGAGCAAGTGGAGACCCAGGGACGGATGTTCTTTGAGGTGATTCTCTGTCTGTAGCTACAAAAGGAGCTGTGGTGGTTTCTTTGGTTTTCATTGTTGATGCCAGAACACCACCTGAATATGCTGGAGTACTTGTCTTCACTGTACTTGAAACCAGAGCTGATTTGTATTGAGTAGTTATTTTCCCAGAAAACAAAGTTGACTTTGTTGCTAATTCAAGAGGGGATGTTACTCTGGATGTTACCTTAACAGACAAAGGTGTCACACTGATAGTCTTAGCCATGACAGGGTATTTAGTGTATAATGTAGTCAGGAACTCAGTTGTGTTTAGAACCATGGGTAAGGGATATCCTGTAGTTGAAACTGTCTTAAATGTTTTTTTTAATTCACTTGAAGCTGGAGAAGCAGGAGTAGGAGCAGACACTGCAGGTCTCTTTGTAGAAAGAATGGAGGATTTTTCAGTACTAGAACTAGGATGTGGTGAGTAGGGAGGGAAATAGGAACTTGATGTATGCTCTACATGAGATGTTATTTTTGGGATTTCCTTTTTATGAGTTGTAAATGATAACAAAGTTGTTTCTGATGATCTCTCTTGGGTTTGTAGAGTTGTCATCTTTGGACCTTGAGTTGTAGTGAAAAGAACCTCTGGAGTACGAGTCAGGTGTTGAACCATTCCAAGAGGAGGTTCTGTAGTTGTCTTTCCTAATGAAATAGGTGGTGTGGATGTTGGTGAAAATGTAGTCTTCACACTCTGTGTGGTTAAAACAGCTGCTGCTTCTGTTGTTGCTGAAGACACTGGCTTTAACAAAGATGAAGTAGTGAGTGTAGGAGAAAAGGTTGTCACTGTAACATTAGCTACTGTGGTAAAAGACTGTTCTACACTTATTTTTGTCCCTTCTGAAGTTCTTGTCAAGTTTACTGGTGGTGTATATGAAAGCACATCCAGAGGGGATATAGAAAACTGTGCCACATATGCAGTAGTTTTTTCTGTTATTGATTCAAATGAACTGGGTGTGAATGTTGTAAGTCCTTCTGGTTTTACTTGTGCTTCTTCCGTGGGAAGCGTTCTTGTGGCCATTCCTGATAACTCCATTATTTTAGTTTTGACTGGCATTTCTGTTGTTCTAAGTATAAGTGGTGTGCCAGTAAAAGCAGAGGTAGCAATTGGTTTGCTCTCTGGTCCTGTTCCTGTGGTCACTACATGTGTAGCAGTTGCTGTTGGAGGTTCTGTAGCCCTCAGCATTTTAGTGGAGCCACTGCTGATCAGCTCTATCCTTGTGGAAGTTTCTGGACTGACAGTAGATGGAAACAAAGGAGAAATGTCAACAGAAGCAGACAGGCTTACATTAGATTTTGTTGTCCTAGTCATTGCTGTAGTGCTTCTCCCAGATGTCAATTCTGTTGACTGTGAAGAAGCATTTGGTGATAAAGTTACGGCTGGAAGTGTTTTATTGGATGCAACAGCTGAAAATTCCAGTTTCCCTGTAGTTGCAGTGAGTGGCAATTTTGTAGCAAGTGTTGTTTCAATGTCCTTCGCTTCAGGTACAGGAAATGAAGTGACCTCTTCACTGATCCCTGCCAAACTTACACTTGGTGTTAAATGTGGAATTGCTGGGGTTTGAATGCTGGGAAGCAAAGGTGGGCTCTCATCTGCAGGTTCAATGCCTGAAATCAGACACAAGAAAACAGCCTGAAATTCATGAATAATTACAGTGATGGAGCCAGCAGAGTTCTAGGTTAACTTGTATAACTGATCTTTTCAATTGCCCTTAAACTTCTAAAATTCATAGACAAATTAAAAAATAAATTCATTAAATCATTTGCTTGACATCTAATGTTACTGAAATGTTTTACGAAGAAAGAACATCTTTCTTAGTTTAAAATTTGTCTCATATTTTTGAGGAATTAATTTATTTGAACTAATATGGATGTTTTGTGGCTCAAGGTTCACATAACTGAGGCCATGGTTACACAAATGTAGGCACAGATATTTGAAATTATGACTAAAGAACTAATTAATTATTAAGTCTAATATATGATATACATAAGTCTTCAGACATACAGTCTTCAAAATACACGCATCGTTGAGTGATTTCATCCAGCAACATGTTGAGAGGGCAGGCAGGGATGCATCCTTCCACTCTAAAAGAAAAACAATTAGTATTAACTAGTTGAACAGTATCTTCTGGATCAAGCATTCAGTTTCAGGAAAAGAATCTGTATATAAAGTATGTTTAAGCAGAAAGTCTGGTTCACCTCTTCAAAATGTCATTGCCATGACTTCCATTCACATCTAAGGGAAAGCATGAACTCTGTGACACTCAGCTTTTGAAATGAACAGTCACAGGTTCAAGAGTGAATACTACTGCTATAAGAAATACCCAATATATTTACATGTCAAAATCTGAGTGTCAGTTTTACCAGATTTAGCACAAATTCCATTCGCAGGAAAAAGCAAGGCCAGATATAGCTGTTGCAATGACATAATGGAAAAGCAGGGGCACAACTGTTTGAAACAAAGTTGTGATAACCTCTCTTCATTAATACTCTATAATACTCCCAAAATGAAAGTTACAAATATAGCAGTCATTCTAGAACCTGACACTACATTAAAGGCTGAAATGTCAGGTTTATGTGGCTGCAGCAGCAGGTTCTATTCCATTTCTTCACTCTTTCACTTACCTCCTTACCCAAGAACACAGTCCTGATATGGGTACATTTGGGCCCTTGTATTCCTACTATCCTACTTAAGTGTCTTGCCTAAATTACACACTTTTCCATAAAAATACCGACACTTACTTTGGTACTGTCCGACAGTTTTTTCCCAAAGGGTCCCTGCATGTCTTGAAACAAGGGCTTGTGCAGGCATCATAGCGCCATTCACATGTGGAACGGGACAGAAGCTTAAATTTGACATCTGAAAAGCAAAGATCTGTTATTCTTATACTTCTTGAAACACACAGACACATATCACTAAGGGGCATGCCTTATGTTCACTGTAGCATCTACACACACAGTGTTTATTGAAAGACATTCAAGTCACATAACAGAAACACAAATTCAAATGCACTCCAGCCCTCCCCCATCTCCATGCAGAACAGTTTCCTGCACAATTCTGGATTAGCTCAGTGGCTCTTCCAACACTTGGAAGATTTACATGCTATATCTGGATTTCAGTCCCTGCACTATAACAGGCCACCTCAGCTCTTCTATAGAAGTCAGGGCAGGGCAGCGACATTTCCTGTACAATTATGCCTGCAGAAGACAATCATTGTCATATATGAATCCCCTCTAAACTGGTAAACCTCAGCTCAGAGCAATGTTGTTCAGAGCCTGCAAAGAGTAACTGCTCTTAATGTTCACATTAAACACCAGAAAGAAAGAATTTCCATTTTGGGTTTTTTTGTTGTTTTTTGAGGGGGGGGTTAAGTATTTTTTAAGTTTTCCTGTTGTTTGCTTGACTAAGAGATGAGTAGCTCTTTTACACCTTCTTAAAGACAGTGAAATTTTCCATGAAGATACTGAGAAATTTTTTTTCCTGCAATTTATGGAATCTGCACTTACAAGTAATTACCTCTCTGTCATTATTAACCATTAATGTCTTCTCTTAAAATACAAATAATTCTCTTAAAAATAGAAATTAAGCTCAGACAAAAGGGTGTGTATGTTGCCATCTAGTGTTACCCCTTTTACATCTCATTTTTTCCAGGACTGTAATTTGTCACTGCTTTTAAAAACACAATTCTTATGACAGTAAAATATGCATTTATTATGTTCTGATAAGAAGTTAAGAACATGTGACTGATTTTTTCTGTGACCCCTTCTAGTAACACCAATGTAAGTTACATAAATCTAATGAAGAGAATTTTTTCCATACATTTTGGTGACTGATGTATGAGGTTTTGTATGCATGGATTGGGTGAGTGGTAAGGTTTAAGAACAGAAGAAAATACATAGCAGAAATAAAGGTTTAAGGAAAAAAAGAAGATATATGGCAGAAAGACAAAACAGAGACCTGTTGGCATGGGCAATCACCAAAAGTAGCAATAACAATAAATAAATCCAAGTCAAATCCAGGAAATCTCATTCATTAGTCTACCCTGGATTAAATATGGAGACAAATCCAGAACTTTTAACTCTGGCCACAGAACTCACCATTAACCACACAGTAAGTTTCAAACACAATAAAAGTACAAGCTTGCAGAAGGCAGACTGTAACCTGATGAAGAATGATAGTTTCTCAATTTAGCAGAACAGTGGCTGTGAATTAACACTTCCAAGTGCTGGGATTTACATACCATCTCCCATTCCCCAAATGAACCTAGACTTTTATGAAATGATAGCCACATTTTCCTCAAGCTTTCCTACAAACTAAGTTCACAGAGTTTGATGCTGTTGCATGCCTTAGTAGGATTTAGGGTGAATCTCCACATAAATGCATAGCATTTGTTGAGTGTTTCATAAATGCTGCTTTCAGTCAAGAATGAAGTCGTGCTTGTTTGCAAATTTTGTTTCTACTTCTACAAAAAGAACTATGGACAACAGAAGAATTTGTGAACCTGGTCATAGAAAATCGCTTTCAAAGAGCTGTAGAACCAATGGACATTAAATTTTCTAGTCAAGGGATTTTAGAGAATTCAGTATGCCAGGCCAAGCTGTACCACTGTTTTTAGTGTGCAAATTACAGTAAAGAGCACACCAAATCACCACAGCAAGAGTTGAGTATTTGTATGAATTGGTTTCCTTCTTCCCAGAAAGTTTTCAGGATGTTTCTGTAAACCCATGAGGTTTGTGCTTTCTTATGAATTGTGAGAAAATTCTTTAGAGTATTAAGAAAACATCAGTTCAGTAATTCATCACATTTAAAGTTTTCACTGTTGTCAACCTGACTTCTGGAATGCCTGAGCGTCCTAAGGACCAAGCCACTGTACAACAAGGCAAAACAAAAAACAGCATTTTTTTTTTTCTGCACTGCACTGGTGCAGCCTCACCTCAAACCCTGTGTGCAGTTTTGGTCACCAGGATATAAAAAAGGACATTCAGCTGTTAGGGTGTGCCCAAAGGAGCAATGAAGATGGTGAAAGGCCTTGAGGGGAAGCCCCATGAGGAGTGACTGAGGTCATTTGGTGTGTTCAGCTACCTCCACCACATGCTTCCCATTTTTTAATACTTAAATTCCCCCTCCAGCAACCAGTAACACGAGCTTGCTGTAGCCTGTGCAACAGCAGAGTTCCCTCACCACAAAACAATGATACACAGTTCACAGACAATGAATCAAGCTTCTTGTACCAGGCACGTGTTCCTCAAAAGGATTCGTCATGGCATCTGGAGATAACCATGTCAAGTCTACCAGCATTTGTCTCCTGTTTGGTGACACAGCAAATCCTTCCCCAAATGGTGACTTGTGTCCTGGGTGACAGTGGCTCCAGCTGACATGCCAGCTGAGCCCACAGCTCCCTCACCCAACAGGGTCTGAGCACATCAACACACTACAGTACAGCAGAAACCCCCTGTATGAGCACAGGTATGAACACTGCCAAAGACAATATATTAAAAGATATTTCCCAACTCCACTGCTTTCACACTTTCTTGAACATCAGAGAAGTATTTTCTTCCCTATAATTTATGATTTTATTCTTCACGGCTTTCAAAAATAAAACTAGGATAACAACAGTAGTTGCCACCATTTAATGAAGATTTTTACTGTTTTATCACTGACAGAGCATGAGGTTCTGCTGAGCTACAACCACAGTTCTTAGTAACTTGACCAATTCTTTCTGTGAGTTGACAATTCCTACTGTTCACAACTCCACCCGACCTTAGTTTTCTATGCTGACTTCTGCATCACAGAGACAAAATTTGCCATTGTTAGAATCTCTGTGACATTAATAATGTCAAGTTATGCTCAAAAAGTGGCTATTTACTTAAAAACAAATGCTAAAATTTGAAATGTTCCCATGTTAATAAAAGGTTGTATTTAAAATAAAGGTTAAAAAATAATTTAAAGAATCAAGTACTTGGATTTTCATTCTTACCTGATGCTTTTTCTTCTTTTTTGCTACTTCAAGGCAAAATGTAAAAAAAAAAAAAATCTAGTAGACACAAAATGCTTTAGAATTAGTTCTATTTATAATAGAGGCAAAACTCTGCTTGGTAACTTAGCTGTCCTGTCTCCTCAGTTACAAGTTTAGAAACATGAAATCCTATCTACCCGCTTAACACACACAAACCAGTAACAAACCCTGCTCATGACTTCTAAGTTCCTGCAATGAGAAATGTAAGCAAATATCATTGGAAAAATTAAACTTTGTGCCCAGCCAAAACATCACTGGAAGCAAAGTGTAATTACCCACCTCTCATCTACTTATGGGTTCAGTTTACTATTTCAATGTTAACACAACTCTTTAATCCCCTCATATTTATTCAGCCAAAAATGGTAGGCCAAATGTTTGTGTTTGTGGTATAAAAAGGAAAGATGTTATTGTACAATAACCTCAGTCTGACTGCAGGAGTTACCTAGCAGATGTGTTCAGTGACACACATGGGATTTGCAGGTACAACAGCAGTTGCTCAGCATTTTCCAGCCCCAGGGCTCACGTCAAGATCTTTTGGGCCAACAAAACACATAAGCCCAAATGAAACTCAACAGCAACTCACTATGAGTGAATCAGGACACTCCAGAAAATTAATTCTACTGATGGAAATGCATAAGTGTAAATTGATGTTAAAACAGTCATTAGTATCATGTGTAAAACTGACTTAAGGTAAAAAAAAAGTAAAGGTAAAAAAAGTTTTGTAAAAAACTTTTTCATTAAAATGAATTCCATTTTCAGTTTTGCACTGCGTTTCTGAATGTGATTCAGTTAATTAAAATACCAAGATTAAAAGGAAACAAAAGTGCTCTGTATCAGACTTAAACATCGGAAAATGCCTCTGTGCAGTGTGCCTATACTTAGTGCGTCTTGATATCTTAATTTTAGCTGAAAATTCTCTCTAAAATAGGCCTTGTATTTACAGCAAGTTAGCTATTACAGCACATAACTAGCATTATTAAATACTTTGTTGCAGAATTTTTATGGGGCAAGTCACATTTTCATAACACACATAAAAATAACTCATAGTGATCCTAAACGGGTGACAATTACATGAGTGATAAAAGGTAAATAGTTTGAGCACATTATTTTTACAAAGGGTAAAAAAACCAGCATCTATATCCATTAAAAAGGTCATCAGGTCCCTACATACTCTGATTTCCCCACAATCTTAAATGGGAATTGATTGCTCTTGCATGACACCATTGAGCTTGTCCATCTGGGGTATGGGTGTTCTTTCTTTTGACTAAATGCATACCCAATCCATTTGCCAGTAAAAAAAAATCCTGAATAGAATGCAGAAATGTATTTTCTTGTAAATGAGTACACACTACATATCAAAATTCAGTTTTCTACTCAACTTCCTCAAATGGGAACAGGACAGCAGAAGAAGTGAAGTATAATGAAAATAACCCAATTTTAAAGCTAAAGTGACTTCTCACAGCAAATACTTCACAACCTTGGTGTATCCCCATGTGACAATATTTATTGCCATGAAACTGGAAAAAGTGACTCCTCAGCTGACTTTAAACAGATACGTGTCCACTGCTGTGGTGATCAGGTCACTTAAAAATTTTCCTTTTGAATGTGCGTCACCGAGCACGAAGGAGTCTCATGAGGAACTTTCTGGCCAAGGGGATTTACTGGGCCTATTATTCTGCTCCTGATATTTATCCTCTGATTCTGCAGGAATAGCTGTTCCCGGTTCAAGGGTTTCTGATCTAATATGCAAAGCATTCACAATAGTCAGCAGGAAACCCAATACGCTTTTGCCTGCGCACTCTGGAGCTGGTGTAACTTTTCCATTAACTTAAACAAATGCTGCTGTATTTTTAGACCATGTAATTACCCTACATCAGCAGGCTGGCCCTTGTGAAAGTACACTGGAGAAAGATTGGAGCCCTATGCTCCTCTGCTTATAAAACTCTGAAACCCAAGCCCTCGGATGTGGTGATTAATGAAATGCCTCTTGATCATTTGATCTGATCCCACTTGCTGAGGTAAATTGTTTTAGTTTTCCATTGGCATAAATAGGATTTTTTGGTATAATGACTGGAGGGTAAAGACTTCACACTTGAAAAGACATACCAGTCTGTGTTAATGGACGACCACTGAGGATTGGGACATGCTTTAACCTTCTTCATTCCTCCCTCAAAGATAAAAGACTGAGGAGATATTTTTGTTATGTCCCAAAAAAGTTCCTTACTTGAAATGCTGCACGAACATCCTGGTAATAGCATTAGCCCTCTGATTCTGCCGTTCAAAAACCTCAACAGCTCTGTGATTACAAGCATTTGTCAAGAGGCAGCAGGCATTTGGCAATGACAAAATCTGTCATTTTTCTGAAGTTGGAGTGTGCCAGTCAACAGCTGCATTGGGCTGTCAGTGTAATGTACTGCAAAACATCGGCAGATTCACAATGACACCATTAACACTTTAATTCAGTGTTTTGATAACAAGAAGCTCCACGAGGCATACAGTTGGCCTCTTCTGTCACAGAAATCAGAGGTTGCTTCAGTGCCACAATTCAACATGGTCACTGTAAAACATAGCCAGGCCATGCTTTATTTGATACAATATTCAATTTTCTTTCTTTGCTGGTAAAACACATTTCAGTTTCAGAGAAGGAACAACTGGTTTTAAACAAATGGTATTGCCAGGAACACTTATTAAAATACTTCTGCTAAATAAATATATAAGTGACTAATGTATTTAAAACTACAGTACAGTAAAGAAGTTTTAGAACATAATCACTTTGCCGTGATTTTGGAATTATATATACTGCACTTGGTTTCAGCAAATAATTATTGTCACTGAATTTCATAAATGAATATGTTTGATGTATCCAGTGTGTTAAGCCAAGTAAAAGCTAAAGCAATGAGTAGTTACACAAATAATCTGCTTTGCTTTATTTTAAATGCCAATATAACTTCTTGCATGTTTTTCCTGACCTCCAAGGCCATCTTCAATTCATTGCATGGTTCCACTTGTTTAGGAATATGTAAAAACTGTAATTCTTATTATTTCTTTTCCTTACTAATCTAAAAAAAAATCCCAACAAACCAAAACCAGAAATAGATTGACTGACATGATTTTTTTTATGTGTGTTTTTGTGCTCTTGTAGGAGCAACATCTGCAGCCAGGTCCAATGAAGGGATCCTCAGAGTGAATATCTTCTCCATTTCTGATTCTGATATCTCAGTGGAATTGAACTATTATGGGAATGGGAATCTCACAGGTAGGTAGAAACACCCTCACAGCACTCTGTTTTGTACTCAAAAGCTGTATCTGTTCAAGAAACATTAGGGAAATGAATATCTGGATCCCCAAGAAGGGGTGAATACCTCCAACTAGATGATGAGTGAAACACTAGTGGTTAACATCTCAACAGACACAGCGTCCCTGAGTGGGTAGTGGTTAAAAGTCAAGGTGTTCTTCAGGAGGAAATGAAGTTTGAAAGGTGTAACCTACAGGCCATGTCCTTAGCACTGGATGGCATTATTCCTGAGGAGGCCACAAGGTTAGCAATGAGAGTTCACAGTACAGAAATCTCTCTTGGCAGCAGGCAAAGGAGAGAAAATGTTATCCACACACGTTTACTTTTAGAGATCTGTTCTTTTCTAGTCCCTTTGTGAATCCATGATTTATGAGTATGAATGTTCTGCTCCTTAAGAATTTTCTTACCAGCTCCACAGCAAGTACTGCCCAGAAACTATACACCAGGATGTGTATTTCCAAACCCATTTGGCAAATAAAACAAAATTGTGTCTTAAGCTATTTAATGGCTTTTCACAAGAAAACAGAATCTCATCTTCACTACAATGCTCAGGGAAAAATATTTTGAGCCTAGATGTTCCAGAGTCCCCACAACTCCCAGTAATGCAGGGGAGAGGTAAGCAACCTCATCACCTCTGAAGATAACACCACCATTTAGCCTGGATTTGCACAGGGAGAAAACTGCTCTTCATAACATTCAAGTATAATTACCTACCTACTAGTTTAAAAAGGGTTGACAGTCTAAACTCCTCTGAATGATGGTACTTCAAAAGCTCAACTGAAGAGGCTGAAATGTGGATGAAGTACCCTGGTTTTGCAAATGACTCAAAGGAATTGTATCCCGAAAGCCACGTATTCTTGTGAATGACAAACGTAGATCTGTTGTGAAAATCCTCTGATTTTTTCCATTTAGAAACAGCAAGAGTATTATTGGAGACCAGCTGAAGAAAATAATTCGGTCTCTCAGCTGTTTCAAATGAAATCAAACTGGAATCTGAAAAAACAAAACAGAAGAGAGCACACTGAACTTATTTATTTGCTGATATGTGCCTAATAGACCAAGTTCATTCTGATGTACCACTACTAACACTAACAGCATGAGGAATGAAAATTCATTTTGGCCTTACCAGTGAAAACAGCCTGAATCTTGCAAGCAAATACACTATGTATGGATTGCAGAGTGCTAGACTGTGATAGTTATTTAGTTTTCTAAATACTCTACAGATTCCAACAGGAATACAAAGAGATTGAGACATTTGCCCACACCAGGATAAAGGAATATAGCCCTGCAGTCAAGCAGAACTTAATTAACAGTCTTCGCTAAGCCATTTATTTAATAAAAACTTTAACTCCATCTAACTAGGTTTAAAAGTAACATTTGCCATCAGGAATTGATAGCTTAAAAGCTCAGCCTTTCATTAAAAATAAATTTAAAAACTGTATTTTGCATTCAGCTCTCTAGCTCTCTCTCTAAGAACGTTACAGCAAAGTCTTTTTTCTGGCAAGTGTTCCCTCATGATACCTTACCCTGAAGTACTCCTGATTTCAACCAGCCTCTGTACAGCCAATGCAGGGCATCAGATCTTGAGCCTGTTACAGGCATCTGTTGCTCACAGAATTACTTCATTCTATTTTGCTGTAAACTCTGCTAGTCCCTTGAAAACAGCCATTAATCTACTGTAAAATCAACTAACCCTCCAGGACCGGGTAGCATTTCTTCAAAAAAAAAAAAAAGCTCAGAAAACAAATGATCTCTATTAAAAGGATATATTATCACATTCTGGTATAACACTTCTGGAAGACCACCTTGTTTTCTGAGCATAAAAGCTTCAGATATTCTGAAAAACCTAGCAGTACTAGTGAATGCCTTTTTATGAATTGTCTGCAGCAAGTAGCTCTTTGAAAACTAACAAAGGACAGTCAGTGTGATTTTTAACACCTGCTGTAGAGCCAATCAGTGCATTAATGTCCCAAATTCTCCATTATCCAGGAATTGCCTGAAACTGGTAAGACATCCATTTTGCTGAGGTGTCAAGAATGTCCTATAATGATACATCACATTGATTGTACAAAGTCCTCATGACCAAATGATGAAATGCCATTTGCTCAAACTGGACCATAAGGCACAAATTCTACTTGCCAGCTTAAATTCTGAGCAAGAGATTTTTACAGGGGAACAGAACAGTAGGACTGACCTTCCCTTTCCAAACTTAAATTGAACGCAATGTACAAGTGCCTCAAAACTATGACTAATAAAAGAAATCTGTCCCCAGCTATTCTGTTACATGAGCTCTTGTGTCAGTTCTACAGGCAGCAGTATTAGTAATCAAATGCTTATCATTCTTTTAAGTGACCCACATCCCTCCTTTGATTACACAAAGACAGCCACCTTCAGGCTGTCCAAAGAGCTCATCGGGGGACTCTGGTCAGTAAAACCATTGCTACCCAAGTGCTCTGTGGGCATTAAAACTGTGTATGCAGACAACTTCAGCATCTAATTAATGTCACATATGCTGGATATACTCTTGTAGGCTTTCTGCACATGTCTGAAGGTGTGCAATACATCTTGCATCTGATGATGAAGAAAGAAGTTTCCTGCAGGGAAAACTTAAGTTGGGACCCAAAGGAGACAAATTTGCAGCACACCCTTTCAGAGCCCAGTTAGTGCCAATGGGCATCTCTGTGTGTGGGGGCAGACAATGAGTGATGGTGGCAGAGTGAGGGGAGTGGGGAGCACTTTTCTTGCAACATCTCTCTCCCATTCTTCCCCATTTCCACCAGAAGAGAGGTAAAGGGAGCAACACACATGGAATACTGGGCTGCAATATCAGTTTGGTGCTTCTGAAGGCTGGGGTGTGGGGAGGCAGTTGCTTTTCAACTGTTTACAGAGCTACAATCTAAAACCCACCAAACAAAACGTTGGCAGACATTAAAGTGTACATTCAACTGAATGATAAAGCAAAGATTTTTTCGTTTGTTTTTTTGTTTGTTTTGTTTTTTGACCCAGGTCTATTCCTAAAGACAAGGACAGGGTTTCCTCTGTGTTATTTAAGATGCTAGGTTATTGTGACTTTACCATGTGCTCTGGGTTTATAAAGTCCTGAAGTCATCATAAAGCTCACTACATGCCCAGGAACAAGATCATCTTCTTTCACAGGGAAAACAACACTGTCCACCAATTTTGCTGCTATTACCAATTTTCCATCCAAATAGCTGACCAGTTTGTATGGGCCTTTTCCCAGAGCTGTGGAGAAAAAAAAAAACAATTACTTTTCATGTCAAGTGTCACACATCCTTGAACTCTAAACATTAGGGCAGAGCACATGAAAAAAAGCACATCTCACCACTCTGAAAGTAGATCTAGGTGCCGTGCACTAAATTTGAATGAAAACCAAAACAAACCTCCTTTAGAAAATACATGTTCTGAAAACTATCAATAATACCTACTCTCAATTCTCAAGATTCATGGTTAGCTTCTCATTTCTGTCCCTCTCATATGCTTTGGTTTCATAATCACTTTATTGAAGTCAGCTGACCCCTTGGTTATTTGATTTAGGATCCTTCTAAACTATTTATTTGGATGGTCAAACTGATTATACACTTCTTACTACTCTTTAAAACCTATTTTATTAATGTCCAAAGCATGAGGCATATTGCAGAGAATAAAAGTTTGTTGAAAACAAGCATCAAAAACCTCCTTGAACAGTGAAGATACAAACATAACCACTGTGAAGTAAGACAGGAAAAAAACACCATCATAAGCAAAGAATGGTCATATTTTTTCTACAAGTAAAAAAAGCCAAAAACATGCAAAGTTATTTTACAAACCTTAAAATGCCACACCTTCTCATTTAGATCAAACTTTATTGCAGAAAAATAGTTTAGAGTTTATTTTTACACGTTTGAAACTATTTTTGTTAAATTCTCTGTTAAATTAGGCATTTTATGCCTCACCTGAGCAGTTCACCTCATTATCATTTTACCCACAAGCCAGGACATAGCAACCATACACCTGAGATAACTGCAGCTATCAGCCAGGAAGTTAATAAAATTGACTCCTAAAATCTGTTCCAACAGGTTAAAAGTTTGGACTGCAATTTGCAGCCTGCCTTCATACTCTGGTTCTCCAAGACCTTAAAATTCATGAAGAGTTTTGAAATCCTAAGGATGCTGCATTACAAGTAGAGCTTTAGATTCTAATGGCATGAAAAGGTAGCCAGTTAGGATACAAGTCCATGCCCACCTAAACATGTACAAAGATAACTCTTTACCACCAAGCACAGGGAGTTGGAAAAACATGTTTAAAATTAACACTTAAAACATCCAGTGCTCTGGAAATATCCTTGTATGTTTAAGTATCCCATCTCAGGCCCATCCAAAAGTTGAGAGACCACAGCCACCAGCTGAGGACCTCCCTTGACCACAGACAAAAGGCTTCTGCTTCTAGTAGGACTGGAACTATTTCACTCTGGATTCATCACAAAGTTACATAGAGAAAACTTCTATCTTGTCTAAGATAATTTCTTAACCTTCCTGTCTCCAAAACTAAGTAATTCTCTGTCATCCCACTATAAGTTATGTAGACAAGAAAATATTCAGCATGGGGATGAGTTTTTTTGCCCACTAACAGCTCTGAAACATCATATGTTGAATACTGATGAGCCAGATTAGCAAAGATACAAAAATACAAAGTAAGTAGTGTACAATAACCATGCTTATTGCAAGGCTGGTCATATGCACAAATCTCCACTATTTCCACTAATTTCCACCAGTGAGAATTCAGTAACAAATAAAGGCAATAAAACACCTTACAATCACCTCTTATATTCAACTATCCTTTATTTGAACTAATTTAAAGTCTCAAATGGTGATTTAGATAAGATTCCCATGCATTAGTGATTTGACCCCACTCAAAATCTTCTCAGGAGTCAGTGTGTGAGAAAAGGCAAATTTCTTGCCTATATTTTTTGGGCCTGGCACAGTGCATAAGTCTGTCCCAATTTAAACTTGGTCCCTTTCTGAGACCTTTCCAGGAGTGAGTTGCTGCAGTATTGATCAGAAGAACATAATACTCCATGCCATGTGGACAGACACAAGCTTGATGAAAAGTTATAGCATAAATGGCAGGAGCCCTGACCCTTCCTCACTCCAGGCTGGCTTGTGTGCCACATCTGACTGTGCAGACACAGGCAGGATAATTTGGAAATAGTCTGAATATGGATTCCAGGGCTAACACAGCACTACAGCACCCAGTGCAGGTTCAAGATATGGTCTAGCACCTTCTCCAAGGTTTGCCCCCCTCGCTGGCAGCCACTCTAATGCAGCAGCAATACTGGTTGCTCAGAAATGTGAGGCTAGGTCAGACAGAGCTAAAAGGAGTGTTATTCCCCATCTGGGGACAAAAAGTTGTCATAGGTTAACATCTACCTCCCTCTGGAGGCTGCACAGGAGCCTGTGAGGGATTTAACCATCCACGGAGGTCTGTTCAGTTTTGAGCTTCACTGTGCCTCAAGCAAGGAGTGCCACTAGCACTTTTCAGTTGATATGCTTTTAATTACTTAATGATTTAATTGTTTAATCATCATCCATCACTGCAAAGAAAATCAGTTAGACATATGTTCTTGGGAGAGGTCCAGGAATGAAAAGTATTATGAAATTAAAAGCCTTTGGAAAAGGAAAATAAAGCAGCAAAACAGAATCTTGGCTAGTTAAACAGCTTAACATTCACAGATATTTTCATTAACACAATTGTTTTTATACAAAGATTCTAAGACTTAAATAAAAAACTCCTAGATTCTATTGATATTTAGCACTTCCTTTAGAACTTACCTTTGTTGAAATATTCACAATCATAAGCTAAAAAAAAAAAAAAAATGCAGTTACATTCACTCTATAGACAAACAGGTTTTCTAGTCCCCTTTACAATTAAGAGGTGAGCCAAATTACATCATACACAAACATTCATTTGAAAGTTATTGCCAAATAACTTTCAAATACTTGCTGTACTTCAGATAAAATACTAATTTAAACTACCCAGATTTAAAGAAAGCATTGCTTCCCAGCAGGAAATACTAAGCTTACATACCTACAGCTGTCTTTTTGTGACCTCTAGTGGCTGTGATTGAGCTTCACATCAAAACTCACCTTTTCCTTCAGAAGTTAAGAGCAACCCCCTGACTCTCTGGCCAGTTTGCTGTGTGACCCTGAGCAAGCTGCATACTCTCTCTGTGCAACTACAAAGTCAGAAGAATGCCTGTTTCCTTTCATTCTTTGCATCTCCCCTTCTTTTATCACATCTTTTGGAAATGAGAGCCTCCTGTTAGGCATTTCCACTAGGTGTTAGAGAAAAAGGCCTCAGATTATTTTTTTTTTTGTAAGTTCTAAGAACTGTTGGAGAGGAATACTAAGGTAATGACTATTCCCTGCTTAAAAACTTACTTGTCTTTCTTCAGAAGGCCTTTATACTTCACACTTGCACTGGGGGTTCTAATAAGGCATGTATGTTTATTAGACCTTATTAAGAATAAAGTTCTCCTGGAGATGGAAATCACCTGAGCTGTTAACTTTGCACCTTTGGTTTGAGGGATGCACTCTGTACCCTAATACAGACTTCCCAGGACTTTCACATCACAGGACAAAGGATTAAAAGTAGGAAAGTATCACTCACAAACACAGGAAAAGCACATAACCCAGCTAGAGCAGAACGAAATTGGAGCAAGGGGCACCAACTCATCTTCCCATCAGTGAGGCTTAGGTTCAATTCCTGGCCCCAGCTAACCTGGTGTGACTGATTTTTCAGCTCTGGCTCCCATGAATGCAGGGCATTGGCAGCCCTTGGCAAAAGTGGTGGGACAAACTTACGGCACACTCTGGGAGACCTCCAGTCTACAGCAACTCCGTGCTGGCAGCACTGATGGGCATATGCTGAGACACTCGTGCAGAAACACTCACAGTCACCTCCTTGGTTACAACCACAAGTGTCTGTCAAGCAGTTGGAGTAAAACCAGGTGACATCAATCTGGAAACAAAAATTATCGCTAATCAAAAAACCCTCCTGTAGAAACCACCAACCAACATCTCGACACAAAGCGGCTCTTTGAAAAGGCAATACATCAAACTTGGAAGCATTAAAGATTTCACTCTCAATGCTTCCTGAAACATGAGAAAAAATGTTCATTGGAATGAACCATAAAATCCTGTCCAGCACTTAGCAACACAATTAAATCAATCACCCCGTAAGAACAGGCACATCAAGATCTTGACACGAACTTGTGTTTTGAATTGTTCTGTAATATTTAAGCCCTAATAAACTGAGAAAAACCTTATTAAATAAAAGGGTTTAAAAATTAAAAATTAAATTAAATATTGAGTAAAATATTGATTTTACTCAAATCAGTAAAACTCAAATTTTAAGGAAGTCAGATACACATAAAAGGTAAGAAATCAAAGTAGATGGAAAGCTCTTCTTTACAGGCGAGTAGTTCATATTCTCTTCATATTATCAGAATTTCATACAAGAATTTGTCATTTTTCCTTACAGTATCTTCAAGTCTTATCATAAGTGACAAAATTTCAAAGAAAATTGTCAATGCTAATTTGCTTATGAAAATGTTACACATTTACATAATTTACTCAAATTGATTTACATTTGAGTAAGCCTTCTAGGAATGAGTTCTTCCCACCTGACACTGCCTATTTAATACATTTATTTATACATGCATGAAAAATGTGCATGCCATGTAACACATTTCATGAAAAGCAAGCAAGTGGTTATGCTTACACAGATAACATTTGTGATTAAAAGGAAAATATCCCAGATTGGGTGTATTTTTGTCTTCATTAATTGCAAAGTGCTCCATGTTGAAGAGTAGCATTTCTCTCTGGTGCTATATTCACTTTCCCTTGATTATATACAGGACTACAACTCACCACTGGGTGGCAAGCTTCAAATGCTTCACTTAGCAGAATCCCACATTCCTTCTTGGCAAATGGCTCTCTAAGGGGGTTCAAACTGCATGGATTTCGAATGTCAGAGCTGTCCACACACTAAACCGGGAAGCAAAATGAAGGTTGAGAAATCTTTTGAATAACCACTTTGTGTTTTGAACTTGCAAAGCACATTTTTGTGCTTTTAATTTTTTTAGGGAAATGCAAAACATGAAGCAAATACATCATTTATGAAATTGAATTAGGACCATGATATAGAATTAAAAGTTAATGCTAATGAAGAAGAACAGGAAAATCACATCATTTGAAGAAATGTTTCACTGGTCTGAAAGCATCAGAAAAAACACACACATACTGATAGGTCTAAGCAGAGATGCCAAAGAGGCCCAACCTGCAGTACTTACACCTGAGCATTCTCCCTTACATAAATAACAAAGATCACTCAATGTGCATTAGTAGCATCAGAAATCAGATATTTTTACCCTAACTACTAGGAAGGTACATTTCTATGAACACCACTAGAAACATTACCTTAGAAAAAGTTCTATTTCTAACTTTACAGCACATGGGAATTTTTTTTCTTTCCATTGCTATGGTTGCACAGTTAAATATTTCCCAGCTATGAACAACTGTCAACACACTGTAAAGTGAATTCAGAATTCTTCCATTATAAAAAAACCCCACTACTTTACTGCTCAAATGTAATCAAAAACATTCAAAATATGGTTACAGCACTTTTCTTTACTCTATAACACTCTGCAGCAAAAAAGGTGATTATTTTCTTTTCTTTAACAGATTATGACATCTTTAAGAACTGCTGATATTGTCGTTTGTATTGCTTGCTGCCTGACTGGTTCCTCCAGGAATGAACTTCTGATTTCATTTGAGGTAAATTTTATGGTATAACAGGAAAAAATCTACTAGCAAAATATACTAGCAAGCACATTCTCCTTTTGCCATGTACCTCTACAGCTGTCCAACTGTTTCCAAACTCTTGTGAGTTTGTTAATTCAAAATTATCTGGAGTCCTCAGTTCATTTACTGTCTTCAAATCAAAATTTCCACATAATCCAGTCAGTTGTCCCTAAGAAAAAAAAATTATATACACACACATATATATATATATAAATGTAATTTCACATGATGAAATACTATCAGTCATGACCATTTTCAACACTTGCATCTTCAGCTGTTTAATTATAAATTTGTCACATTTTGATCCTTTTTCAGCTAAATTTCAGTCAAAAGAATTCAGCTTTTCAGTCAAAAGAAATCAGTAACAAAGCTATGGAGGATATTTTATTTTGGCAATGTCACTATTATGCCCTTTCAGTTATGTATTCCCCAGCCTTCAGAAAATGAGATCATCTTTTTGTTCAGAGAAGGGAGTTGTTAGCCAGTTATGTTTTTTTAAGCCTCAGCAAACATCTGCTTCAGTCATGCAAGGAATGAGTACCAAAGGAGAACTTTGCCCCAAAGATATTTGTCTCTGTTGTTACAGAAATTATACAGAAAAGAGTAACTAAAAAAAGAGATAAATGAGAATATTTTTATTGACAAGGTAGCTGAATACTGCTTTAATTTATTTCTGACAGTCTGGTCTCCGAATAATCATGCTTTATTTAACAAGATTTTCATAAATACCTCAAAGAATTGGCAATAAGAGTGTTGACTTCCACCTACCTGCCACTGATGACCCATCTGCACATGAACTGTTGTTCTCTGATCCCAAAGAATGGTGATATGTTCATCAGGAAAATGAACAACAGTGAAAAATCCAGCTTTCCATAACTGCATTTTTTGTAGGCCATCTATGTGACTAGATAAGCTCTGTTCAAAATAAAACAAGGGAGCTTATAATGGAAATAATATGAAATGTTCACTTGACAGGAAATTAAACACCTAAAAAAAATTAACATGGTTCTCAGACATATCCAAAAACAGACTGAAGGCCACAGAGGGAGAAATGCTTAAGCAAAAGGGCCCTGGATTTTGAATGTGAAGTGTATTGTATTTTTATGATTTTCCAATGTTAAAAGTTGATTTTATATCAAATTTACAGGATGGGTAATGGACTGCAGATTAGAATGTTAATGATTCATCTTGGAGGTAGATGAATAGTCTAAAGGCTCCTCATTATGATTTTCACTTAGTTATAAGTACTTCTGTACCACTCACATTCTTTTTTTTGAATATGGATAGATAAAAAAGATGCATGAAGAAGACCTTGGAAATAAGGAATTATCCAAATATGTCTCTAGATTACAACCTTATTTACATGAAGCATTTTTCTCTCAATCCACTAACAATCAGACTGTAACTTATTTGTAGCATGGACTAAGATGCCTGGTTTAACTACTCAATATCTCAAACTTCCTTTCTACAGTCAGTCTATAAACTGTAAATAGTACTATTTATACTATAATTAGTAATATACTAAAAGTTTACAGAATAGAGTTTGCAGTTGGGCCAAAACAATATGAAATTCAGGCTGTGGAGTATATACCAGGGGCTTTAATTTGTTGAGATTTTCTAACTGTATAGAAATATTCCTCCTATACATTCCAGACCTGACTAAGCTCTTAGTTATAGTGGAATTAATAGCAAAACTCCCACTGGCTTCAAAACACCTGTATTTCTCCTAGGATATTAAACAGGATTTAAGTCTAAACAAAAGAGCTACAATTATATCATCTAACATTTTTGTCAAATATAGACAAGATTTTGTTTAAGGTTTCATTCAATCCAGATGGGAGCAGCATACACTGTAAAGATATTTACACCTCTGCTACTGAAGTGGCACAATAAGTTTTTGGTTATGAAAGGAAGAAACACCCAGAGAAGTACATATGCTGCTTTTTGATCAGCAGCAAGAACTGAAACTTACTGGATTCCCAGTTTCATCATCAAACACTAAAAAAGATTTTCCAACATTAATGAAAAGGTTTTTTCTGCAAATGATTCCAGTACTAAAGCAGTCAACATTCTCTATAATGAGAGAAAGACTGGTTGAAGAAGTACCCTGAAGGAGAAAAAAAAAAGAAGTCTATTTTAAAATGTACTAATATAAATACGCACGTTGTTACATAGTTCAATTAGCAGAAACCTCAGTGTATGTTTATGTCATGTATGATTCAAAGTCTAAACAATATCAAAAACAAAAAAGCAGGACTCAATAAAATGATTTTAACAGGTAGTTTTAAATCCACTTTTAGAGAGGTTTTACAAAGGAAAAATCTCACCTTAACTAGGTAAACCTTACAAGTTCCAACAAAGTCAAAGGTGAGTCCGTCAAAGGTCCTGTAGTGCCGGTCCCCGTACGCCGTGCACATGGATGGGCAGGGCTGGAAGGTGCACTGGAATGATCCATGCTGGCAAATGCTGAAAAATGCACCACCAATAATGGGAATATCAGCTGCAAGCCCAGAAAAATGATCACAGCTATTGCACTAAGAAGCAAAGAAACAGAAGCTGTGCAAGTGTGAGGAGTGTGGACAGAAGCATTTTGAAACGCTGGCTAGAAACAAGACACATCAATTAATTCTCTGGGGAAAAAAAATGTACATATTGAACTCAAACCATCTAAGTCTCTTCTTCCATGAGAATTTAGAGGCTCCAGAATACACAGACAGCACAATTAGTCTCAAAAACCCCCAAAAAAACAACCAAGAGAACCGACAATACAAAACATCCAGTGCAACGTAATACAATTTATTCTCTAGTGCACACCAATAACCACAATTGCCACAAGGTGAAAGCCTTCTTTTTCAGCTTTTCACAAAACATTTTTTCTGTACAAGCTGAATCTTAGAGTGAAAAAGTAGCATGTCCTGTCACTAGAGTCTTCATGCATTCTCTGCCTGAATGAGAATTTCAGAGTTACCAAGGAAACATTTCAGTAGCATTATTTTGGTGCTTAAGTTCCTTAGAAGAACCATGTTGTTGGACTTGCTCTTTTTGCAGATGTCATCAGCCCTAAACCCCAGCCTAACAGTTTAGGAGCTTCCAGAACCATTCAATTTATGTCTGTGGCCACCTTAAGCATCAAAGGGTTTTCACCACACATCTAGTGAATGACTGTTCAGGCCTTGCTGCGTTCCCTTTGCAGCGTAAGAGAATAAATGGATTCTCTTTGCATAATAAGAGGCTTTCCAGAATTGGATAAAATGCCTCTTTCTGAATCACCCTTCTGCAATCTAAATAACATTTTCAGAAATGACTTAAGTTTTATAAATAATGGATAGAATTTCATTTCCCAAATCCACAATCAATCATTAAAATATCATTTCTATGTTCCCAAATGACCCAGACACTTAAATTTTCATTGATAAAGACAGCAAAGCTGGTGCCCTCGCATAGCTTTAGTACAGGTGTCTTTATGAATGTAGGTTAAACTAAATACAGCATGTGATACAATTTTGGTACATACCTAAGTTTACTCCTTAAAAAAAATTATTTTTAATTTCCTCATTAAATGAATGCTGAATGTTTTACAATTAAATTCTTAATCTGACTTACAGAAATACTGGATAAATGTCCAACATTTGGCATCTCATACACTGAAGCAGCAGGCAGTATGAAGCTTTTTTGTCAGTGTAATTTTTCTTTCATATTTCTATTACAGTGCCAGTACACCTCTGTTTTCAAAAGGGCAGCAAATATCTAGAAAATCTAGGCAGCTCTAGCTGGTGGTAGCATCAGGTTTCCTCCTGTTCACTTAGCAATTAACTTGCACCTACATGGAGCCACTGTCCAGATTTTCCAAGACTCTGCTTATCCCATCACTGATTTGGTCCACTGCTTGTGTTTTGCATCACTACATGTATCAATACACGAGGCACATGGCTAAAATAAGTTAAAAGCACAACATATAAGAGGTGTTTGCTGTATCAAAGCACAGGGAAACAGCAGTAGGACTTGCTAACTGCAGTCACCAAAGGAAGGAACCTCAAAGTGATGGAGAGAGAGAGGCAAACAGAAGAAATTATGTTTGGACTGGAAGACTAAGTGCTGCTTCCCACGTTCTCCAGAGACATTAGGTTTTAGTTTCTCTCTTGGCCTATTTGAATCCTTCTCCATATGCTGACCTCTTAAAGGCCTGTGCAGAAACATTTCTTAACATGTAAAGCCTAGGGAGAGCCTTTTCTTTTTTTCAGGAACACATTTAAAGTCAGAAGGAAGGGATTAAGAGGTACACAGTGTCTTTAAAGTCTTCTACACCAGGCTTGTTTCATACTAAGTGAACTAACATTTAGTTATCAGAATCTAGAGAGCCCTAGTTGGAAAAGTTGAGCTATCAGAATCTTCTAAACTTCAAATAGCTTTTTATAAAGCATATTTCCAAGAAGAATTTGTTAAAGAATACTGAAGGTCCAGTTCAGCTGCCCACAGAGAGGGACCAGGAGCTGCTCAATGGTCTCAGTATGATGACAGCAGACCAGCACATCTGCTTGCACAAACCCATCTTACCTGGCACGGCACCCCATCAAAATGTTGCTCTGATAGCCTCAGCATTAGAACATTTCGTGTTTAATGTTGCCACTAAATGCTAAATATTTCAGGTACTTCCACTGAAAACAAAACTTGGGAAACCTAGAACCACAGGTCAGTCAGACCCCAGAGCTTGGGTTGAAAGTTCCTGTCAGTTCACAGGTAGTTTTGCCAACTTATGAAACTATTTTGTTGGTCATGTTACTGTTCAATAGATGAATCAGATCAACACTTATGTTGATAACACTACACCAAATATGAGTAAGATCACATTTAGTATCAACACACACTAATTCAATGCGCCAACCCCACTGTATGATAACTTCTAGGAGAGCCTAAGCGTGTTTGTTTGCACAGAAGCACTCCCATGCCTTTCCCTAAACATATCAGATACACACTCAGCAGACTCAGATTTCATATGTTTTATATCAAGCAGAGCTTGCTGCAGACTCACCTCTACTAGGAACAGCTGATTGCCAAAAAGCCATTATCACTTAATCTGTCTTTGCTTCTGGACATGGAAGACTACAAAAGCCATGACAAGATTAAGGATTTTTGCATGAATTAATGAGCCTGGCCTCAGGGAAAAAAAAAAAAAAAAAAAAAGAGAAGGCTAAATATCCAGTGTCTTTCTGCCTGCACTGCTGCTGCCTTTGGTGAAGTCTCCTACAGATTAGATGGGATAAATGAATTTTCTCTGATGCGAGCAATCCCACAGCAGGTCCAAATGGAGAGGCCTTTGGAGACAAGGGGGTGAATAACCCGGGTCGCTTTACCTGCCTGCCCAGTGGAGATGGCTTCTAAGTCGCTTCCCCAGTCGACCAAAGGGCTACAAATCTCTTCTAGAGCAGCTACTGAGGACCTGACGAGAGGCAGAGGAAGGCAGTCAGCACAAGGCTGCAGGGGGCACCACATCCAGACAAGGCAGAGCCTGGTGCTGACAGGACGAGCCTTCCCTGGGCTGGGCAGGCCAGGAGCAGCAGCTCACCAGGGGACACCAGTTAAATGCTCCTGGTCAGCTGCAAAGAGGGCACAAAAAGAGGGAACTGCTCTGCTGGGAATCTGGAGGCTACACTTCTATCACAGCATCATGGGTGCTTGGCAGTACAGCTGATTTTTCTGAGGCTCTGGCAAGACAAAAAGCACCGCTTAGTGCCAGCCTGCAACATTCAGCCTTGGTCAGACAGGAAAACAGGCAGAGATTGTCAAGAAATGAGCTTGTTTCAGGATCAAGTAGGTGGGGTGTATTGTCACACTCCTGTGAAGCTCATTAAAATGGCAGTAAAACATTTCCTACTGAGAAGAAACCTGGCAGGGTATGGGCTGCATTTACAACACTGGATAGTAACAGGAGCAGGTGTCTGAGTGTGTTTAAATGATCCTATCAAGCCATGCCTATTGGAATTCTCCCTCTGAACGCTGATTGATTCACCAGTTACCCGCACACAAAATCAGTGACCAGTTGGTCAGTTTCTTTGCTCTGTACAAGATGTTGCTCAGTACTTTGCTAATTCAACATAGCAGTGGATGCACCTTTAAGGACACAGATTTATGTTCTGGTCTCTAGACTGCTCAGATTCAGTGCCAAATGTGAAAATGAATAAGTAAAAAGCTTTTAAAAAATGTCCCTCAGGTGTAATATTTAAGTGATTTTACCCATATTTTAGGAATACTAGCCATGACCTTGAAAATTAAAAAATATCATTTTCTAAATCAAGATTTTTAAAAACTAAAAAGATCCCAAATCACTATTATTTTGGTATGTAAAGCACTTTGGAACAACAAAACCTGAACCAGTTTTAATAGCTCTTTGAAGAAATGCAAATTCAAAGTCAAAGTAGATGACTTACATAATCTGCTGTGAAATTTATGATTAAAACACATGAAGAAAAAATAAACAACCTACAAATACACATTTAAAATGAACTCATCACAAACTGATCTCCACTTACCATGTATGACAGGAAGAAATTACTTTGTCGCCTGGAAAATATTCCTTTCCTTTCCATGAGCATGGACATTCATCTGCATCCAAGCAAATGTCCCCGTGTTTCACAAGACTATCAAAAAAAGAACAAAAAATACACATTCAGCAGCAGTGTAGCTGGTATCCAGATACAAAAATATTTTCCTGAACTTTAAAGTTACTACCAATTTTGTTACTGAGACCCAAATAATATTTAAAGTCTTCTGAAACGGCACAACTTTATTAATAATTGTGCATGAGAAATTTGGTATCTTCCTTTCACAGGTACCTGAATATTTTATCTTTACTAAGTGCACTTTGGGCACTAACTCTCTTAAGATTGACTCATTAATACACAAGTTTTAAGGTCAGGGGAACTCAAAATTTCTAGAAATCCCTCTATATTTCATCAAATTTCTTGTCATTCAGTCAAATTACATTTAACTGAAGCCAAGAGACAATCCATGAGATGAATGACATATTTAGTCTAACGATTTTTAAATGAAGATTTCTTCTTATGCCCTTCCTTTCTTTCCCTAATTTAAAGAGTTTTATTTTGCTGCAGTTATTCTGTAGCTGCAGTTATGCCTCTTACTCCATGAATAATTTAATCAATACCAAAAGAGCTATCCTAGCTGCATGAAATTATTGTTTTAATTAATATTTCCGCATGACAGGCACCTTCATGCAAGCAATTACAAATGTACTCAATTTTAGTGGCAGAAGTATCCTCACGGTCTTCGAAGGAGATTTTCATTATAACACAGCTAACCATATGCATAGCTATTTACAGTTCAAGACTAATGCTATGAATTTGTGGGTAAACACAACTCCTAGACAATCAGAAAAAAAAAGGAAAGTGAAAAAGATTACTTTCATAGAGAAAGAACAGAGGAATTCTTGTCCAGCAAGACTAAACAGAGTAAACAGTCCTAATTTTAAAGTAAAAGGTTTGTGGCTTTTTGATAATACTCAGAAAATCTGAAATTAGATAAAGAGAGAGAGATAAAGATTCTACAAATAAATGTCAGGAAATACACCAGAAGCACTGAGTTATTTTATTAAATAAGCTATCATTTCACTGAGTCCAGGAAAATTGCATTTCTTCCAAAAACCAATTCATTTTTTTACAAATATTGTAATGTTGTAATTGAAATTGTTGGGTAAGCAAAGTGATACCAATATGGGACCTGAGGGTCTAATAACAGAACAGCTGTGATGACAAATCCATCTCTCAAATGAAAGCTGTGAAACTTGAACTCTTGACAAGCTGCAGCAGTGTCTTTCACTCCAACTGCTGCAGCTCCCAAGTTGTTTTGATCCTGCCCCATTCCATATAACACAAGAATCTAGAGCAGCCAACATGCCAGCTCCATAGTAAAAGGATTCCTCACAGGCACCATGCAGTCTATGATTATCCTTGTTTCTAATGTTTGAAACCTATTTCTATTGAGAAATAAACAGTCTCTTCAAAGGCTACTTTAGGGCAGATAATTTTTTTTTCAAGTTCAACATTCAAGTTCAAATTTGTTTGAAATCCCAGTGCCTCTCTGTAGTAATACAAAAAATACAAAGAAACTTGTAGGAAAACCTGTACCTTTTTGTGTTCCTAACAGATTCATTGTTCCTGACGTTTAGCACTGACATTTGGGCAAGATATGACACCATAGACAAGATGTGATAGTTGTGAGGCACATCCATGACAAACAGGGTAACAATAATGTTTTGCTTGCCTGCTATCCAAAAGGAAACCTTTTCATCCTTGAATTTATCACAGGGAATTTATTTGCTTGTATTAATGAGCTGGTAATTTGTATTTGACAGATTAAATTGTACAAACTTGTAATTTGTATTTGACTCTTCTTCAGTGTGTTATGGATCAGACAGAAATTTACAGCTCTGTGAGGCTTATGAATGGGAGAATGCAGAACACCATAAACCCTCCTCCCCCATTAAACTGAAAACCTGTCATTTTCCTCCAGGGTAGGTGAAGTGTTCTTTGTAATCCATACTTATTTCAAGCATTGTGTCACTCTGAGACAATCAGCTGTGAGACTGAAATTCCCACTGGTTTAAAGCTGCTCAGAATTGAACCAGGGCACATTCAGACACAAAGAGATCACACTGACAAGGTAACACTAAATGCAGTTTTTTCCTCACATTATTACACTGGATTAAAAAAAAAGGTGATAACAGCTTTCTCTCTTGTAAAGCCAAGCAAATGGATGGATTTCAATGATCTAAGAATTCACCACAAATACCCTACAGAGAGGCCTTGCACAGCTCCTCTTTGAAGTATCAGACATTTTTTCTTGATGCTTGTACTTAACTGTCCAGCCTAAAATGAACTGCAAAGACACGAGGACAACTATGCCACTTCACCCTGCTGAACATTTACTTTCATTATTATCTCATTATTATCTATACCTTTCTGCATTCACACACGGAGAATTATGTAAATAGTCTCGGTAAAGGCACCATGAGAAGTTACATCACCTATGACTCAAACACGCCTTCGCTTCTCCAAAGATCACAAATCTGGACCAAAACTATTAAAAAAATTGTTCTCCCACCTTCCAGACAGCAGTTTTCAAAAGTCTGTGTCTTGCAGAAGCTCCTTCCCCTCTCTCCTGCAACAGCCTACCATCAACTGATTTATGCAGCCACAAGTTTTTTTGCCACAACTTTAAATTTGCTCTCTGAAGGTTTCACAGATCATCCTACAAAGGTCTGTAGTAGAATTTAAGGGAAGCAAAAAATGAACAAAATAAGCAGCAGGGAGCACTTGACTTGTCTAACCAGAAAACAAGAATAATTTTGAGAGAAAATTCCAACATTAGTAACATTACTGTAGCACCTAATGCCTTCATTACAGTTCACTCATTGTGTAGACAGGGAGAGTTAATATATTCTGGTTGACTTTTCTTTTTCGTTTGGGGAGCTTCTTAAAATCTCTTCTTCCTTGTTCCCCTGGTTTATTATACCAAAAATATTAAGTAATTTTGTAGAATGTTTAGACGGTTTTCATTATTCTCACTAAACCCTTCCATCTTTCTGTGTTAACAAATGATTTTGATGGTTTAACTGAGATATTCAGTTTCTTTTGCAGCTTCACCCTGGACTGGAAACCTTCCTGCAATCAGCTCCACCACGAGCACCAGAATTTCAGAAAGTAACTCTGAACATAATGGAAGTCTTCCTTTGAACTAAGTGACTGAGTTTACTATTTCTCTTCTTAAAAGCAAGTCAGAAAGGAGAAGGTCATACAAAAAGGTGCTCAAGAACCTGAATGATACTGGTGAAGTTTTACTGTCAATTAATACAAGTACAGGAGAAAAATAGAGATTTATTTGCAGCTGGTGTGAACTAGAAAGTAGGAGACCAAGAGGGTTTGTAAGTGTTGCAAGAGGAAATAAGGAACTCTAAAATGTATCAAAGAAAGTTGCAAGTTTGCAAAGCAGAAGAGGATGGAAAAGAACTGGATTGTCTTGCCAGGGCACTGCAATAGATGTTTTCTTTGGAAATGAGTTCCTGCACCTTTACCATGCTGTGTCTATTGCCACCAGAAATAGAAACCAGCATAAAATCTGGTGTGGATAAACTATTGGTTCCTGAAACATCCAAACCTAGGAACATTGATGCAGTCTTTGCAAGAGAATTGTATTTTCCTGAGGAAGTAGTTAAGTTCATAGGCATGATGGGATGTACCCCCATCAGGGTTAATCCTTATTTGCCTGAAAAACATTAAGTCTCGACAGACCTCTCCAAAACTCTGCCTAAACCAGAAGTTTAGGTTTATTAAAATTACTTAGCCTGATAGCAGCAGCAGGGCCATCCAGAAGAGTGAAGTTTTGACAGAACACAGTTTTTGTTTTCATGCTGATAATAATAGTTAATTCTGAGTTTAAACTGAGGAGCAGTAGGTCTTCTGAAAAATGATACTAAGCACACACCAAAAGCACAAGACTTTGATTTAATCTAAGGAGACTTATTTTAAGACATAACATGGTCAATGTAATTATATTAATGAGGATTGGTTTTCTAAAAATATTTGAAACTCATCTGTATTCTTCCCACCTTAATTCTCCATTAATAAAGTTGTTTGTCCATAGGTACATTTAGAAGATGGCAACATTCATTGTTTTTTTATGAAAGTTAGAAAGTGATGAGTTTTCTTTTTTATTAAGAAAACCTTCCAAGAATGTGTTTAAGCTTATTATGTGTCACTTGATACATAGCACAGAAATACAATGATAATTTAAAAATTTTTAGAAGGAAAATCTGGCATGATATTCCTTAGTTACAAAATTTCATTACAGCTACAGGATACTACAGCTTTGGATTTACTAACTCTTCATTCATCTATTTTATGAGAGCAGAAAGTGATGCAAAAAAGGAGAAGCCATAAAAATTCTAATTATGTTAGTAGAGTCAAGTCCTAGCACAAAAGATATTCTTCTCTGTCATAAATAATAAGTTGTCTCCAGGGTGTGGGGGTCGGAGAAAGCAGGACCATTTTTGTTTTTCCTAAAAGTACGTATGAAAAAAATTTGTGACACATTTTGCTTAAAAAGGTGTCCCACATAGTTGCAAACAATTAAACATATAGCACAAGGAAAAAAGAAAACTTCAATACAATTGCCTTGAGTTCTTGAGGTTCAAACAGGCTCACAGGCCACAAAACTAAATACACATACCTGGAATTATGGAGCACATTATGTTCTGAGTTATTCTAGAATGGTCTTGCTTTCTTTTTAAGATCAATCTGTTGACACTCAATAAGATATTGAGTTGGGTATTGGATGTTGCTGAACAGTGAGAAATTAAGTGACCTGGATGTACAGATAACCACTGCTAGCAGTCAGCTGAGAATTAACTTTTTATTCCCTTGCAGTACTAACATTGAGAGGGAAATTGAAAAAAAGTCACTGGAACAAGGAGAAAATTAGAGCCAGTTTTATAAGCATGACTACAAAGAGAAGTTGGCTATGATTTAAAGCTCAAAAAAAAGTTAGTCATGAAAATTTTGAAACTAAAGTTTCAAAATACTGCAAAGTTAGCAGAGACTGATTGATCTAAGTTAATTGTATAGTGGTTGGCTTAACATAGCTTTATAGAGGGAACAAATACATAAAAGGGAAAAAATTATGAAGATCTAATAGGCAGATGTAACAGAAGCAATAAAACACATCACTATTTGCATTTGGGACAATATGTATTTCAAGCTATTGACTTAACTCTCAGAATTTGTATTTATTATTCATGTGCAGAGGCTGGTGGGCCTTTGTTTTTCCAGCAAGATGGAATTATTGTGGAATAGACCTAGAAATTGCTAAATATTTCAGCTAATGGAAATATGAATGGATAACATCATCTAAAATAAATACTGATGTATGTTATTAAACCATCTCACTGAGTCAGTCCAAATGAAAGCACCTGTCTTCAAAAATATGACAAGGCTCTTGTTAGACTCAGAACCACCTAAGCTGGAAAATACCTCTAAGCTAATTAACTCCAACCATTACAATACCCCACAAAACTACATACACTGAAAATACAGCACAAATTTTATGCTGTACACTCTATAAAGTATAGATCAGTTAAATCCAACTCATGCAGCAGTCAAAGGGTAAAATCCTGTCAGTGGGGGAAGAGAGAAAACACAATTAATTCCTTTAGGAAAATAACCGCTTTTCTTGGCAGCAGCTCTAGAGAAGGCTGTAAGCAACAATGAACAGAAGCTGTTTTGGAGATCATTACTGGTCTGACTGGACACCATGGAAAACCAATGGAATAGGACAGGCACAAACGAGCATATGCCCATCTGTAGCAAACATGTCACACAGCATCCAGAAATGTAGGAAAATACTACTGTTTATTCCCCTTTTCCTTTACTCTGTCTTTTCTCCTGGTTTCTTCTGCAGTCTGGTGAAGGATTTTGTCTCCATGGTAAATCATGCACATTTGATATAGTTAAGGAGGAAAAATAATTTGATTCATAAAAACCCAGAAGCAGAAAATGTAATTCAAATATTGTACTTGAAAAAATATGCACTATTACTTTTTTTCTGAAATGCAACATAGAAATATATAATATTTCCCTTTAAATGGTGACAGATGAAAACCAGTAAGAAAAAAAATAAATAAAATCTTCAAAATCAATTAATATGTCAGGCAAAGCAGGGTGAATCAACATTAGAAAGAGTTCCAGGAAAATTAATGTTTGATTTCAACAGCTTCTAGAATAGATGGAAAGTGTATCATCCATTTTTGTACCTAAAAACTGTAACCCATAAAATGATCTCCTGTAAATTTGGATATTTACTTAAGCATGGTTACCTGCATCTGTTTTACTCACTGCAGCTTACAGCTGCATTGTAGGCACAAAAAAAATGTATCACTGAAGTATTTGAAAGAGTATTTCAGACTCCAGACACCAGAAAAACAGACTGCAAAATAAAAACATTGCCCTCTTGAAATCTTAACACCATTTTTGTGAAGAGGTTCTTTTCGTTAAGTACCCTTCAGGGTACCACTGAGGAACAATCACTCCACAAAAGATCAGAAAGGTCCCTCCTCCTGAAAAAAATGTAGCTTCCTAAACACATTTCTTAGTTGTGACATACTCACTTTACTTCACTCACTTTTTAAATTATTTTACCTAAATCAACAAATCAAACACATTAAACTGATTTCATTGCTACTTAAATCAGCTTAGCTTACATGTAATGAATCAAGAAAAACTGATGCAAGATCTCAAACAGGAACAAAAACATGAATGAAGGAATGAAACTTATTATTTCAGGTAAAGGACTAATATTAAGATCAAAGAAATTCCATGGCTGTTTTACCCTTTTAAAGTGGACAATGTCACCTCAGTTTTCTATTTCACCAGTAAGAACTGATAGCCTAAAAAAGGAATTTCAAAGTTGCATAAAGTCACAGGGCACTGAATCCTGCACTGCTTGAAATGACATGAACACAGGATGAGGTACTGTACAAAGGTGGTGGTATTTTATCCATTTTTCTCTTCCAAAAGTTTAATTAAATTTTTTCATTACTGTGCTGCACTGTCTCTGACTCTAAGTTGTTCAATCTGCAGCATGAATCACTGCAGTGTGAATTCAGTGACTGACTTAAAACATCAGGGCTCTTCATATCCAACTTCTATCAAAAGCATCTCTTACTAAAATTCCTAAACAATTAAGATTTATTATCTAAGTAAAAAACTTGCATAGTTAATCCACAGCATAAGTCTCTCACTTTTCCAAAAGCACACCAAAACCTACACACCTTTAGGATCATCTTAATTTTTCTAAAGCAACCTCAAATAAAAACAAATATATAAGCAATATAGGATCACTAGAGCTGAATATTCAAAAGATGTCAGTTTTGACAAGTTTGTGAGTGAATTTAATTGCTACTTCACCAGTACAGATTGACTTCCTAATTCTAACCCTAGGCTTGTAACACTGTTTCCTAGTTCTGCCTTAAGCAGCACTGAGGGTAAAATCCTGACACACAAAAACCCTCTCCCTTTGCATGTGCTAAAAGAAAAAATAAAACAACAAAACACCATCAACCTAAATGAACAAACAAACCCCCAAACAAACAAAAAAAAACCAACCAAAAAACCAAAACCAAATAATTTTGTGCTAGTATCTCTACAGTACAGGCAGTACAGTGCAGAAAATAATTCAGTTTGCTAAAGTTACAATAAAGACAAATCTTCCTAATTTTGTATTTTTATCCCTAGGGAATCATAACACTTAGCCTCTAACAACCATAAAACCATATTAGCAGAGCTTTGGGATCATCAACACCTGACCCTGAGTCTTCCAATGCTAAAAAACAAATGTTATTTTTTACATTCTGGACCTAAATTCACCAGGAAGCAGTAGAGATCACAAATTCAGAGGTTATGCACAGCAAGACAGCAGAGACTAAAAAGTTTATGTGATCTGAGTTGCCAGCCATGCAGTGCTGCTGAAGGCAGCTTTGAAGTATGTCAGATGGCCCAAGAGGGTGAATTTTTGCAATTCTGAAAATATCTGCCTCCAGTTAATTTCAAAATCTACCTTAGCACTGCATTTTTCAACATGGTACCATACTGTGAGTTCCACTAATTACAGGTTCCATTTCATATGAACCATTTCACATTTCATGTTTGAGTATTAAAATAAAACCCCAAAATCCTGAGCAATATTTTATCATGAGAGAGAAATATCTACACTTCACTCAGTACAAGTGCACAGACTTCAACTGAGCTATCTCAACAGTTCACATGAT
The DNA here is from genome assembly GCA_037834095.1 of Argya squamiceps. NCBI lineage: Eukaryota > Metazoa > Chordata > Aves > Passeriformes > Leiothrichidae > Argya > Argya squamiceps. Next base: position 13,013,960 of record JBBMKD010000216.1, on the reverse strand, counting down.
TTCAGTTATAACACTAAAATACTTCAGGCTGTGGGCTTAAGAAACTAAATTACATAAAGAATAGCATAACTTAAATACATTATTATTATTTTTATAACCAAAATTCTCTGAACAATACAGTGCTTGATTCCACAGCAGCTCATCTGTACATTATCAGCATAAATCCCCAAGCCTTAAACAAATCTTTTGAGGGAACAAATACTGAAAATTATGCCTATGAATAAATAAACTTGTCTCCCTCAGCCAAGTATCGAAATAAAAGGTTAGATATTTGAAAAAATTCAAGATAAACACAATTCTGCTGCAACACAGAGACTGAATAATATTATTTCAATGCCATCTCTATATTTTTGCTTTTTTGATCATATTATTATGAAGTATTAACAGCTCAAATACTGCTGTATAACTCCACTTCTTTTGGTTTAGCCTTTATTATGACTTTAACAGCCAGTATTGTGGGGTAAGCCTTCACAAGTTCGATGCTCAGCCTTTGATATCTCAAATTGTCCAAGTAGAATTAATTACTCATGTCTGTGCACCAAAAGATGCAAATCTGTCTGTACTCACCCTGGTGGGCAGACACAACCTGACACACAAGGAAGGTGTGCTGAGAAAGTGAGGTTTAGCAGCTGGTTCTCACAGGTCCTCTCTCTGCTGAGCTCACGATCCACTTGTGGATTACTGCAGTTAATATAAATCTGTCCAACTGGGCAGCTGTGTGCTGGGGGAAAAAATGACAAATGCTTCAGTCTTCATCCCTGGAATTGTGCATTCTGCAAATAAGGATTTGTAACACAGAAATTATAACATCCAGCAACAGCAATAACATTCAGTTGCCTTTCCTCATTATTTGGGGCAAAGCTAACCTTTGTTTGCACTACTGAAGGTGTACTGTTTACCATGCAGCTAAGCTTATCTTCATTAGCAATCAAAAATTAGTGTTTTAAAGTACTGGGGGGAAAAAGGTTATTCAGATTTAACAGTATTTTGAACAGTTACACTGGTACAAAGCAGGAGCATTACTTTCAAGCACACAAATATGTAATTATGGATCCCCTCCCAGAAGTTAATTTGTACACATTGCACTATCTTCTAGTTCAGACAAGGGGTTCCACAGAGACTGGAGGAAATGAATTCACTGATCCTGAAGTATCTTTGCCCTCTCTCTTCACTCACCTCTTATGTTGTTATCACAGTTCATTACACCATCCCTGCAATGGCTGCAATAGAAATACACAAAGATGTACTGAGAGCCAGGAAGATCTAAAAATACTAATATATTCTATTTAGTAATGCAGAATAAGTCAATAGAAAATAATTTTATAAATGTTTGCACTGAACATTATAACTGTGGATCAAGTGTGCATTGCCTCAACACATGAAGAACATTACTTAAACTTCAAACTTTTGCTTTATGCATAATGTTATTATGAGTTAAGATGCATGGATTGACAAAAAAATACATACAGGAATATGCCCCCATACTGCTCCCCAAAACAGATTTGCCCTGCATGAAACAGTTCAAAACTGCAAAAAAACTCAACCTAACAGGATCCTCTATGCAGGGAAGCACTGAGAAACCTAACACTGTCTGCTCCTTTCTAATTTGAGCCAAAATAGTCTGGTACTTTTCTAAAATGGCAGCAGCTCCTATTGCAACTCATTGTCAGGGGAAAACTGTAGCAGTGCTGGCTGAGTTTCAGGTCCTGGTCTTCACTAGAGAACATGAGGCCATGAAATCCAGCACTGTTTTCCCATTCTTTTGCAATGGCTAAAGCATCCCCAGGACTCCTACTTGCTGGTCAGCAGATTCAAAAGCAAATTCTGTATGTGCTACAGCCTCTCTGTGGAAGCATTTGGAGTTGTGTATGGACCCCAAAGCCCTGCAGGGAAAGTGCTCAAGGACTGCACAGTATCACTCAGGCAGGAGGAAAAGGAATGCCAAAGGGAACTGAGAGGGAGGCAGCTCAAAGGCTGATATGACATCAATGAAAATACTTCAAAGAAGTATTGTTGTTGAAAGCAACAGAGCAGAAAAGGTATTCCATAGAGAAGAAATTCCAGTGAAAGTGAAAAGCTCCAAATATAAAGCAATTGAGAGGAATAAAGGATGGGGAGAATATAATAAAGATCATAATTTTTTTCTAACAGTAAGTGACAGATAAAAAAGGCTTCCTCACATAGTATTTTTTTCCAGTTCATCCACACATGTATTCCTAAATGATTCCTAATATATTACTTAGCACAAGGAAATTCACAGGAGCTGACAGTCTGTACCTCTACATTTGAAAGCCTTTACTCTTCACAGTTCTGTATATAGCCTTATTAAGAAAACACCTCAAGTAAAAATCATGACTAAATGGGAGACACAGATCTCTAATTCTAGCTAAAATGCTAGTAGTTACAAACCAGTAGATTTTAATTTTATTAACAAACATAAGCTGCCAGATCTCAAACAATTCCACAAAGGATTTTTACAACAAAGAGCAATTTCAAAAAAACTGTATTTGTGGTGGACCATCACATGATACATATATCCATCACATGGGCCAGCAAAATTAGCTGAACTAGACCTTTGAGGAGGAGGATTAAGGTTTCCCCAGGAGAAACCCCTTCTCTTGACTGCCAGGGCTCTTTGGCACATTTTGTAAACAAAAACACCTTGGGGGGCAGGCAACAGTGCACCCAGCCTTTGCAGGGCCCCATATGCACAATGGGCATACTCCAGGGAATCTGCCCTAAGGTTAAAAAAATAAGCTAACTTGATGAGTAAGATATCAATTTATAGCAATCAGTATTTCTGGACTGCTGACAACAGTGAGAAAGAGTTTGTGTAGGCTTATTAAGTGCCCCCACTGCAATAGGAGTCTGACAATACCAATCTCTAATGTGGCCTCTGTTAAACTGAAGTACTACACTGATCTATCACAGACATGATTTGGTCTGTTCTGCTTTTAATCAAGTGCTGTAACAACTGATACAGGCAGGGAGAGCTCAGATATTGTTTCTGAAAACTTGTTATTTGCAGAACTTGTCATCCACATTACTTAACCTTCTCCAGACAGAAGTAACTGTTGAAAAGGATGCATCTGGCAGGAGCCAGGACCACCTAACAAAGCTTTCTTCTTTAATGTCATGACTGCAGTGATGCAAATGGAAGAGTAAGAGGACAAGAACAAATGCCAAATGTAAGGAACAATAACAGAGATGCTTATTTACCATTGGCTGCAGCTGAGAGTTTTTTGTGTTGTTTCTTAGTTGATAAAAGCCACATTGCTCTTTTACAATGATTCTATACTAGTGGAAGAGAGACTCTTAATAATTCTTCATAAATGGATTAGAATCTGGTAAAGGGAAGGAGAATAGCAATGAAGATCTATGGACAGTCAGGAAATGTCTGCTTTTCTGGAGCTCTCCACATTAGCAGGGATATAAGAAATTATTGTGGCTTTTCTTTCTGTTTTGCACTTCAATATATTGCATTACAAAGAACAGCAACCTGAAAAGCCTAAGCTCTAAAGGACCTTTGTCAAACACAGAGAAAACTGATGCAGGTTTACTTGGTAGGTTTCATTAAGAAATAACTAAAACAACAAACAGAAAACTCAACAAACTAGTCAAAATTATTTGATAGAGTTCTTAAAGTGACACAATTTACATGAAAACACAATTGTGTATCTTACCATTTGCCTAAAGATGTCATGACATTTTCTCCAGGGGGATAGTCAATTCCTTGAAAATAACATGGGCATTCATTTCTGTAATAGAGGAAAAACATGTAACTGATTAACCCAAACTGAAAAAACAAGACAGAATTCCCACTGACTTAACTGCTGTTCAAATTTCAGTTGCTTTGCTGGTTTTGGTGAGTTTTTTTCATTTCACCAGTGGTTTTTGTGGTCGTTCAAGTTTGGTTTTTTTAAATGCAAGAAATCGATCTCAATACTGCTGTATAACTCAAACACATTTCAAACCAAATCAGTAGAAAAATGGAAGCTTATGTTTTTTATCTTTTACATGCCAAAAAAACAGAGAGATTGTAACAACTAGCACTGATGATGTGAGATGAGTGTCCATGTTATAGAAAAGCTATTTTTGATCAACACAGACATCAGTTCTGTATAACTGTAAGAGCCCTTGTCAAGTTTACAGATGCATATCATCTACAAGGGTACAAGTTAATTAACTTCCCACTCTGACTTGCAAATGTGGTGGTCTGAAACACTGACTTATCAGAACTGCAACTTTACCCACCTCTGTAGGCATCGCTCAGTCTTGGTATCCAAATACATTCCAGAGGGACAAGCACAGCCTTCAACACAATCACTGCTGCATGTCTCTGGCACAGACAGGGCTTGGCAGGTTCTGCCACAGGTAGATACACAAGTACTGTACTCCTTTGTGTCTTCACATGAAAGAGCTGTCCAAACGAAACAAATCTCTCAAATTACACTGCAAGAGACTCAAGTACCTCCCAACAGTTTTCTGATAAACATCTTCATTCTTTCGTTCCCAATCACATTAAATTCCACTAAAATTGCCATCCTGGCACTATGCTGTGTAAACTACACAGATGTAAATCCACAGTAATAACAAGTGCAATGAGTCTGGGCAGCTAATCCAGATTTACACTGTGGAAACTGAACAGCTGAAGCCTTTTTGCCTCTAACTCTGAAAATTGGCATTCATGCATGGGCTTTTGGAAATGCACAGCACCTTAAAAAAACCCCACCTTTAAATAAAACACATGTACTTCGTAGATGTTGCACAATACCATATTAAATTTTCTTATATATATATGTCTCTTATAAAGCTCTACTAAGAAAAGACTGAAGATCTTGAAATACTAACAGATTCACATATTTTAAATGCGACAAGCATGACTTTTTAAACATACCGTAAGGAAACTATACTTGTTTCCAGAAAAGTAAAATAAAATCAAATGGCTTGAATGACTCATTCAATCATAAGTGAACACCACCATTCATGCCATAATAAATGCAAACAAGGCAGTATTGTCAGATATACATACAGATAACTCCAGCTTGAGATGCTTAAGCTGGACCAACTTAATCCTCTTTATCATGCCATACAACATGGATGTGATGACAACTGCTAAACATTAGGTTCCTGAATGCTCCTTAGAAAAGATTCTCAGACTTGTTAATAGAGCCAGACCTACATCAGGGGTGTCAGTTTTAGGTTGTTTGACAGGGTTTCCAATTCTATACTTTTTTAAAATGTATGTGAGGGCCCAACATGTCCTATCAATATCTTATGCATCTCTAAAAATTAACATAAACTAAAGAATTTAATATTATCCTTTGCTTGTGAGGCTTTATAGAGTAGATAACAGGTGTCACCTTTATCTATAAAGATACATATATTCTATATTCTTCCATTCATTTTAAACTAAATAACAGCAATACCAAGTCTCAACACTTGCTTCAGCACTTTGGGTATTTCACTGTCACTGACAGTAAGAGAATAAGCCAAGAGATTGTCAGGCAGCAGAAGTTGACAGTAATCCAACTACAACTGCTAAACACCATCATTCTTCATCTTGTTCATTTACAGAATCTGATAAACCTAGCATCTACAAGGAAAAGAAATCTATTTATGCAGTTCATGAATAATACCTATATGGTATGACATATGCAATGCCATATAATAAGGACAGACATATTTTGAATTCTGTATATATTTGGAGCCCTCTAAATACTTAAAAATATTTGTAATATTGCATAAGTCAAAGAACTACAGAAAGTAAACTATAAAGGAAAAAATCCTCTAAAAACACTGGTACAAATTCTGTCTTGACAGAAAATTCTTTAAAAATTAACCTTGTCCTGTGTGCAAAAGGTCACTCTAGGTTGAATCCTTTTATCATTTTAAAAGATCATATTGATTTAATTTTGTTTTCTGATTACCTCTAAAGTCCTCAGGCAATAATTATTTAAGTCCAGAAGTGAAAGGAAACTCACCACAATCTGGAACAGCTCCTCTGAAATCTATTACAACTCCAAACCTTCGGCAGTGACGGGCGTAATGGGCCAGAGCAGAGCAAAAACAAGTCTGTCCACATTTGCAAGTGTCTCTTCTGCACTGCTCAAAATAGGGAACAGGACTCAAATAGGGGTAGCATGGAGCAAAAAGATCTTTCGTAAGGATGCTACAAGCTTCCGCTGCGTAAGAGGCTACACAAATAACAGATTAAAAACTGTTTCAGTGAGGGAGTTCAAAGAGACTTGGAACAAAAAGTGTCTTCTATACAATGCATCCAATCATGGTTATATACTATTGCCACATAAATCTTATAGATATAGATATCTTTGATATCTATACAGCTGTACAGAGGGACTAACATTCAGGTCCCAATCTGTTACCAAGAACGCAGCTTTTTAGCCCTGCACATTGTATAAATACTCAAAAGACAGATGATGTTGTAGCAGGGGACATGACAATTCCCTAGCTGAAATTACAGGGAAAACCTTAACATTCTATCTCTATGTCTTTACAAGTGTTTAGTGTCCAATACAAGAAGTGGTAGGAATTGTGAAATAGATATAACTGATGATCTTCAAAGTTCATCATTATTAAAGGATGACTTAGTGATCATCTGTGGGCCTCATGGCATCAGCCACCTGTATATTATCCCAACTGGACCCTTTCAGCTAAATCTATAGGCTGGCAGTGCCTAAGTATCTTTCTACTACTCATTCTCTTCCATAGCAGACAAATAAATCAAGCATTTAGGGTTTTTTCAGCATTCTCAAAAATGAATACTGCAATAGTTTTGAGTCTCCATCTTAACTAGCAGCATCACCAATACAAGATATTCTACCAAAATTTAATGCATGTCTAACTTCACACAGTGTACCTGCAAATGAGAAATAAAAATTACACATTTCAAACACCTCTGCAAGTATTACAAAATCCTCAAACAATCCCCAATGTGATTTTTTAAGGGATTGAACTCAGCTGCCTCTATACTACCTACCCCTAAGTACTAATTTCTTTAATGGGTAGGTCTGGTTATTACTGTACCTGATCCAGCTAGGAAAATGGGCACAGATGTACTAAGTAGAAATGCATTTATCAGTAAGGATTTGCCCTCACTGCCCACCTGCCTGCAGATGAACATCACACGGATCCACCTGCGAACTATCATGCACAAGAACACACGCCGATGATGTTTTCCATGTGTTTCCAAACAGCTCTGGAGTGCTTTCTGTTACTCCAACTGGAGATCTTTTACAAAACAGAAGTCAGTCAGAAAAGGTAAAGTGAATGGTCTCAGTTTTTACATGCTCTGATTCAAGTTCCTCTTTCACTATTCCATATTCTCACTCACTCGCCCATAAAACTGTAGTCATAAGTTTCAGGACTCCTCTTTTTTTTTGCAGGTAAAGGCCCAGAAACAAAAGAGAATATGTTCTCTAGAGACTTTTTAAGGGAGAAAAGACCAAAATAGACCAAATTCCATTTTTATAAGAGAGCAAGGAGCATCACTGTCCTGATAGTTTAAACTCCCTTATTTGTCCTTTTGGTTCCTTAGTGATAGCTGATCCTTTTTTTATCTCTCCTCTGCCTATACTTTCCTGTCTGTTGCTGACTTCCTGGGCTCTTTATTCCTTGCAGGAAAGAGAAAAGAAAAGAAACTAAAGCCTCCAGAAATACAACTGCAAAAGCAATTGAACAGATACTTATGAGGCCTAGGTAACAGAAGCTGAACAATAAAGACTTTGATCAAAACAACCAAGGCACAGTAATGTTGTACAAAGAGAATGATCAAAACTGTTTATTTAAATATGGAGTGTTGTACTTGAGGGAAAAGATGGCATTAGGCACACAGTCAGGATATTGCCACTGGTAAAGCAGCTGGGAGTGAAGGTGTTGCAGAAAACACCACTGCCTATGACAAGTCTCCTAAATCTGCTGTGGATCGGGTTGTTTGTGTACGTATCAAGATGCCTTGATACCGTAGTCTGTGTCATGTCTCAGCACAATTTGTAAGACCCAGGTTTAAGGGGTTTTTTTTACAAATATCAACTATTGTAGAGCTTTTCATTCGTGTGAGAGCAATCCAAAGACTGTCATCAACAAGACACTGCAAAACTACCTGTCAGAGAAATATTTTAAGTAGTTTTACATAAATAGTATCTCTTCATTGAGATTCTGTCTATATATTTCCTAGTCTCATTATAAATAATAGTCTGATAATGCTTTTTAATCTGTAACACAGAAACTGTTCAAAATTCCACTGGTATATTTGTGTATCTGTCTTTTTAAATGGGATCTATAATAGAAAGATTTTTCATTTTTCAATTAGCTTTGAATTAGAAAAATTCCAGCTGTTCTGAGAGCATAAATTTCTTCTATTACTACTTTTTTTTATCCTGTCATGTCCTAAATTGTCTTCTTCTCCCAGCTCCATTAGGCTACTCTAATCCACTGAAAGGCAATTTGTTCTTTAGTGTCTGTGAGAAATATGTTGCAAAGAAACTGGCCAAACAGCAGCTTTGACTGTGGTGTTTGGGCAGCTCTGGCCACCTCTCCTGCCTCACAATGAAGGGAAGCTTGGCAGCAGCCAGTTCCTATTGCTGGTCTGCAGGCACTGAACAATGGAGGCTCTGTCAGGGACAGTAGATTAGGGCTCACAGGAGAAAACAGGAGCTGGAAAGAGACAGAGTCTTGCAGAGAGGCAGAAAGTTCCTTATATAGGCCACTCTCTATTTTGGACAACATTTTTCTGGAAAAACAGCCCTCCTGCATCATATGTATTCCATATAAATATAAATATTAATATAATATTAATATTAAAATATTAATAAATATTTTAATATTAAATAAATATTAAAATATAAAATATTAATATAATATTTTATATTAAAGTATTTTAAGCAAACCTAGTTTGATACCCTGTACTTGAAGCTACAGATTTTCTGTTGGCAAACTGAACCTTACTATCTATCTCACTAATGAAAAACTTCAAAATAAGTTATTCTTGGTATCTATCCTTTCAGCTTCAGTACACACTCTATCTACCACTCCAACTACAGATATTCATATACTGGCAGACAGAAATCTTGCAGCTCTGCATACAAAAAATCATCCTCTGTGTTTCCATTGAAGGTTCCACAAAGGCCCACAGTGTCATCCTTCCACCGTTCATCCACTTGAAGGTAAAGCCTCAGCCCTTCTCTGTCGTAGAGGATCTGCAATCCAATCTGTGTCTTCACTTGCAGAAATACAGATGAGAGTTTCCGTATTTCAAATAACTCTGGGGAGTAAAAAACAGAGATGGCTGAAAGGCAACGGAAACCAGCTTGAAATTTACATTTTATTTTGTGTTATTTAGTCGGTGTTGGTTTATATCACTTTAACGTAAGTTTTTTTCCTGTTAAGGCCCTATTTTCCTCTAAACATTTCTCATGAAATGTTATACTGATTCAAAGTTCAAGAACAAAACAAGAAACTTGTGAGACTCACCACACTTTTCTAAAATGCATTGAGAGTTCACTGAAATATCCACAAAGCTAAAGTAAACGAAATCAATGTAAAGATATAAACATTGCAGACCATTTTTGTAGACAAACTAATCCCTAAAACCAGGAACATGATTCCTATGTTAAAACCTTTTTTGTGAAATTCCCAAAGAGCCAAGGCATTGCAGACATCAAATGTACTAACGATTTGCACATAAAGCTCTCATTAAAGATAACACTATATCTCTCATATTCCTATGCAGAATGCCAGACACCTTCAGGACAGATTGATTTAAAAACTCAGAGCAAAAGAAACAAAATAATTTTTTTGTCTGAAAATCTGCAGCTCATCTCTAAGGGGCAGTAGAGTTATTTCTGCTTAAATTTACGTGAGTTGCTTACAAAAATGGGAGAAGAAATTATTCAATTCAAGAATCAGAGGAAAGAATTTCCCCTCAGGCAAGAACTAAAAAACCTTGCAAATGTGAGGGATGGCATTTGGACTTGTTAAAATAAACAAAGTCTTAATGTGAGAGACAACTAACTAATGCAGCTACTGCACAATTCCAGCCATTAGCATAAAAAATACATCAAAAGTTAATTTATGAAGCATTTAAGAAGAAATAACAATATTGACACTAAAATATGCTTTTTAACTTCAGTATGTTAGCAATATTGACAGTATCACAACAGGCACAAATGTCATTGAAATATCACCCTAGTGTTTGATAAGAGTTATATGCTTATATATTGCTCCTTACCATCTGCATAAGGCAGGTTAATTTTGTACTGGTCATAGATCAAAACATCTCCTGAATGAGTCAGGGTCACTTGCCTCTTGGGGTCCTGCTTAAGAATAAGGCTGACAGATTGGATACATGATCCATCCTGGTTCTGCAAGTGAGAGCACAGCAAACAAGAAAAGTTATACTCAGTGGAGATTGAGAATTTTAAGATAGACACTGCTTCTTATCAGAGTGCACTTACAAAACATGCAGCTTTACAGCTAAGTAAGACAAAACAGTATTTTGTAGGACTTCCCATATGTGTTTAATAATAACACTAACTTGCTATGCAAACACAGAGCAGAAGTGGGATTTGGAAAGAGAAAGTTAAACAACTCTCACAGCATCCATGAGACACGCTGATTAAAGACCCACTGAGAATGAGTTGATGCTCACTAACAATGCTGCATTAGGTACAGAGCAGTGCACCAAACTCCACACTTTAATGTGTTCTGATATACCCAGGTTCTTTTAAAGCATATTTTAAGACATAAAACTCTTTTAAAGGCAAACACTAAAGAAATACAGAAACAGCTGGTGAATCATTATTTAAGACAGCACTTAAGTTCATTATTTCTGAGGGGAGTAGTAAAGTAGAGCATCTTCATAAGCTCTGTGGATGAATATTGATATAATAAAGGCAGCATCATGCCAGCATATAATATCACAACATCCAACTGACCCAGCTTGCTTATTGCTGCTACCATTGCGTATTCATATTTGCATTTCATTTCTCCAAGTCAAAATGTCACATGGAAAAACACGAGTAGGAATACTGCATTGCAGTCTGGATGAAACATTCTTTAAAAAATCCTAGACCAATCCTATTTACTTTTTTTACACCCACACTCTTCAGTGAAACTTAATTGTCAACAGTATCAAAAGCAGCTGATTAACTGAAATTCTACAACAAATACACCTCTATTAAGTAACATGGAAACAAGTCAGAGAGGTGATTAACAGAAGTCAGTTATAATCAAAATTTTCAGAACAAGACTTCCACTTTCCAGAGTAACTACAGGTACTTTCGATTCTAATGTCAATATGGAAAGAATGCCTATTAAAGCATGTATATTAATTGCAGTAGATTAACAGACTTTTCTTAACAGAACGAATTTGATTACTCTTTGATGTTTTAAAAAGAGAAGTGCTCTGTCAAAGAGAATCAGACACAGAGGTGGATCAAGAAATGACTTGAACTTCCCCATGTCAGCATTTATCTTACTACATGCTTAAAGATATAAGAATCCCAGTCTTCATTTTACTATTTCATTGATCTAGAAGGAAACTAGGTTTATGACACACCTACAACACTCAAATCTCTTTATCACGGCTTGAGACACCAACTTATTTACACTGGCTAAGTGTGGGTGGATAAAGTTGAGACTGTCCATTCCCTGCCATCTACAGATGAAAGGGGGAAGGACCCAGCTCATTTCTTCTGTTCAGCCTCCTTCACTGCAAGACCTTGTAATTATCAAACAGCTATTCCAGAACAATATCAAAAATTGGATCCACTCTTGTCACAATATTTGTTCATTTTACTCTCACCTTGATTATGCTTCTTGATGTCTCAATGTCACAACAAAAACATCTCTTTTCAACGCCAGTTTGAGCAAAATTCAAAACAGTGTTATATACCAAAACTTACACAGACATGTTTGAAATCACTTGGTCAAAGAGCAGGCTAGGTCTCCCTGCAGAAAATTCCACATTGATTTGATCTGTACCTGTGCTGCAGCCACAGAGTAACCACCAGAGGTGTTGGAGACTGCATCATGCAGCCTCACTGCCTCCAGTGAAGACATGACTAATGATGAAACAGTAAAGTTTTAAGCATCTTAAAAGAGTGCTGAAAGAGGCACTGAAAAAGGTATGGTCAAGATAACTTTTGGATAGTTGCATAAACATCAAAATTATATGGTGAATAGCACCATTCATGGTGTAAAGAGATAGGAATGTTCAGCTCAAAGATTTACACTTTATTCAACTCTCTCTGACTTCCACTGGGACTTTTCTAACACAGGGCAAATGTTGCCCTGCTTGTTGAAAACCGTTCCAGGAGCTGCAAGGATCTCTGGACAGTATGTTGTGGCTCTGACAGATGCTGAACTAGCAGCAGAGCAGATGATCTGTCAGCTCTTCAAACACCACAAACACACACAGTGGTGTGTAAAGGTTAAGAACTACATGCAGAATTTCCCTCTCTCTAGATAATAATGCAACAGTGATCTTTTACTAGCATGTAAAACGATAAAACAAAACTCAAAACCAGGAAATTATAAAAAATAACTGGAGATATTTCATGAGCTCAACCAGCTCTCCTGGAGTGACAGTGAAGGCAGACATCTGCCTTGTGAAGCCATGCACTTGTAGCTTATTCTGCTGTCTTGCCTCTTTACTAAGAAATTAGGTTTCTGTGCATTTGATTCAGCAACAATGGCTACAAATTGACAATATTGTTGGTCTTTTGAAAAGCTGAAAAGAAAAGAATGGCAGGTGGCATGAAGAGCAGAGGTGAACCAAGAAAACAACCCTCCATAGTATATACATTACTACACAGTATCCACAAAAGCTTTATTATTCCTTCAGGCTTAAACTGAAGGAGAAATTCTGCCTGACAATCGTCCTCTGTTCCAATAGACTGTTTCTTTCACAGCACTGCCCCTGCCAGCTTTTGGCAGGTGTTTTCACAGGAATGGCCATTTCTCTCACTAGACACTTAAAAAAAAATCTATGTTCAGGAGACCTTCTCATCATACAAACTACAAAGCCAGAGAGACTGTCACCTGAAACTCAGATAAGGTTAAGCTGTGCTGATCACTTGACTGATTCTCCTTCCAGAAAGTGCTTAAACAAAATTTCACATCGTTTTGAAATAACTTGTTGCCTGATGACTGTTTATGTCACCAACTCTAAGGCTCAGCATGACTGGATTCTTTGTGATTCAGAAAGCTAAAATCTCTCCAAGTATTTTCTTTCTACATTTTCTAGTCTGCTTGAATGAGATGGGAGTGATAAGGCTTTTTTTAAAGAAGCACATAAAATCTCAAACCATCAAGAAATATGAGATTCCACATTACAAATCTTTTAGCTTCCCATTTCAATTCATTAATTTTAATAAATGGGAAAAAAAGATAATGGAGGGTGCCTGGGGAACTGAAAAGCAGTTCTTCTGCCAAGTTGTACCAGCTGGTTGATAATTAGACACTTGAATAGCTGCACTGAAGCCCCACATTCTTGCATTATACTACAAAAAAAAAATGTTCTCACTACCCTCTTACCACCTGTACACTGATAATTAAAAGCCCTGGGACATATCCCATAAACCTCTGATTATCCACCTGATTGTTAACATCCAGAATGCTTTACTCAGGCCTCTGGAAAATCTGTACTTGTTAGGGACTGATCAGGTCACCTTTGTTAAAGGCTAGGTGAAGCATGAAGCCCAACATGCAGCAAATGCCAAGAAAATCTGGGGTTTTTTCACCTACAAACCACCTGGACACAGAGATACATTAAGCGAAGTCACTAAGTCAGGCTGAAGAAGAATGCAAGAGTTACTGCAAGGCACTTTGTAGTCTCACAAGCGTGACAGAAAGCCAACTAGTTTGGTTATCACTTTCCCCAACAAAAATTACCCACAACAACTAAACGAAAAAGCACAATTCAGCCTGTTTTGTACACAGACAGAAGCATTCCTAACACAAAGGAATGAGACACACATGCATGCTCTGCCCATTACCACAGCAGACATTTGCTCTACTGATGGGCTTTTCAACAGGTCAGGCTGCAAGGTACCTTGCTGTGATCTTCTCCAAGAAGTCACTTTGGCCTCAAATCTCCTTTGATAAAAAAGTGGCCTAGACAGTTTCTCTAAGGATTTCCTTTGCTTTTCTTCAATGATATACTACAGCTACACTATACACAACCACCTGTCTCAAGCTTCTTGGACTCTGCAAAATTCTAAGACTGTGACAGTGACTGAGCAGATGCATGCCTATGTTTATGTTTTGTTTCACAGCTATACTTTAATTTTTTTTGTCATTGAGATGATACTAACTTAATCAGCTCCTCAGGATTCCAAGGTTAGCATAGAATGAAACCAGTCCAACTTGCTAAAATAAAACCAAACTAACTAAAATACGCACTTGAAGTGGGGAACTGACACAACAATCAAATACATCTTGAAACAGCCTAAATCTGCTTATAAACTGGAAATACTAGCAGGATCACAAGAATAATGCACACAGAAGTTAAAGCCCAGAACTTTTTTAAATGTGCATGTTGTTGCCAACACTACTTTCCATAGCCCTCACTGTAACACTTCTATCTCAAAGAGCTAAAGACTGTAAAGTATACAGCAATTTTACTTGCTACCCAGGAATCCACTTTTTCAATAGTGGCAACTTATAGGCCCTGTCACATATCTCACCTGAATCCTGATACACTTCTCCTAGGAATCATAGAAGGGACATTTATTTGTGAATCATCAAACTTCAAAATGTATTTGGTCTCTATCCAGTTAAGCTATTTTTTTTACCTCCCAAGTTCTACCACTGAGATGAGGGGACTCCCTGCACTCAGTCTCCTATCTCTTACCTGGATTGCAAATAAATAATTTCTATTATAATAAACTTGTCACTGCAACTGTATTCTAACTTTCTACTTAAGTCTTTTCTGTCATCCAGAGAAGTAGGTTAAAATACAGAAATAGAAAATGACTACTGAAATACACCTTTAGAAAGTGCATCACAACTTATATAACCATTTCATTTCCCCAAGGAAATCTCAAGTGCATGAACAATAGGAACTGCAGAGAAGAGTGATTGCAATAATTAATGTAAAAGGACTTATAGAATCATACATTTACTTAGAATACAAAAGAAACCTAATGTAGTTACCTCCAGAGACGTACAAAGCAATGGCGCTAAATCTGACTTTATGTGAATTATATAATAATGTGGGCCTAACGTATATACATGGTTTAGAATTAAAGCAAAGTCATATTTTAGGCTATATACACTTCAAATGCCTATACAGCTGCTTCTAAATAAAAATTATTATTATAGAAGGCCATTGGAGACAGAACATATATCTGGCCAAGATACAAATGTTTTCTCCACCTATGAGTCCAGCAGCCTGGTAATCAGGACTTTAATATAAACGTGGGCCAAATCCTGCCCTTACATGCACATGTAGAACTCAGTGACAAAAGCCTGATTCCGGAAAATAGCTAAGCTCAGTCACCTGCCCAGTCACCCCCCATACCATGTATGTATTTTTAAGACCTGTTCTATCTTGACATAACTTCCTGAAAGTTATAAGCCCTATCAAGACTGTGAAAAAAATGAAACTCTGTATTCAAAAACCTTACCAGTGTTCTATACCTCACACATAGTTTTGTAATACCTGCTCAGAAACGCACATACAAAACAAAGGAAAGAATGGGTCTTGGACATAAGGGAGAAAAAATATTTGATGATGCCCATGCACAGCATCAGAAACTTTCAAATATAAAATAGGACCATCCTTAGAATTGCCTTTAATAGCACCCTTAGTATCAGCTATACACACGCCCAAGGCTTGTAGTTTTCTTCTTAAATGCTTTTTTCCCCCTCAATTAATAGGCCCTTCAGGATATAAACATTACAAGAAGGCTGCAAGTCCCACCTGTCCACAAGGAGCATTTTGCAGGGATATGGTGAACATTCCAGACGTGCGGCTCTTTGCCAGGATATATTGGCAGGTGGCTTGGAAAGTGTACCTGCGCCCATCAAAGGTCATGAAGTGAGTGTCTCCTGAAACTGAGCATTCAGCTGCAAAACATAATGAATAATGCACCTAAATATGTAGCAAATACAGTTGTTACTACTGTAGAATTCATACACTCTGATGTATTCTATGACTTATAAAACTGTACTTGTATTACAACCAGGTATTAGGAAGACATTTAGGAACTCAAGCTTTTCCTTGCTTTTGTTATGGAGTTCCTACCTGATGCCAGGTCAGGATACCTGAACAGCTCCTCCTCCAGAAGGAGGCAATAATATCTGCCATCTTTATATTATGGGTATTTGATTTGTGGCTCTTAGAACTGATTTTCAGAAACATTAACACATTTAACTGATAAGCCAGGCCACTGTAATATTTAATCACTAGAGTGTGTAGATTGAAATAAAAATGCAAATTACATGATAAAACGTCATATCAACATCTAAAAGTAATATTTACTGATGTAAGAATTGAGTTATGAAACAGTTAAGTATTCAAGACTTTCACATACCTGGACATGTAAAATTTGTACAGATCCACTTTCCTCCAATGCAGGTGCTGAAATCAAAACAAAGTTTTCACACTTTTATTCTGTGAACTATACACAGCTGTCCCTCAGTTGTTCTTCCTAGATTCCTTCTCTATGGAATGAGTACCAAGTGTCTTGAGTCTTACAAAAGGGTACACCAGAGTTAATCACTGTTTTCAGAATGACTGGAAGCTTGTCATGAGGACACGATCATATGAAATTTCATATATGCATCCAATGTCACTACAGTTTCTTTTTAGCTCCTTAATAACCATTAGAAAAGTTAAGGATTAATAACATTGAGAAGAATAAACACAAGCAAATTGAATTTTACGACCTTTTAAAGATAAGAATTGTTGGGGGGGGAAAAAAGGCAAGCTCAGCCATTTTCTTCAGATAAGGTGATCCAATAAAAGTCACTCCCTCTTCCTACAAATTTTTCTTTCCAATTTATAAAATTAACTTAGAAATTCCAAAACAGCAGCTTAATGTCACAATAACATTAGGCTCTTCATGTCCAAGTGAGACCACACAAACAGGAGACAAAGCCAGCATAGTTCTCCGGTTAAGATTTTGAATTCTTGATTTTTATTTTTAAGAGAAAGCTCAAAGTGAAAAACAGCACTAAATACTACAGTATTCTCTGCAATATTTGTCATTTGCTTTTCTTCCACATTAATAACTTAATAGTTTATCTTTTCCTTAATTGCAAAATATACACAGAACAACAATATTCCATGTAGAAACAGTGAGTACTTATCAAGTTTATCCAATTTCTAACTAAAATAGGCCTTGAAGAAGCAGTTTCTTATGATCATTAAACAATTTGGTTCACAATGTAATAAGAAAAATTACTCACCAGTTATTACATTCTTCATAAACCACTGAACCCATTGCAAAGGAACTGCCATGGTAGTCACAAGGACAGTCCATAGGCTTGACACACAATTCATTTTCATAAATTAAGCCTGGAAGAAACATAAATAACAAGAAAAAAGTGAAATATCCATGACAGCAGCTGACAGAGCACTAACAATTATATTCAAGAACAACACCAGTGGTCATTCATGTATGATAATAAATCTCTAGAATATTCATTAGTCATTTTCACCAAAAGAAGTGCATTTGAATTATATTTAACAAATTATATTTCAGGGAACAAGTCACTAAATTTCTTGAAATACAATAAACATAGTGCAAATAACAAATATTCAATTACTGGGTGAGAGGGAGTGGAAACCACATATACAGAAAATAACACACCCAGACATAGAGGCCATACTGCTTTGAGTCCCTTTGGCTTATTTTTTACACACATTTACAAATCTTTTTCCTCTATGGAAATTTTTCTGATTTTTTTTTGCCTTTTTTTCCCTTATTACTATAATTATTATTCTTTTCTGACCAGAGGACCAGAAGAAAAAAAGGCTTAACCAAACCATCAAAGGCAAAATTTATGACAAATATGATTAAATTTATAAATAATAAGGGTACATTTAAGAGGCAGGACTTGAAGATCCATGGCATGACTTTCTTCGTCCTCTTTTAGATAGAGCTCTGTAGTCAACAGAAGTCAATAACTAGGAAAAAAACTGGATATCAATATCTATTTTGGTGATGAGGTCAAAGTTTTGCTGCAGACCACACTGCTAAATTTCTCACTTGCCAGAATCATATGACACTCTACAAACCTCAGTCAAAACCTGTTTTTGGCCACAGGAATGAATTTTAATTCATGGTTTTGAGCTTTTCTAAGCACCCTAACCAGGAAAAAAATTAAACAAAAAAACCAAGCCACCAAAATAATCTTCCCCATACCAACAAAAACCAAACAGCAACCATCACAACCAGGAGGATGCCTGCCTGTAACAACAGAGCAAACCCTCTTTTTCACTGAAATTGTGTAGCTCTACAGCTAGAACGTGGATCTGAGCTGAAACCTAACCCTACTTTTTATAGGGAGGAAAAGGCTCTCGTCAGTAAGGAAAACAGGGTCAGCTACCCGCTCAGTTTATAAAGAGCTCCTGCTTTTAACCTAGTCAGGTCATAGAAGGATGTTGTCTTGGTTTACAATATGTAACCAAAAAGTGTGTATTCTATTTCCATCTGTTGAAACCAGTTGGGGAGGTGTTTTCTTTATCTCTTGTATAACCTATTCCTCATAACTCCAGGGGGGGAGGGGGCAGGTGCCTTCTGTTAATGGGCCAGCTGTTAAAACCAGGTGGGGCAGTGTTCCTTATCTCCTCCATGACCCATCCTCCCTCCAGGGGGATATTTGCTGTTAATGGGCCATTAAGGCTCACCACACGACTGGTAAAATTACATCATTCCATTGTGAGATGCTCCACCCAGTGGGAGGAGCCAAGCATTCCTACCTAGATAAAAACTGGGAGTCAGAAACACCAAGGCAGTCTGTTTTCCTCTGGATTCCTAAGAATACAGGATCCATTCTCCTGAGGAAGACTGGACCCATCTCACCACCACTGGACCCTTCTACAGGATTGTCTCTGCTCCAACAGAACCACATCTATCACTCCAAGAGGACTTACTTTGGACTGCTCCCAACACCCAACAGGGTGTCATATTTCTGACTGTCAGTGTTTCTAGGATTTTTTGCTTGACAGATTCTAGTCTGTTTGCTTGACTTTTTTGTACATTTGTACTTTTTAAAAATATTCCTAGTAAAGAACTGTTATTCCTATTCCCAAATCTTTGCCTGAAAGACCCTAATCGCAAAATTACAATAATTCAGAGGGAGGGGGTTTACATTCTCCATTCCAAGGGGAGCTCCAACTTTCACTGACAGATACCTGTCTTTCCAAACCAAGACAGATGTAAACTTGGGGAGGAACAGTGTGGATGTTCCATGGAATCAGGTATGTACCTGAGAAACCAGACTCACCATCGGGGCAGTAGCAGCCATCGATGCAGTGAAGCTCACTGCCAATGCACTGGGATTGTTGGTGACATGAAACAGGGCAGCAGTTGATGCATTCACTGTAGGTCAAGGGTTCAGCACAGGTAATGACTGAAATATAGAAACAGGCAGAGAAATGAAAAAGTGTAGAGCTACTGTCACAGGGCTTAAATGGATTGTGCATGTTTCTTTCAGGTATGTATTTTCTGGCACGTCAGCTGTTCTCTAGATAAACATTGCGTAAAACAGTGGCTTTCCTAACACACAGAGAATTGATACGTATTTACATATTCCTGTTCTCTCCATTAAAGGTACATTAAGAAGGAATAATCTTAAATTACACTTTCTCACAGTAGAGCTATTTATATTCTCAGACCATCAGCAGAAGCAGTCAGGACACCTATTAACAGATTTCTGGAACCACAGTGGAAATCTTCTGTCATGGATGACAAAACATTTTGGTCCTGTGTTCTAGGCAGGTGAACAAATTAGATAACCTCTTTCAAACTTACATTATCTGACTTCTAAGATGAAGTCTTATGCAAGTGCAATTTAAATTTATTTTTAACACTAGTGACACACATTTTGTATATCACAAAGCCATGAAGACTTTGGCAATATTTGAAAGAGTAGCTCTGTGAAAATAAAAATGGTTAATAATCTTAAAGAATCACATTGTAATAAGCTTACTGCCTTTAAAAAATTCAGTATAAATTGCACAGATTAAAGAGAAAATCCATTGCATTTATATAGCCTTGAGGTGAGTTTGACTCACTTAATAGCTTCATCAAGAATTATATGAGTCCAAAATTGAGAAAGGCAAAGAAGTAAAATTATGAAGGGCACCCTTTCCAAAATACAAGGGCCAAGCAGCATTTCCAAGACATGAGAGAACAGGCATTACCACACGGCTGGAAGTGCACACGCCATCCATGGAGGGGCTTTCCTGCCTGGGCACACGCTCTGGCATACTCTGTGAGTGCTCGACACCAAGTTGCATCATCAGCTGCTGACCTTACACAAATAAAAAGTGATGTTATTTTGTACCTCCACTCAAACACACTCATAACCTCATGAATGCTCCTGCATTGCATTCACCCATGCTGTTTGAATGTACGTTCACAATGTTCTAAGGTACTGTGCTGTTGGACTAGAGTAAAAGTCTTAAAAGGATAAAAACTTTCTGCCACCCTTTAAGAGGTCATCAATACAAGTATCAATATATTTGAGACCTGACACTATTTTTCTGAATAAACCCACAAAAGCCAGAAATACAAAAGTATAAGGAGACTTCAATAAAAGTCTTGATTTTTACAGAAGGAGTAAGATCCTGCAGAAAACTCACAAGAAGTGTAAAATTTCTATCAGTGAGCCCCCAGGGTACAAGAAATGGAAATGATCTCCTGAGCTGCCCTTTTTATTTTTTTTTAAATTTAACTAGTCAAAACTGCTCAGACCAGGAGTATAGCAACTTATGAAATGTTAACATAAGTTCAAATGGTTATCAAATTCCTCTTTTCAATGGATTACCATACAGCTTGCAGAAGTCAAACTGACCCATCCACTATGACTTTTCATTATAGAAAGAAGGCTTCAGAATGGCATAAAGCACCTAAGGATGCTGCACACTCAGAATCAAAATAGATAACATATTCAAAGGAGACAGACTAACACAATTGGAAAATATCTGTGCCTGACTTTGGTCATTTTTATACCAAAGAAAGCTGGAACAACTCCACAGCATTCCACAGCAGTAAAACTAGAACAAGTGAGAAAAGCAAAATAACAAAACAATGTTAGATAAAAACTTACATGATCAGAAAGTGATAGATCAGCTCATTTAACATTCATAACTTATTCTTATGATAAAAGGACCATGGTTTTTTTAAAATAGCTTTGGAATTAGTCAAAAACATTCACTTACATGCAAAGATCATTTGTGCAGCTTGCCATAAAAGAAAGAGGACTCACATACTCATGACATTGTTTAAATGGGGGATGTAACAGGATATTACACAAAGCATATGCCCTCTGAAATGAAAGAGACAGCTGTTGTAATGAGGTTTTCAAAAATAAACATAAGCAGAATAAAATAGAATGTTGTGGAAGATCATAATAGACATCTGTCTGTGTCTAGGAGTCACTTTCCTCTCACCAAATAGAAGCAGTGTTTAGCAACATATTACTCTTCATGTCAGAGTTTCCACAACATTGAATCTTTTATACCAGGTCAGACCCGTGGTAGTAAAACATATCTCTTCCCCAAAAAGGGCACAGATAATTTTGCAACTAAGCCAAGGTGACCTGAAAAAAGCCTTCAAGTTAATTGAATTATGCAGTAAAAAGCAAGAGAAATAAACTGTAGCTGGCATCAGCTTTAGTTTCAAAGCACTTTCATTTAAGGGTTATATCCTGCAAATACTAATTAAAAGGAAAAATTACTTCAAAGTCATGGAAAAAAGTAACAATAATTCTCTTTTTAAACACTGGCAAATGAACTGTGCTCTGACTCTGATTTTGCTTCCCTGCTTCTTTCTATCCTTCCTATGGATAAATTCTAGAAGAACCCCATATTTTACAACTTGTCACTCATTGAGCTCCATAGCCAAACGGTTCCATTGGCTGCTATGCAGACAGTAAAGTAGTTGAAAAGATAAGGAATTAAATACAGAAGAAAAGGGGGGAAGTGGGGTGATGAGAAGACAAGGGAAGACTTGCTGCAGCAAGCATTTTAATTAACCTCTCCCAAAAAATGATGCAAATATTTCCAGTCTCCTTCAAAGCATTAGAAGTTTTCAAGTTATTCATTGAAAATTAAAATTAAGTCAAATTCTTGCTCCAATTAGAATCACCAGCTATGGCAATAACCCTTTTGTGTTGATCCAAACCTGCAGAGATTCACGGCTTTGTGTCAGGCACGGTGGCTCATTGAGAAGAGATTTATCCCAGTGACGTGTTCCATGTGGAGGGTTTTCCTGCCAGCTCTCTACAAATTCCATTACATCATCTGTCAGTTTTCCTAGACAAGATACACACACATACAGAGAGTCACACAGTGACTTAGAAGAACAACAGTGTTTCTATTGGATTTCCCAGGGAAACGTTTCAAAAACTAAAGCATACCAAGAAGAGAACACCTAACGCTTCCTACTACTAAGTGAATCAGCTGAAATCAATCTGGTCCTTTTCAAGAAGCAAAAAATACTTTTAAAAGTAACTACAGAAGTGGGCTTTCAGATGGCAGAAAGCAGCTTACTCAAGCAATTTGGCAGGGAATGGATTTACGGGAGGACCATGCCTGCTTTAGTCCATCAATGGAATAAAGAAAAAAAAAGCTTTAATAAAAAGCTAAAATAAACTAATAAATGAAACACAGGTCTGTGCTGCTACTTTATAAAAAGCTCCCAACAGGGAGTCTAAAACCCAAGAAAGATGAGGTATCCCTGGGTCGCTGCAATGGTACAAAATGGTTGTCTGAATCAGCCAAACACAGGTGTAACTCTTATTTAAGTAGAAATGTCCATACTAGGGTTAAACCAACTAATCTATCATCATCATCATTATTATTATCATCATCATCCACCTGGGACACGTGATATTGATTACTGCTTGGATTACCCACAAGTGCATATATTGCCACACCTTTACTACTACTCCTCCCCAAGCCAAGTGGATAAAGCTCATGCACAGTGAATCCACTTGTGCTACCAATGCAGCTTTAAGGGATGGAGACACTGAGAAAGGTGAGAGGAGAGGGAAAAGTCTCTGGGGAAACGACCCCTCGATCTTGGTATTAGTATAAACAACTTGATTCAGTGAGCAAAGTATTAATGGGGGTAATGACTTAACAGTGCAGGGCTGGTGCTTTCTGAAACTGAGTGGAATGCATGAACAACAGAGGAAGCCACATCCACTCAGCTTTGAAGTAGTGCTCTACAGAAATACCCTCAAGTTAAGGAGGAGGAGCCAACAGTTAAACAGCCCAAAGCAATGATTTCCCACAGTTTTTATGGACTCACTTGAGATACTTTTCAAGGGACTTGATTTTTCCTCCTGTTTTACTTTTTTTTCTTACTCATTTTATAGATGACTCCACTCACTAATTACTGAAAGCCAAGCCTTTTGGAAGTGTCTGAAGTTGACATTGAAAGATCACTGATTTTGGAAAGTGTTAGCACATATGAAATGCCAGATCAAACAGGATTTGAGAGTTTTCATTAATTTGATTTACTAATTATTTATTTATTTCCAAAAGCAATACCTCAGGCTTCCACAGGCTGTAAAATTTCTAGAAGGGCAGTGAACGTTTAAAAACAGATTTTACCTTTCAGGTCAAAGGAAACTTCAGTACAAATACCATTGTAGGTAATTGAGTAAGACAGCTTTGAGATCTTCCTCCCTAGAGCCCCATCTACATCGAAACTGGTCCTCTTCACTAAATATCACTCAGCAGAAGTATTTCTGTATCATATATTCCATTTCAAAAGTCACCCATCTTAGATTCTATTAGCATTACAACTGAAAGCTAAGCAAAGTAATTTATTTCACCAAGAAAAAAAAAAAAAAAACCCCGACAAAAAAAACACCAAAAACCAAAAATCACCACATTACACAACAGGAAGTATCTAAAATACTCACCATAACTAGTTTCCAGATCATCCTGCAGAATAGCGTTATTGTTTCCACACAGTCCATGGGTTTTGCCCAGGTACTCTGGGGCCATTTTGATATACACTGCAGATGTACCATCCCAAGCCAGGGTAAAGGCATACTGGTGCCTGACCAGGAAGTATCCAGCTAGTTTCTGGATGTGTAAGTTTCCAATAACATAAGGTAATTGTACTCTGGCACAACACACAGAAACAAAAATAATATCACATTATTAAATGTAACCATTAAAAATAAATTACTTGCCGATGTCTTCCTCATACAACTGAAAATCCCTGATGTAAATATTGAATAACTCCACTAAACCAGATGGATTTGCAATTACAAATAGCAAAAATCCTGAATTCCAATGATTATACTTAAATCTATACACCACTAATTTAGGTATCACATTTTTCAAACACTACTGTCTAAATGCTAAGTAATTCTTGCAGCTGTGGTCTGAACACTTTTTCAGCCTACCAAGAAATAAATTTACACCTCTGTTATAAAAATGGTACATGATATTAACTCCAGTGTAACTACAGCATTAGAAACACGACTACAATTACCTAGATCCTTTGTAGGTGACTTCACTGCTCATCTTTATCTGTTCATCCCCAGAAAAGAATAAACTAATGGACCTTTTGCAGGAATAAGGAGAAGAATGACATTCAGGATCATTATTCACCTGCCAAATAAAATCATAAAGTCAATGTTTTAATCAAATTCTTTGTAATAAACATGTAACAGAACTAAAACCCACAAATCTGCACTCAACAGGGGAACAAGACGTTTGGTCCCCCTCTTGTGGAAAAAACTGAGCAGTGTCTTCATAGCCATGGTCATGGAGTGGTTTTTTCACAGCCTTGAGTGAACAAAGCAGGCTTTGGAAGGACACACATCAGTCTTATTGCAGCTGTTTACATTCTATGTTGTTGTGCCTGGTAGCCCACCTCATGTTAAAATCCCATCTAGATTGCATTTTACAACCCCCTATTACGATCTCAATTTTTAATCTCTTAAAATTAATACATTATTAGTTTGTTCAACAACAGTTCAAAAGAATGTAGAAGTACCATTCCCTACCTGTATGGAAAAGCTCTGTTCATCTAATTCAGTGTGTCTCACAAGGGCATATGTGGATTTCCCAGAAAAGTAATAATAGAGTCCATCAAAAGTTTCGAAATTATATTGGCCCCATGTCCTGCATATATGATCTCTTTCAGCACCTGTGTTGTACACTAACAAAAGGAGAGTCACTTTGAGACACAGCCCTGGTATTTTGATACAGGAGTTGTGACGGGGCAGTGCATGCAACATGCTGTGAAATATAATGACATCAAAGAGAGGAGGGAGAAAGTGCTACAGCGTGAAGGGAACCTTTAGGCAGAGAGTAGTCACTGTAGCTGTGGGAACATGAGTGTAATCCCAGAAGCCCAGTCAGATTTCTCTCTTTACACACCTGTCTGGCATCTCGGTCCCGTTGCATTGAACCGACTGCAGTTGCACAGCTCTCTGTAGACACACTCACCCCCATTAAAACATGTAAGTGAATCTGAGTGGAAAAAAAAAAAGGCATGTCAAAAATAAATTCTGATCGTTTTCTTTCTGAAGACCCAGTTCTTTCACTGACTGGAACTCTGAGAATGACACGAGTTGCTAACTTAGCATTAAAGCATCCTGGAGAATCTAACCAGCCCCACAAAAATGAAACATTGTCTGAAAGCTTCAACTCAAGTTATACAGCCAGATTAATAAACCTACTGCACCTTTAGAGAAGCCAAATAAAAATGCCTGTGACATCTGTTAGTCTGATGTGTTTTCAGTCCCCAAAGCAACAAACAGAGGAAGTGAACAAGTACTGCACCACAAAGAAGCCCAGTGCCTACATCCACACACAGGTAACACCCTGTGGCTAAGCTCTGCCAGGATGAGAGCAGGCTACCTTAGAAATACATATATTCTTATCCCAGCTGTGTATCTTTACCTGCCTGCCCTCCTCCCATCTCACGGCTTCCAACTACACCAAACACAAGCATTTTCCATAAAGACACAGATCCCTGACTTGTAATGACAGGTTTGTGTCTCGGCTTGGGGGAGGGAGGTATTTTTTTTTGGGTTTCTTTTAATTTCTATTTTCCTGTGAAAACCCCTATCAAAACATGACAAAAGTTTTCACACTCTAAAGAAGAATGCACACAAGCAGAAACAAAGTTTCCTGTTACTAAATTTAAACTTCATGATTACATCTTTTTTAAAAATTTGTGATCCATTTACTTATTTTGCTAGCATTTCTTCCTATGAAGTTTTTTTAGGAAAGGATTTTAATAATTTACTATTATGCAATCATAGTAGGTTTTTTTTACTTTAGAATACAAACTGATTATTTTGTTGCAGAAAGCAGACAAGTTGCTCAGAAGAAACTGTTTCAGGAAGATACAAACTGAAGGCATCTTTAAAAATACGTCATTCTTGAAAAATAATCCTAGAATGGTTTAGGTTGGAAGGGACCTTAAAGATCATCTCATTCCAACCCCACTGGACCAGATCTCTCAAAGCCCCCTCCCACCTGGCCTTGAACACTTCTGAGGATGGGGCATCCACACTTCTCTGAGTAACCTATTCTAGTGTCTCATCACCCCTATAATAAATAATTTCTTATTATTCACCATTTAAACTTACTCCCTTTCAACATCAAACCGTTATCATTTCCATTTGCAATCACATTATAAATAGTAAGTAATTATTTGAAGACTTTCAAACTATCCAAACTATTTTTGATTCCCTTGGTTTCAACAAGCAGTCTCTCATTCTCCAACTAAAACAAAAAGGCCATGTTTAAAAGAGAAAGGCAGGTAGACAAAGTAAAGGCAATGCCTCTTTGCCTGCTAGCCCAACTATCCTGCTCCTTTCCCTGCCTGGCCATGTCAGGTCAATAAAAAATAATGCAAGCAGCGTGCAGAAAAGGTACCCAGTTACACTGACTGAGCCATCTCATTTACATGCTCACAGTGACCAATCTTGTCAATAATGCAAAAGCCTGTTCCTCTTGTCAAGAGAGGCAGACATTGATCTCTTTCATCTTGAGTGTTGTGAGACCTGTGTAACCAGAGCTCTGGTCTCTGTTCTTTCCTTCTCTAAGATTATGCCCTGCTGCCTGTCCAGTCACAATGACGTGCAATTAGGCTGCAAGTCATGTTCCTCTGAGCTGTAGAGGAAGCTAGTCTCCTTTTGATGTTTCAGGTTGAATGATTCCACTCTAAGCATGGCTCAGGTAACCTGCTCCAAGCCATGTTTGTTCAGACTGTGCAAACAGTCAGCTGACCTGGGGACCCTTGCTGTCACTGTGAAGGATGTTCCTGGCTCTCTTTTAGACAGAAACGGTGTCAGGCAGACCCGAATCAAAAAGTAAAATGAATCAACCACGAGCATTTTCTTCTTTATGAAGATCTCTTCTTTCTGTGTGTGTATGATTCTAATAAAACATGATCACGTCAGCTGTTTTATTTGTTCATATCCCTTTTTACATCATTAAGTACCTTTCCTTACACTGCATAGAACAGCTATGTGTGCAAACATTAGTTATTCTTAAGCAGGTAATGAGGAAAGCAGCATTGTTTCAGATCACATTTAGTGCTCCTACTGCTGTAAATGTGGCCTCCTTTAATCATCCCATTCTGCTCCATTAACACAGAAATACTTCCTAAAGTATTCAGAATAAATATCCTGTAACAAGGGGTTCATTCTAATCTTTGCCATTAAAGAAATTTGAGCTCTCCAAATAAGCTAACCCATATGACCACATCAAAAGTTTATCTCTCCTGCAGAAACGGGAGAAACATTTTAATACTTGCAGAAAGGGAAAAGGCATCAAGACTAACTGGAAGTTAAAATCAGGAAAACTTACAGAATATTTTTTCCTCCATTAACCTGAAAGTGACACGTATTAAAAACTCCTCAGCTCCCCTTTCCCCTTTGACATTATGCCAGGTGAGTGCACTGGGCTGGAATCTGAAACTGAAAACTGGTGAGACTTTTCCAGCAGAAAAGAGTAGGCCTAAGTAGCATGATTTGACTCACATAAGTAATAATGGCATTTCTCACCAGTGTTGCCACGAGAACCTGCAGATCACCCAGATAATATCACCGTTGCTGTGATGAAGCAACCAGCCTCAAATTCCTTCTTTATCAAATAAAGTGAAGACTTGGGATCAGCCTGTAACGCAGGTCTGAATTCTTCTCTGTTGTTCTCATCTTAAATACTCTAACCCCTCATAGTTACTGACTAGGCTGCAGCCCCATAGGTAGGGTTATTTTAGTCGCTTGAGCACATGGATCTCCTTTTCAGTTCATCCCCCTTTTAAATTCTTCTATGAGCAGCAGCAGAACTTTGAGCCCATTATTTATCACAGCCTTTAAAAAAGTGTGACTGTAAT
Source organism: Argya squamiceps (assembly GCA_037834095.1). NCBI lineage: Eukaryota > Metazoa > Chordata > Aves > Passeriformes > Leiothrichidae > Argya > Argya squamiceps. The sequence goes on along the minus strand of JBBMKD010000216.1, from coordinate 12,985,380 downwards.
CCAGTCCACATCACTGCAAGGGGTTCTGCAGAGCAGTGTCCAAGTTTCACACAGAGACATTCCCTAGCAGCATCATGAGAGCTGTTCAAAGGCATCTTGGATCTGCATCAAAATACACATTTATTTTGAAATATTATTACTGATGCAATATATTTTGTGGCTTTGCATCTATGATATGGTGCACACTTAGCTTTATCTGCTTCCTTACATTACTACTTCTTCAATGAATACTTAAAATCTCTTGAATTTATTTCACTTTCAGTTGAACTCTGTCCTGACTTGCTCATCCATGATTTGGTCTTCTGATCCAACATGCTCATTTAGGAATAAAATAAATTATTTATATAGAGTGGAGCTCTTCATCACGAAGAGAGATAGAGTCACTAAAGAAATGCTCTCAGAGCACAAGGAAAGAAATCTTCTCTATGTGTTCCACACAAAAGATAAGATACTAAATCAAAGAGACATCTAAATTAAAGTTTTTCACTTTCATTCAAGAAAACATTCATTTTGAAATACTTGATTTTTGCTTTAATTACCACATGAATACAAATGCTTGAGCTCAGGTCTGATATCACAGTAATACATCATTATCACCAGTACACTACTAATTCTTGAAGACTGGTGCCTGATGTGTACCAGCCTATAAGTATTTTTTTTGCAAAACATTAAGTACTTCCAAGTGCTACTATTTTTTCTACTACTTAAGATACAGCGTAAAAAAAATTTGCTAAATGTAAAATAGTAGACACATTTCCTTTCAGGGTATTCATTACTAGATTCACTTGGACAGAAAAGTTTAAGTATGAAAGATCAATTTAGAGATCTGAAGTGATAAAGTTTTGCTGAAGCAAGATAGATACAAGACCTAGCCTGTGCCTTCAGTTCTTATGATTCTGCCTAGATATCAACTTTGACCCAAACAGTTTTAGAAATTTGGAGTCATTTACAGAAATAGACAGGAACTGTGTTTTTAAAAATTACACATTTTTAAATTAGCTATGCAAGAGTTGAAGAGTAGTTCAGTTGAAGAGCCTGAAAGTAATCACGGCACTAAAATGACTAATTATTTAAAAATTGACAAATTTTATTCTTGAATGGAAAGGTGAAAAAGCAAAGCAGATCAGGGTAAGAATTTGCAAGAAAGCTAAATTAGATCTAGAGTCACACATAAAAGAGTAGAATATATGCTTAAAATGTAGTATTTAATTTTTTGCAGCCCAACATCCTTGAAATTCTGTATTTTCTAAGTCTGCATAATTTCCACTGCACGTTTCTCTAGGTGCAAGCTTTTAGGTGTTCCTTCAACAATGGGAGAATTAATACAAGTATTTCCTGCATTCTTTTTTACCCTTCAACTTCATAGTCTTTGAGAGCACCTGCCTGCAGTGGCACAGGTTTTCCCTGGCATACAGGCTTCAGCAGGATGCAATAGAGCCCAGGGCCAAGCACTTCCTTGCTCTAGGATGCAAAATTTTGCTCTCTGGGATTCTGAGGTGAATGAGGTGGATGCAATTTCAACCCTTCAATTCCAAGAGCCTTCCAGTTAGCTGCATATTTTCTGCCCTGGTACATCTCCTGAAATCAGTTCTCAAGAACACATTGTAAGGGACAAGTATCTTCTATGATTTTTATGACTCCTGCCTGCTACAGCATTTCAACAAAAGAAAATTTGTAGTGTTTAGAATGTTAGAAATTCTCAGCAGTAGCCTGAATACTTCCAGAAATAATCTGGTTTGCCTGTCCCAGGTTCTTAATATGCTTTATCTCAGGAGTTCCCTGTTTCGGGCTTGGGGGTTTTTTTACATTTGTTTGTTATTTTTTAATTCTGCATGAATAAGATTCATGTGGAAGGAAGTTAAAAGTTTAACAGCTACATAAACTACATGTTAACTTCAAATATTCTGATACACATTTCAAATCCTATGTTCCCTGGCTACAAGAGTCTAACACAGAACTTTTCTCTTGGCATTTGCTTGTGCTACAGCAAATTTTTTGTTCCATTGACAGATAAGACATGACATTGCGTTCTGAAATGCTTTCAATTGACTAAAACAACAAAAAGATAAAGAGATCTCCTGCAAAAGTCATGCACTCATTCCACATAAAACATGTTGATTTAACTTTATAGTTACAGAATGCAAGAAAAACTGGTATTTCAGGAAGAATTGACTGCAATATAATTTCATTATAATCACAGTTCTCCAAGTATGTCAAATAATAATTTTTTTAGAGACATTGCTAAAGCAGAGAACACTGTTTTGGTCTGCGTCATTTTGTCATTGATTTGGGTTTCCATTTGTCCAGGTTTTTAAACAAAGAGGGTTTATTATTTCATATATCCCCAGATGTTTGCAAATCCCACTCCATGGGCAGAGTTATAGTAGCTTGCATCTCTCTTTAAATTGGAGAGACCAAAAGGAAAACTATTTTTCTAAGCATTAGGAGCACTGTACAAAACAGATCAGGTTATTCTTTTGTTTTGTTTTTTAATGTGTCTTTCACACACAGACAACAATAGATTCCATTTGTCACACACTTTACTGTGATTAAAAAAGAAAACTTCCAAGTTTATATATTCCGCTGTTTAAAAGAGTTTAATAATGCTGATTTTATTTGCCTTCAAGTATAGATAACCATCAATAATTTTTAAGGCGTGTCTTCAACAACATCACCTCTCCAAAACAAGTTCATCAGAAATGGAAAACTCATGTAGAATATTTTTGCCTCACAGAAATACAAATTAGAAAGAAAACAAAAACTTTTTACTATTACATCTACAGAGAGCAATAAAACCTAATTATTGGCATCATGACTGCATCCTCCTTTAGAAGCTTAGCCATGCGATGAGTTAGCATGAGACATTTGTAAATATTTTGTTCTCCCTAGCTCACATTGGTTCTCCCATTTCTTAATTTGGCCTATTTAAGAAGCAATAAACTTGCACATAAACTCTTGACAAAAGCTCTTTAATAGAAGTCTTGCAAAGGGTTTATGTGTGTGGTTTTTATTGCACACTTGAACAGTAACACATCTTAGAAGCTTTTTTTCTAGATCTAAAAAAATGAAACCTATGAGCCCTAATTAAAAAAACTTCCACTAGGCAAAGACTAAACCCAGGGAAACAAACAATTATTATGACAACAAATTTCCCAGCATGATCAGCATATCTTCTGTTTGTAACCTGCTTTATTTAGTATTAAAAAAAAAAGGCATAACAACTTCTTGGTCAATAACATGGTGCTATCCTCAAAAAACAAAGGAATTTTTATTAGTATAGAGTGCTAAGTTTCTAAATCAATTTTATCATACACAATATATCTATGACTTTTTTCATACATTGGAAAGAGATTCATAGGTAATAGTTTTTATTTGAGCAATATGCTTCTCTAAGCATATCATTCCTCATGTTCAGCTACACACTTCCCAAAAGCTTCTGAAAACAGTGTGTAACAGACATTAAAAGCTTTTGGGAACGACACAACCCTAGTCACAATTTATGAGTCCATTCCACACAACATCTTGCCTTTTGGGATGGAAGGCTATGGGATGCAAATTGAGACCATTCACTATAAGGTAGGTCCCACATCTAATGCAATTGGGCTGACTGAAGAGAAACTAGAGAGTTTGCATTACTAACTATAATTACTCTGAATTATTTTGCCTCATTCTTCTCCTTTGTGCAAGGCAAGCATGACACAGACCCTTCTCAGAGTCAACACAGAAAATCTTTATCCTTTTGCAAAGATATTTAAAGTCTGTCCACTTCACTTCTGAAAATAACATGAATCAAAAAACCAAAGATAGTCATTCCCAAAGCAAATGCCCACCACTGCAAGCTGGTGGTGAAAAGGACCTTATCCTGCTAACCCATAGATCATATACACAAAAAGCTTCTGCAGGTTACCTCAGCAGAAAAAAAACAATCTCCAAGCACAGAAAAGGTACAGGACATGCAACTTAATGGTATCTAAACATCAAACCTCATTTTCAGGTATACCACTATAAGAGAAGATTTTCTTTTTGAAAACTCTTTATTACACAAGCTGCAGTTAGAAACAGTCTTTCAAATTAGCAAATCAGAACCAGATGTAAACTTAAGCTAGGTGAGACTCCATGACAAATTTCCATACTCCTGGGTATCTTTGAGACCAAACAAGGTAGAGCCTAATTATCATTATGGCCTGTAATAGCTATTTTAGGAAATTTTTTTTCTTCCTAAGAATGATTAAACAATGCAGAAAATAAGAGACAAGAGAAGTCACTTTATGTAAAAATATAAATAACTTACTGGATGGTCCACAATACATACTGTGAATTTTCCTGTTCTGAGACAAGGACAGTGTTGTAGATGAAGTGTTATAAACTGCCATTCCAGACTCCTTTTAGAAAGAACAAAGAAATCAGCAGCTACAAACAAGACACCTAAAAGTCTCTTCAGTCTGTCAGTAAATCTACCATTATTAGAAAGACCATTGCTTTGTGTTGGCTTACTATAAACTTTTCAAAAAATTTCATTGTAAAGCAAAAAGTATACTCTAGTCAAGACTCCAATATTTTATCTTCTTCCTTCCTCCTAACCATACTTCTTACTGAAGATTTCTGCTCAGTAGTCTAGCCCAGAAAGAAACAAAAATTTATTACTATATCTTGAATTCTTGGTGGGAGAACCTAAATCCAGGAGTATTCACTATTATTGGTGGTTGATTTGGTTACCTGTTTGCATGTGACATTTTTTCTTTGCTGAGCTTTCCCAGAAAGAGCAGGGAGAAAGCAGAGAGAAAGGTGACTCCCTCTGAGGAGCCACGAACAAGGACTACAAAGCAATCCTTCCTTTTCCCACCCTCGAACAAGGGAGTGAGAGCCGCACACCCTAATTACATTTCAGCAGCGTGCCATGACTGACACAGTCGAGTTGCCAAGACAAACCACATCCAAAAACCTGAGCGCTGAGCTGTAGTGACCCGACACTGCCAGCTCGTTTACCTCTGCCGAGAAGCAAAAGGGCTCCCACAAAGCAAATCTTGCTGATGAGCCAGATCAGAGCTCAGCTTCTCCTCGAGCAAGGATGCTTTGTACAACACAACTTCTTGAACAAGCTAGAGTCACACAACCTTTTCTCACTGCTTTAACACTAAACTTTCGTTCAGGATTGACAGTCCTCGTGGCTGGGATAAAAAAAAAAAAGCACACTCGAGGGCAAGTCCTGAAGAATCACCAAGGGTAGAACAACCACCCAAAATACGGATGGTATCACAGCAATGCATAGATCCATTATTGAGGCAAAACAGGAGAAGTGCATTATCCTGATGCCAACCACAACACCCATCCCATTCGCCAGCCCCCCTCAGAGGGCTCTCCCTGGGCAGCGGCGCTGGGAAACCTGGCACCACCTGAACTCATCAGCCTCTCGAGCCCTGGATGCAAGGTGGTGGATGCTCTCTTTCCCGGGTCTGCCCAGCGGGAAGCTGCACATCCCGGTGACCCGGTCTCCCCAGTGAGGAGCCGTGGTACCCAGCCCCGCGGTGCCCGCCCCGCATCCTCACCTGCCCCGCCGCGGCCAGGCCGCCCCGGCTCCGGGGTCCCGCGGTGCTGCCTCGGCTGCGGGGGGAGAAAAGAGCAGGGTTGGCTCGGCCCGGGCAGGGCACCCACCCTACCAGGGCAGAAAAAGCCCCGCTGTGCCCCGGCCGGCTCTTACCTGGGGAGCGGCAGGTCCCCATCGGCCGGGAGCTGCGCCCAGGCACCCCACGGACAGAGGGCTGGAAGAAAACGGGGGCAAGTTAGTGATGGCCAGAGTGATGGCCAGGTTAGTGACGGCCAGGACTGCCCTGCCCGCCCTCGCATGCCATCCCCCGGCCAGCGGGACACTCACCCGAGGGCAGCCAGGCGCACAGCAGCGCCCCGAGGAGAAGCCGGGTCTCCATGAGGGCGGCAGCGGCTTCCCGCGGAGCTCCGGCCGCTACCTGCGCCCCGAGCTCATCCCGCCCTCCCGGGTGGGGCGGCCGGGGGGTTTATCCGCAGCCCGCCCTCCGCCCCCGGCCCTGCCCCGGCACCCACCCGGACACCGCCCCTCAGCCCCGGCCGGCGCTCCCCGCCATCGCCTTTCCTTCCCTGGCCGTGCTGGCTCCTGGCCTCGCCGGCTGCACGCATTCACTTCCACCTTTCCGCCCTGCGGGGCTTTGGGAGACGGTTCGTGTGTCTCGGCAGCACCGCCGCTCTAAGCAGCCGCTCCGGGCTGCTCCCACCGCTCCTGCGGATGGGCACGGGCCGAGGAGCCGCCGGCTCCTGCTGGGAGCGGCAAATCCCGTCCGTGCTCAGCACGGAGCAGTGGCCCCGCTCAAACAGGTGTCAAGACTTGAATAACGACAGTCTTAAGTGAGACATACGCTGAATGCAGCATACAGCTAACGTGTGTGGATGGTTTCCATAGCTTCTGATAACTTTTTTTTACTATAAATTCTCCACACTCTGGAGCTCTCCGTGGAGCCTTTTCCATGTTTACTCTTCTTCCTTATTTCTGTTTTTCACCCCTTATTATTATTAAATTTGTTTCCTTCCATTATGTTTCTTCCCTTTTCTCCTATCACTGTTACCTTTCCTCTGTTATTTTCCCTTTCCCATCTGCTGCTGTCTCTCTCCCCACCATTCCTCAGGTTTGCATATCTTATGACAGAAGCTTTAGAAGCTGCCCATACCAGGTGAGAAACTGTCTCAGATAAAAAGGGGCCTTTTCTGACTGCTTTGGGAAGTCTGTTAACAGTAAGTCATTAAAAAGATCTCTTTTCTGCCTTTGTAATTTGTCCCTGTGGATTGTGTTTCTTGTGTTTCATTTCTAATGAAATGATGGAAAACTAGTGATGTTTTCACTGAGAATTCTGTTCCCTCCTGTAAGTGTTGAAGGGAGAATGTGCTTGAGAGAAAAGAAAGTGAGGAATAGAAGATATCCTTTAACTTTGACACAGCCTTTTCCAAATAACCACAAGCAGATTTTTAGAATTATGTGCTAGCCTCAGCCCATATCTGCTCTGAGTGCAGCATGTGCTTGGCTTTGGTGCACTTTCACTGATCCAAGTTACATTAATGGAAGTAGAGAAAGTAGATAAAAGCAACGGGGATCAGGTTACACAACACACTTTAATGTATTTCTTTGCCTACTAAATGAGCTGCTCACTTTGTTCATTTTCCCTTTATGCCACAAATAGCAAACAAGAATTGAAGCTAATTTAGAGGCAATTCAGATGCAATTTCATTTCTTCCTAAGGAATATTTCATTATCTAAAAATACTAAATAGTCATAATTGTACCATCTTTTAATATATGGTGCATTTGAAGCAATGAAAACCTCAGAACCATCTCATAAATTTAACTGATTATACAACTTCTAGTTTTGGAGCATGAGTTAGCTCTGTGGGTTTGTTTGCTCTGTATTTACACACAGTAGAGCACAGGAATTCATGTAACAGCACACTAACAGCCCACTCAATTTGTCATCCTTTCTGCACTGTGTCCTTTACATGATGATTTGGAGCAGTTTTCACATGACTGAGTGAAGTTAATTCCACAATTGTTTACTATGTGGAGGGGTTCCTGACTTCTGAGAAGTTTATCTGTATTATAAAAACCAGTTATTTTCTTTCAAATGTACATAACTTTGAGTTTGTATAAGATGTATTCCTGTAAAGCCTTCTAGAAACAATTGATAGATATCAATGCTTGTTCTAGACTACATGTAAATTTAAAGGCGACATGCATGTGTTCTAATTTACATGCCTTAATTTTTTTTATTTCCTTCTTTCTCTTTTCAAATACAACATAGTTTTGTTTTGCATGTGCATGGAAGAAGTTCTATATCTGTGTGTTTAATTCTATATCTGTGTGGAGAGAATAGCTTTTTGGTATTGTGTGGTACTGGAATTTAGGTTAAAAGTGATTTATGTATGAATAGTTGCAATTTTTTTGCAACTATTTTGCAAGAGAAAATTGTTTTCTGAAAACAACTGTACTTATTTGTATACAGGTTTAATGTGCACTCTTCTCATATTCCTGACACCTGATATGAGAAATGGGTAGTGTAAATCTTCTAATACAAAACCCTCTGAAAGGGCTAAGAACAGTTTCTAAGGAGCTGGGATAGCTTGCAAAAGTTAACACACAGAAATAATAAAATAGAATGCAGGGGATTTTATGGCAGTATGGATTTTTTTAAATCACGCTTTTATATGTATTTATATAAGTTTACACAAAGTTGGAAGGAGGAGAGGTAAGTTACCTGTCCTTAAGTAAACCCTGCTCTCTTTAGAGTTAGGTGGTTAAAGGCGATTCCGCGTGGAGACCAAGAGACTTGGGTGAGCAGGTGTCCTCCACTCCCTACCTGATTAAGGAAATCTATGACCTTGTACTACGGTAGGCAAAGTGGGAGAAGAACCAGCTCAAGACAAAATCGTGTGAAAGAGATTAGTCCGAAATAGGTTTCTTTTCAGGTGCTCCGAGCTTGATTTTTTTGCAGTTACTCTCAGCAGCCACGTCAGAGGCTCTATTTGTAAGCAACAACATTGTGCTGGTGGAAAAGGCTGGGGGAAGCCTGATTTAGACAGCGATGCGTCAGCTTCCCTCTGCTTACCTAAAAATAAAGAAGTTGAGATTATTTGCCATACAACAATTTATTGAAGCAATTCTGTCGTTTGGGCTTAGATTTTGCTTGTTTGTTTTAACCCAGGTGTTAGTATGTTTTAAAGTTTACATCTTCGTGCTTTCCTTAACTATTAGCTTTACTGACATGCATGCAGACCTACAAATACGGGAAAGAAATTGGTATGGGAGCTGAGTGCTGTTTGAGAAGGATCAGTTGTGAAAATCAGCCCAGAGAAAAGCCCAGGTAGTACACCGCGGGGCGGGGAGCCGTCTATGGATGGATGTTTATTTTCCTTTTACTTTTCCTTTCTCCGCAAGCCCAGGCCGGGGTTCGCAGGGCGGGCGGCGGTGCCCGGCTGTGTCCCTGCCGTGCCGGGGATGCTGGAGGCGGCGGCGGG